>JAHOYR010000008.1:3862737-4301267 GCA_023213295.1 Bruguiera hainesii
TGAGAATTAAGAATATTCATCTTTACTCTATCTCATTTTTCTAATTAAAAATAACAAATTTCTAATTTTTAAATATCAAATTACTCATAAATTTGAAATTGAGAATAACAAAAATTATTTTTTTATAATAGAAAATTCTCTATGAAAAATTTGTGTGAGAATAAGAAAAATTAAAATAGTTATATGGATAAAATTATAATTTATATGTTAATTTATTTAATTATCTTTTATTTACAAAATATTGTATAATTTTTATATAAAACATAAAATTATGATCTAATCATTTTGGGCTAATATCAAAGTTGGGATTGGGTTAATCAATAAATATATTAACTTTATTTTTATCCCTAATTAAAAATTTTAAAATTAAACTATAGATTTTTTATTCTCAATCAATTTTCATTAACTCTCTTCTATCCCGACAAGAACCATTACCTTCTTTATATAATACACTTAATTAAAAAACAAACAAGAAATGATGAAAATTTTTTCATTCCTTATTTGGAAGCATGCGAGTAAGACAAGAGAAATTGCAGTTTTACTCATATAAAAAAGAATAGAATAATTTTTTACCATTATATTATATAAGATGATTTTTTGTTAAACAATGAGATAAGGTCAAAAAAAGAAAAAAGACTTAAAAAATATGTCATATGGCACTAGAAATGTCTACAAGGCAAAGCAAGAAAGGAAGTGTTATCTCAATTCTTATTTTTATTTTATAAAAATTCCTAATCTCCCTCCCCAGTAAGAATTAAGAATATTAATCTTTACTCTATCTCATTTTTCCAATTAAAAATAATAAATTTCAAATTTTTTTATATCAAATTAGTCACCAATTTGAAATTGAGAATAACAATAATTATTTTTTATAACAAAATATTCTCTACGAAAAATATGAAAAAGAATAAAAAAAGTTAAAATATGTGTATGGATAAAATTATAATTAATATATTAATTTATTTAATTATCTTTCTATATAAAAAATATTGTATAATTATTATATAAGATATAAAATTATAATTTAATAATTTTGGACTGATATCAAAGTTGGGATTAGGATAAATAATAAATATATTAATTTAATTTTTATCCCTAATTAAAAATTTTAAAATTGAACTAAAGACTTTTTATTCTCAATCAATTTTCATTGACTCTCATCGATCCTAGTAAGGACCATTACCTTCTTTATATAATATATTTAATTCATGCAATAACATATATTATATAGATATTATTCTCAACATTTTTTGGTGTTAAACTTTTTAAATATAATATTATTAATTACTTTTATTGACTATTTGGTATGATCAACACAAACAAAATTATAAATAATTTTATTATTTCAATGGTACTAAATGGTAATGAATGAAATATTTTGATTAATTGTTTGCTTAGAGTTAGTTTTCAAAAAAAATAAAAATGAAGTTATAATCCTACTATGATTCCAATTAAGATTTTACTTGATTTTATATGATCTTATAAGTGATTATACTTGATTCTACAACCAAAACAATTTTTTATGTGATTCAAATCATAGAGATCATATAATAAAAATTGTAATTCTAACAACCATAAATATAAACAAAGTTTTAAAAATTAAACTAATTATTAAATTAAAAAATTAAAGATTTAATCAGTTCAATGAATTTAACTAATAAAATTAGTATTGAATATTAAATATATATTGAAATTTAATATTTACATATATTATACAAAAATATTAATAAATAAAATATAATTATATACAAAATATAAATAGTATATATATTATATTTGAACAATTTAATTTTATCAGTAAATAGAAGTGATTTAAGTCAAATAAATTTAATACAAAATATACTATAATATATTTTTTATTTTAAAATAATATATATATTTTTTGTTGATAAATAAAATATTTTAATCTAAATAATATAATTTAAATTAAAAAATAACTATTAATATATTATAATATATAATTTCATGTATTTTTATTAAAATAAAAATAAATATTTTTTTAAATTTTATAATTCATAATTTAAAAAAATTATAAAATAGTGCAAGTCTTATTTTTAATAAAATTAAAAAATAAAAGAAAATTATAACTAATTTATTAGTTTATGATCTAACTAACTAATTTATCAATTTGATTATTAATTTTTAAAATTAACAATATTTTAGAATAAATTAAATCAAATTTAATTTTAATTCATAATTTTATCGGTATAATTGAATTATTTAATTTAATTTTAATAATTTTAGATATGACACCTCTAATAGGTCAATTTATTATAAAATAACATTAAAACATAATCTGTTTAGATTTTATGACCGTTATGAAGTAAATATAGCATCAGAAATAAGTCGGTTTAAGTTTTGTTTAAACTTGGCTATTAAAAAGTGAAAAATAAAAGGTTGCGGAACCGAAAGTCCTCGGACCAGCTCAGTTGAGAAAAATTAGGGACTTTCCCGCGCTGTCTCTCTCTCTCTCTCTCTCTTCCTCCTCCGTTCAGTCAAAGACACGAATTTCCATTTTTTTCTCTGCAAATAGTAGAAGAAAGCTTCACATGTGTTTCGTAGAATACATCTCGCCGTGATTTTCGAAATATTTCGATTTCCTCAGTTTACTTACAAAAATCAGGAACCAATTCTAAGTTTCTTTTTCTGTGGGTTCTTTTATTAAGACTTTGCTTGTCTCTCACGTTGACTTCTTCTGGCCGCCGATCTTTGATTCGTCTTCTGCTCGTTCCAAGAACGAGGTTCACATCAGCATCAAAAATCAGAATTGCTTGCCGGTGGCTTGAAATTGATTGCTGGCCAAAAAAATGGAGGACAATTCTTTCTTCCATATTTTATGCAATCATTTGGGAAGCTACAAGTTGGAGACTTTGGAATCTACAACACCTTCTCCTGTTCTAGGAGAAAAGAATAAATAATAAAATGTGCAGTAGCTTTGAACGCAAGGAAAAGGAAAGAAAGAAGAAGAAATCAACGGCGAAACTATCGATTAGGTAACTATTAGTTTATTATGGTAGAATAAACCATCAAAATTTGACATATCAAGTTCATGTCCTATACATTGTCTATTGTTCCAACATTTCACATCACAATACCTCCTAATCCATATCATATTATTCATATCATATTGGTAAATGATTTAACTAATCACAGTAACACCAGCATCAGTAGTCACTTTATCATCCATTTCTCGCTCGATGATCGTCGGAGCCTTAACAGAAATTGAAGAATGACAAGAAGAAGACTGAGTTTAGGCGATTCCACGGAGGCTCTGCCATCGCCTCCTCTGTCAGAGGTCTGAAATCTGCCGAAAGTTTCTAGCTGTCTCTCTCTCTCTCTCTCTCTCTCTCTATCTTCCCTTTTATCGTGCCCCCATTATCTCTTTCCACCTTTCGTCACTCTCTCTCTCTCTCGCCCCGTCACCTGATTCAGTCACCGTCAGATCCCGTCTTCTCTCAAGCCCAAACCATAAAAATGGAGCTAGAGAGTCGCCCTCCTTTTCAAATCCTGTTGCATCCCTCCTCTCCTCCGATATCGGTGCCGCCGTTACCGGCGCTGCTGCATTATCTACAAATCCCTAATCAGCTTAATCAATCGTTAATTTTTCATATCTATTTGCAATGGATTATTGTCTAATTGTGTATAGTTTCGATATAGCTATATTTGGACTTCTGAAAGCCCAAAGAGTTTGGTTCCATTGTTTTAACACAAAATCTGTAGATTCCTTTGTTAGGCCCGAAAAGTTAGAAATGGGTATTGTGCCGAAGTAGTCTAGCTCCCAATGGCTTTGCAGACTCCTTACTAAAAATGGGCATTGGTAGGAAGGATAATACGATGGCCTGGTTATAACAATTCATTTTGGTGTTGTACAGTTGATGGATCGCATAATTTTGTGGCTGATGAATTTTGGAATCTAGCCCAAATGTGTATATTCTCGCGTGCGGCTATGGGAGACTTTGTTTTGGTGCCTGTATAGCTTTTGATGAGTAGGCTTTTCTTGTTAAAGTTGGCCACGAATCAAATTTCCTTGCAGTTCTAAAATGGAGAATAGTTAGAGGCTAGCTAGGAGGAGCTTGCTGCCTTTTTGGCCCTGCAGTGGAACTCTGTTGCCTATAGTTGATTGGTGCTGTTTTTCTTTAGTTTTTCCTTAAAAGGGAGTGTTGTCATGGTTTTTAATCAGAATCTTAGGAACTGTGTTGGCGTTTTGTGATTTTGCAAATGATCTGTTTGGTGACCTTGTAGGAGCTAGTCTTTTTGTAGATACACAGGTGCCTGGAAATTTTGTAGGTGGATGCTACGAATATAATGCCTTCGATGTTCAAAAAAATTTGAAACAAAAAGATCTCACGTATTTGAAAAAATTGCAAGATAGATGTTAATCATGTTATCCCGGGGAAGATAATAGGCTTAATACTTCAAATGAAGACATTTGTATTCTTAATTTGTAGTTTACATTCATTATCTTGCATGTTCATTCTCCATAAAAAAAAATCTCAAAGTGAAATAGGTTTGTATATTTCTTCCGAACTATTAGCATCCTTGAGCTCTTACTTTTTGCCTATTAGAATCTTCTTAATGCATTAGTGAAGGATGAAAGGAACACTATCCGAGGGAGGAGAAGTGAGCTTTGAGAGTCAAGTTGTTGGAAATAAACTCGTGTGCTAACACTGTTCAACACATCTTTTGATCGGTTCCTTCTAGCCCTATCCAAGCAAAGGAATGTGGTCTTGGTCTTGTTTTCTCCGACTTTGTATTGTTGATGCGAATACTGTTTTGTCTCATGCTTTGATGGTCAATGTGTAATGTGAAGCAGATTGGGATTGGAGAATTTGGGTTAATGGTCTAGCTTGGTATGTTTGTTGGTCTGTGTAAGTTGTGGGCAAGGTGTACAAGGTAAGGCACGCACTCTGAATTTGGAGTACTGGTTTTATTCTCTTCGGGGCTAAAGACCATGTTTTTTTTCTTGTTTTTTTGGGTGCTTACGAGCATATTGTTCAGGTTTGGATGTAAAGGTTACAAATGTCGAGTTGTCACTCGGTGTACATTATTTTTCAACTTCAATAAAATTATAGATTTTAATAGTAAATTTTGTTTTGAATAATTGGTTTGGAGTCTTTGATCGAGGGTGCTGTGTCATAACAAACTTTTTAATTAATTTTTATTCTTTAAAAAAATCTTGTTAAGAATATAAAAAAAAAAATTATTGGCAACGATAGCAAAAATAGACAGTAAATAATATAAAATAGCCGTTAAATAGCAAAATTAGAACATTAAACAATAAAAACTAACAGGAAAAAACTGGCAGCCTAAGTAAACGAATCCTTAATTACTTAGAGCTTTTCCTGGTCGATAGAATAAAATCCTTGAAAGCATCCAGGGAATGCGCTGAGCTTCCCGGAAATCCAAGCTCAAATTTAGCACCAAGAAG
Source organism: Bruguiera hainesii (assembly GCA_023213295.1). Taxonomy (NCBI): domain Eukaryota; kingdom Viridiplantae; phylum Streptophyta; class Magnoliopsida; order Malpighiales; family Rhizophoraceae; genus Bruguiera; species Bruguiera hainesii. The sequence continues at coordinate 3,868,166 of JAHOYR010000008.1, forward strand.
TGATGCTCGTTGTTTGACATATTCTGCTCCAAGTAGCCTTTCTATTCCCTTAACTATGTCATCCTTCACGATCTTCTGTGACATATCATCAGAAATCATGCACCCCACTTTGAGATGCTTTACCATCAACTGGGCGTTGTAGTGTTGGTCTCCTCTGATGGGCCATGCCAGAAGTGGGACCCCACGCCCGATGGCCTCCACGGCGGAATTCCACCCACAGTGTGATAGAAACCCACCAACTGAAGGATGGCTAAGGATCAACAACTGTGGCGCCCATCCGTATATTATCAGGCCTCTTTCGCCCACCCTTCTCTCTAAACCATGAGGAAAGTAACCCTGATCAGCCTCTGAACCGCCCGGTTGGCCGGTGCCAAAGAAATGGGGTGGTGGACCCGGCCTACTTGAACCGGGCCGGATCACCCAAATAAACGGCCTGTTGCAGGCTTCGAGTGCATCAGCCAAATGTGGATACTCTTCCATGCTGGGCCCTACTTCAGAGCCGAATGACACATAGAGCACTGAGCCACGCGGCTTTGAATCTAACCATACGGTCACCTCATCCTCCGTGACATTGGACTGGCGGGTGGCTCGAAAATCATGGTCATGAACAAGTGAACCGGCTGATTTCCAATACTTCTCCGGCAGAAGCGGACCGACACTCCAAACCGGTTTGTCCATTTGGGCAGCAATATAATCAATGAATGGACGTTCAAGATCAGCGCACGTGTTGATCATGAACCCAAAAGAGCCCTTGCTTTCCTCCAGCCATGGTGGTCGACCCCCGGGTCTCGGCGGCGTCATTTTTGGTGGTCCGAGTCCGTTTTCATTTTTATCACCTGGGCCAGGTGGAGGTGGAGGGCCGTGGCCGTGAGGAGGTGGAGGACCGTGGCCGTGAGGAGGTGGAGGACCGTGGCCGTGAGGAGGCTCTGATCTTTTAAGATCGAGGTGAGAAAGAGCCATGTCTTCCGGCAATCCGGGAAGCAAATATAATTCTCCGGGCATCAGATCATCCTCTAGGTTGCGGTCGGCGATGGACAGGGCATACTCCATGGCAGCCGAGCAGGCACCGGAAGTAAAGAAAGCAACTGTTGGAATCTCAAACTTGTTGAACGCCTCAGCAGCCCAATTCATCATCATAACGTCAACCACCGCACAAATGTTTAGCTTTGAATCATCGTTATCTTGTGAAGATCGGGTGGAAATGAGGCTTTCAAGTTGTTGAGACATGTGACTGTGATGCATATGCATATGGGGAGGAGGAGGCAAGTGATTCCTCCTCATCATCAACTCGTGTTGATCGGATCCTAATATTTCTGGCAGCTCCGGCGATGGTGGCGGGAGATTCGGGGACGGAGAAGGCAGCTCGGCTATCCTGATGAGAGGGTATTGGAGGAGGAGGGAGGAGGGGATGGAGGAGGAGAGATGGGAAGAAATAAGAAGCGTGACTACGAGGTTTCTGGAAGAGACATGCTTGCATAGCTCGACACTTGGGAGGACATGGCCCTGCCCAAAGAATGGAACTACCCATATTTCGTGGCGACTCATAGTTTGGATTTTGTGACAAAATTTTGACTCGAATTGACAGGAATTTATAGAGCAGAGAGGCATACAACGACAACAAGAAACTTAATTTACAAGCTAAAGGGGGTCTTTTGGACCATTTGGTTGACGCGTCTTGGGGTTTGACTGTTAGTTACGACCCGTGGGAGTAGGCAATGCCTCCTTGATTTCTTTTTCGTCTCTCATATGTGGTGGTTATAATTTACGAAGGAAACTTCCTTTAGTTTTGGTTGCTGATGCTTCCAATAAGTTTTCTTTTCTGTTTCGTATTCTTTTGTTTCAATTGGTCGACATCGATTCTAGAACATCAGCGAAATCCCAACGCGGGAGCTAGGTCGGTGGACGGTGGTATTATCAACAAACCGAAGGCTATATATATATATTTATATATAAGTCGAACATCAGCAAAATCAAAACGCGGGAGTTGGATCGGTGGGCGGTGGGATTATGAACGGACCGAAGTCCTTAACTTAGCTGCCTTTTACTGATCAATCTGAAGATGGACAGTTCCAGAATGTATGCAGACAGACTTCGGAGTTGGGAAAATCCATCCCATTTTGGAGTCTTGGATCGAGAATTATTGCTTGCCAGCATACTTAAAATAATATTCTGTGGGTTGTCCAGCCATAATTAGAGAATTAATGTTAGAATTTATCAATTAATGTTAGGATATTTTTAAATAATATTTTGATTATGAACTCAATTATAATGAATAATTTTGTATATTATTATATTGTTAAAGATAATAATTTTAAATATAATTTACATATTAATAAATATATTTAATTTAATATACATAATTATGTATATATATTTGATTTTTTAATATATATATATATATATATATATATTTTATTTAAAAGTATGTAATTATAATATAAGTTATTAGAAAAAAAAATAATTATTACGTTAAAATAAACTCTTTAAATATATTTATTAATTTTACTTTTTATAAATTTAGGTATATTATTTATATAAATATATTTAATTTTAAAATTTAAAAAATTAATATTTATAATAATATATTTATTAAAAAATTTAATAAGTAGTATCATAATCTATATTTTTACAAATTAAATATTTTTTATTTAATGATAATATATATTTTTATATGATTTATAATTATTATTAGGTGTTTATTTTAACTAATAAAAAGTTATTGTTTAAGCAAAAGAATTATTTAATTTCTTAGTTAAAGAAGTTTATGATGAATACTATATACAATGAATTATTAATTCCTTTACCCATTAAGAATGGATGCAATAATAAAAAGGAAAAAAATTTAAGGGTAGTTTATGTAATTTACCTTAGCACAACTAAAGAAATTTGATTTCTTAAATAATAAAATAACTTTGAATGAAACAAAGACAACATTAAAAAAAAAAAAAAAGTGTCTTATAAAGCTCCTATTTAGTACACAACTAAAAGATTTTTTTCTTAGTGTTAAAGAAGATTAAGGCTAAAGGAATTATAAATTTTAGAACTTAAGGAAAGAAAATGGGTATTTTGTAATAATTTATAACTTAATGCATAATTGTATATTTTGTTAAAATACGTACATGTTGCATATATTATTAAAATTCAAAACATATACTTAACAGACTTATAAACTTGAGTTGTATTTATATATATATGTATTAAGGGTATAATTTGTTAGTCACCAAAGTGACTAAATTCTTATGTCTATTGTCAAACATATATTATTATTATATTTTAATTGTTATTGAAATGTACAAATTAGAATTTCTGAATCAATATATGCAAATTATTATTATAGTTTGTTAATTACCAAAATGGTCAAATTAGTATATTTAACAACACTTATAAATAAGTCATTTATTCATAATTTTAATAAAAATACTTATAAATGAAAAATAATTGGGTAAATTGACATTATTAATCATTACAACTTTAAAATTTATCTAAATGTAAATTATTATTTTATTATTAATAAAATAATTGAGATATATTAATATTTTAGTTAAATATATATATTTATTTAAATATATCAAATATATTTAATTGAAAATATTTAATATATTTAATTGAAAGTTAATAGTATCATTTATAATAGTATATTATAAGATTTTTCAAAAGAGAATTAAAATATATTTTAATTATGAGTATTTATAATTATACAATTATTATAATTCACTTAAATGTTTTAATTGTTGTTTCGTTCAAAGATTAAACTTCTCACAATAATATGAACAAGCTAACATTTACTTAATTACTATAAATATTGAATTATACTATTAATAAATAAGTTTGCTACTATTATAGATTCAAGTAGTAAGTAAAAAAAGCTATATTAGTAAATTTGACAATAAAATAATGGATTGAATTGTGAATTTTTGAAAATGATTGTTATTAATAACAATAAAAAAAATATTTCATAAACAAAAAGTGTAAAAAAAATATTTGCAATTTTTAAAAAGATAATTATATTTTAGTAACAAGTCACCTACTAATACTCTTATAACAGAACTTGTGACTAAGAAATTTATTGAGTCTTGAATTACATAAGAGTACATTATTGAGATGACTAATTGTGTACCAAAATTTAAAACCTTAAGATTAATAATGGATAACTCCTTTTTAGTGTAGTTTATTTTGAACTTATTATCTCTTAAGTATGAATCATTTCAGATTCATTACAATAATATAAAGAAAAAGTGAAATATTAATGAATTAGTTAGTATATTTGTTCAAGAGGAAACAATACAGAAAAATTAAGTGAGTTACTTCATTAGTCTCATGGATAAGAAATGAGAGTGATGAGTTACTTCATTAGTCTCATAGATAAGAAATGAGAGTGAACATCAACTAATTAATAAATGAAAGAGTCTATTTATATTTCTTAAGTTGAAAAGAAGAAATAAAAAGGGCAATAACTTTTACTTTTATGAGGAAGATTGGACATTATCAAAAAAATTACTTTAAATATTAGGTTTAATTAAAAAAATATATGTATCTTAGTATATTTTGAATCAAATTTAATTAAAATTTCTCATAATACTTTGTACTTTGATTCTAATGCTATTATTCATGTATTCATAATAATACAATGCATTCATTATAATCTGATTGTTTTAGTTATATAACAATACAAATATCTTTTTAATATATTCTTATTAATATTTGTATCAATTGAAATATGATGAAATGTATAAGAATCATTACTTGCAGTACATCATAATAATGGAATTAAGTGTAGTATGATAAAAGAAAATTTATCTTATTTATGACATAAATATTTAAATCATATAATCAAAGAATCCTTATTTGCCATGTATCATAACATTGAAATTAAATGTAGTATGATAAATGAAAATTTTACTTACTTATAATATAAATATTTAAGTTATATAAATAAAGAAATATTAATAAAATTGGTCAACAATAAGATTTTTTTAAAATCTAAATTTCACTAATTTAAAAAAATATATAAATTGCATTAAGTGTGAGTAAACTAAATATGGTATAAGAGAAGTCACAAGAAATATCCTAACTTTTGAAAATTATACATACCAATATTTATAAACCTTTTGACATTGTAGTCCTTAATGAAAAATTATATTTCGTCCCCTTTATAGATATTTTTCACATTATAATTATATTTATTTACTTGATAAAAAGTCAATTATTAGGTAGTCTTAAGGTATATAAAAAGGAAGTTAGAAGCAATTAGACAAAATGTGAAAATTATAAAATTTTATATAAATGATAAATATTATAAAAAATATAATGATTTGGGGCATTGCCTAAATTCATTTATAAAATTTTTTAAAAATCATGAAATATGTGTATGGTAAATTATGTCAAGTATATCTTAGCAAAACATGTGACGAAAAAGTATAATCAGATATTAACAAATATAGTTAGAAGTATAACGAGTAATTTCTTTATACTCAAATTTTTGTAGGTATATGCACTATTTGTTAAATAAGGTTACTAATAAGGCAATTCAAAGCACTTTTATTGAATTATAGACATAAAGGAAACTTGGTTTAAGGTATTTAAACATTTGAGGTTGCTCAGTGGAACTAATATTTTATATGAAAAGAAATTTGACTTTTGAATGATTAATAGTTATTTTATTAATTATTCAAAAAAGTTTAAAGGGTATAACAATAATCTGAAAATTATAAAAACTATTAATGTAAGATTCATTAAAAATGGTGAAATTAGTAAGAATAATAAATGTTAAAATGTGGACATAAAAGAAATTAAGGTGAATATCTTTTTATTTATAACATTTCTTTTTTCATTATAACACCAAATGTTATCTTAGAAATTGAAAACATTTAAATGAAAAAATACTCTTTGAAAATCCTAACTCAAAATTAATTAATATAAATGAATCACAAATGATAGTATTAAGAAAATTTCAAAGAAAAAAAAGATTAACTATTTTGGACGATTAAGTTATGTATTTGCAAGAGTCAAATTTTAATAGTAGAATAAATAAATTATGGTATTGGTAGCTCAATATGACTTGAATTTACACAAAAAAGATATGACAATCGCCTTTTTTAATAGAAATCTTAAATAAAAAGTTCACATATGGATGAACCTAAAAATTTTTTCATTAAAAGTAAAGATTAAATGGTATGTAAATTAAAAGATAAATATGGATTGAAATAACTTCTCTTGCAATGATATATTAAGTTTAATCATATCATGATATTTTTTAGATTTTAAAAAATAATATCGTTGATTAGTGTTATATGCCAAAAAAAAAATAGTGAGAGTAAATTTATTTTTTAGTCCTATATATTATTTATTACTAATATTTTAAATATATTACATAAGATTAAATTTTTTTTCAAAATAATTTTATAATGAAAAATATAAAAGATAAATTTCTTGCAGTAAGAATAAAAATATTTAATAACTTATTATAATAAATGATGATTATCTTAAAATATTTATATCAAAAAAAAAGCTTTAGAGAAATTTTTTATAATGAAGTATTTTCCTGGAGTTATTCTCATATAAAAAGATGATAACTTTACTTTTATGTAATGTTTTAATAATGATATGAACAAAAGAAAGTGAAATCAATTTCATATATTGTTATTATTGGTAATTTAATATATTTGTTAGTCTATACTAAATTAGATATTAGTTTTGTAGCCATATACTAAATTAGATATTAGTTTTGTAGCCAAAATATTAGGTAAGTATAAAAATAATCCTATAATGGATCACTAGAAAGTTGCAAAGAAAGTGTTGAGATTTTTAAAGGAACAAAAAAAATTATATATTTATTTATAAAAAATCTAACCACTTAGTTGTGACTAGATATTCAAATTCAAATTATACTAAACGCATTGATAGAATAAAATTTACTTTTAATTATCTATTTCTATTAGGATAATGAGTGATTTTGTGGAATAATAAAATATTGTTCATCATTACTTTATCCATTATAAAAGTAAAGTGTGTAAAATGATTTAAAATTATAATACATGTATTATAATTATAATTTTATTTTAGAACTTGAAATTATTGACACCATTATCAAATTATTGAAATTTATGTGATAATGTCATAGTAGTATTTTTTATTTTTAGAATATCAAATACCTAAAAAATATCAAATTTATAAGAATTAATATATTTTATAATAAAAAAATTCATAAATAAAAAATATCTATAAAATAATTGATTTTATGATTGTAAATCAATATACAAATTTACAAATAACATTATGTAGAGAATATATTTTCAGAATGAGATTTGATTATACAATAATATATGATATAATAATACTCTAAACTCACTAATATTTTTTCAATATATATTATATATTTCTATTATATTATAATTATATATACATTACTATTTTTAGCAGAAAAAGTTTTATGAGATATTATTATAGATTATTATGAAATTATATATATCTTATCTTATCTCATATAATAAGATTGTAAGTATTGTAATATATAGAAGAAGGTTTTTTAAATAAATAAAATATAATATTCATAATTTATACTTAATAATTTATCATATTATAATAAAATTGAAATAAATTATTATTATCATTATTTATATATAATAATTAATATAATAAATTTTAATCATATTAAGTAAAACAATATTAGAATTTTTTAATTAATAATATTAGAATATTTTTAAACAGTATTTTTATTAAAAATTTCACAATTAGTAAAAAATAATTTTATATATTATTACACTATTAAATATAATAATTTAAAACATGATTTAAACCTTAATAATGTGTATATATATGTGTATGTGTGGGTGTGTGTGTAAGAGAGAGAGAGAGAGAGAGAGAAATCAATTTTCTCGTTTATTAAAATTTTATTTAAAAATATATGGTTATAGTAAAAATTTTTAAAAAACTCACTTATTAAATTAAAGTAAAATTTTTAAATATATTTATAATTTTAATTTTTACAAATTTATATATAGCATTTATAATATTATTTATATAAATATATTTAATTTTAAAATTTAAAAAATTAAAATTTATGATAATAAATTTATTGAAAAATTCAACAATTAAGGCACATTTTAATAATACACATCCTCATTTTATTATAATTCATCTTTGAGCATACTTGATCGGCTAGCAGGTAAGTAATGACTCCCTTTAATTAGAGAATTAATCCCGTTGGAATATTGGGCGCCTACACGTCATGAAGATTGTATTTTACGTCTGTTACTTTAGTAGGCACTATGCGATGAGAGAATCGTCTGAGCGTGGAATTATGATTACATAATTCAGTTTTTGCGGAACTCCTGTGCACAATAATCATTTTATCAGATAAAAAAAAAAGGAAAAAGAAAAGAAAAAAAGAACCCCTTTAACCAGATCAAGAATAGCAGGCCTCACGAGATAACCAGCATCGACATGACTAATGTATAAAGTAACTGATACAAGCAAGGTAAATGCCATTCTTCAATTACAGTATCAAAAGCAACCAGACGCTTAGAAAAATTTCTGCCGAAATTTCCTCAAAAAAATCCTGAGATAAGCTAATTTAACATTAAAACAGTATAATACTCTCGGAAGAGTTGGTTAGAACTTGCCGGCTTGTTTCTTCCTTTGAGCTTGGGAAGTTGGGGAAATAAACACCCGTGACACCCGTATTAACTAATGCCTATACTACCAGAAAAACAATAGGATAACCCGCATCAATCTGAAGCCGGGAATTAGCATATAGCTTTTACACTTCAAGGGCATTGATTCCTGGGATGGAAACGAAGAAATCAGTTTTTATTGGTACACTTGCCAATGAATATAATTTCATGGACAAAAATTTTTGTAGCATAGCCACTAGTGATAAAAAATAGGCCAACTCAGTTTGGGTCTAGATTGGTTTTCTATGCCAAATTCTTAAGCTGATGGGAGAATATCCAGGGCAACTTCTTTAAGGGATGGCATAACTTCCTGCTGATGTAAACAGATGTAAGCATTCCTCACTTTCCTAAGGACTTTCCAGGGACCGGGATAGCACCTATACAGATAGCAAAGCAAATTTTGTAAAAGTTGAAGAAACAGCAGCTCATCGGGAATTAATTAGCTTTTTCTGAAGCGGAATGAGTAACAAGCTATGATACCTGAAAAGTGTTCCGCCATTGTGTCCCTTGAAATTGTGAATGTAGTACACGGTCTCCATCATTGGCAGAAGGGTCTTTGTAAGAGAGGCCAGCTTTGGATAGAAGAAGGGTGGATAATCTTAACTTTGTTCAAGGACTACTTCGGTGTAAGCAACATAAGAAAGACTTCCTCCCTATTAGCACATTTCATAATAAAATTCTGTACTTGTAAATTTCAATGGGATTCTGGCTGAGGACCTTTGATCTATTGAATAACAAACCAAAGAGGCTGTGAGAAAAAAAACCAAATATCTGATTGTTGACTGAAAGAGGAATGGAAGGTCAAAAGGTGGGGTGGAAATGAAAAGCTGATACAACAATTCAATGTTCAAATTAAACCGATGAAAACTGCAAAGGATACAGCCAGATCTTATGCGGTCAAGCTCTCCATTGAATACAATCAGTTTCCTCTCTGTGTTGGCGACAGCTTCCTTGTAAAGCTCTTCGACCACAAGCATTTCTAAGAAACAAATATTTTTGGGATGTAAATCAACAAGACACAGAGTTTGAATGTAAATGAACAAGTTGGAAATTTAAACACTACCGTTGACATTAAAATATGGATAAGCAACCAGGAATAGTTCATCTTCTGGCTTCACACGGTCAGCCATTTTGACTTTTTCAACAAAACCAAAATCCTCAAAAAATGATGGCTTTGTCAAATAGTCCAACTTCAGGGAAGATCCTTCGAAGGCTGATTTTCTTGCAAATTTAACTTCACTTGCCTCGGGGAAAAACTGCAGCAAATCAATGTAATTACATACATAGTCGTCCTGAATGCCAAAATGCAGTGAGATAGATTAATGATCTTTACAGGAAATGAAATTAGAAATGGTGAAAATGCAAACTTCTCCTACACAATGTAAAACTGCCAACTTGCCAGTCATTACCCCCTAATATGTCCATCCTGGAATGACATTAACAATAATCCAGGTCATGATAGCAAAAGCAAACATCTACAGATGCAACACAAAGTCTTACAAGTAGTCGACACTGAAGCAAAGAGTGGGATGTGGGAAAGAAATTATATTCATATGTGTACCTTCCCTCTCACTCCTCAGTGACATAATGATGGTCTTTTTCATTTTTTTATCGTTTCTTTATTGTTATCAGGGATACAACGAAATGAAGACGGTACAATGTGTCTAGTTATAATCCAGATAGCACAGGTACCCATATTCCTTTAGAAAAGTGATCAAAAGTTCATTACTTGTGAATTATTCATAAGCTTGAAGCAGAATTGTAAAACGTGGTTATTAGAATTAGCACGACAATACATAGGTTGTGAACATGGTTGACAGGTATACAAGACTTGTGGGTGCAACTTGAGTTTATTTCATAATAAAAATCAATACTTGATAGTAAGATATAATGAGCAATTTCATTGTCATTGCACAAGTTTCCTTCTACATCAAAATTTATGTTGTTTGTTTCAGCTATCTAGAGACATTTCCAATAAATTCAAAGGTTACAAGCAATTATTTCTTCCAGTTCACCACATATTTTAGCAACTTAAGCCACTTATCAAATCAGAAAACTCAAAATTCCACTTCTGGTGTTTGCCATATGATCTAAACTGCATTCAATTCTATGTTTCTCTCAACATCATCAGTAGAAAATATGGCGAGGGTGCAACAATCTTTTTCTTGTTTATGATAATGTTCATAGTAGAAACAATAGGTCTTTGCATTAAGTCTCAAATCAAAATCATAACATGAGAGCAAAAAAGCTGTCTGCCTTATCTATCTTATCATTTAGGATTGATCAAGACTGACTGAAGATCCTGTGTCTGGGCAAAAAACAGGTTTACTCTATAAAAATTAAAGTGAAGAAAAACAAGAAATGGAGACATACTATTCTGGTGCATTTGACTTTCTCCGGTCTTATGAGGCGGTCACAAAATTCACGAATTAACTGCATACTGCCAGTCATTTCTATTCCTCCTTCACCATCACCTGATTTACAGTTTAATTCAACAAAAGTTGCAGGAAAAAATCAAAGTGAGAATCCCGAAACACTGAAAAAGCTACATAAAAAAGGCAAGCAGATAGAAACCTGGTACAGATTGAAGCCCAGCTGTTGGGAATTCAATCTCCTGTAACAGATGCTTCCTAGTTACGGACTATGCAGGAATGCTACGCTTATTGTAAACTTCAAAAGGTTAAGTTATTCAAAGTCAAAATTGCTGGCTACTAACCATCAACTGCCTGCCATTCTCCAAGGCCAGTTCAGTTGCATTCTTGGCCTGTTCATTAGTAGTTCCAAGACCAAAGTATGACCAATCAAATCCACAGCTAACACTAGAGATGCAATAGCCATTGTCAAATACATACCATCTATAGCATCAAAATTTACTTGTTCAAGGAGTTCTGCATAATCGTATGGAAACGGCACATTGGTTTCAACTGACCAATTGCCACTCCGTGAAGCTGAGAGAGCACTACTTTTGGGTCCTCTAGAAATCTTGAATGAAGTCATTCTATCAAAATGGAAGTGCCCATCACTCTCTGGATGGAAACATTGGCAAGTAATACCCTAGCAATTATGACCAATGACCCAAAATCAGCAATCAAGCATATTCTACTCAACTCGTAACTCAACTTTTAGAAGTTGCAATTGATAAAAAAGAATAATAATATTAATAATAATAAAAGTTCATTAAATTATTAGTTTTATTTTATTTTATTTTTTGAGATTGATACAGGAAGTGGTCCATTATCTCCAACACGGCCAATTGAGTAAGCCTAGAAACGAATTCGGCGTGCAAACGATTCGTCTAATTTTCACCACAATTTTCTCGGCAACCAAACAGTATAAATGGAAAAGTGAAAAGGAGCGTGAAAGACTTAAACTTTCTCTTACCCTTTTAACTGGAAAAGAAGGAATCGCAAATGCAACTGGAGAAGAAGCAGTTGGAGTGTTGGATAACGGCATTTCCAGATTCTCCTGGAGCCACACCGCACAAGCCTTTCACACACAAGATTGGAAAAGGAAGGCTTCAATTATTCCAGTTACTCCTTGCTACTACGCTGTCGTTTCTCCTTTTTTTTTTTTTTAATTTTTTTATATTTTTCATTTTTATTTAAATGGATTAATTGCAATTTTTGAGGTTTTTAGATATTGATAACACATATTCCGCTGGACAATATGCTTTCCTCCCAAAAAAAAAAAAAAAAGAAAAAAAGAAAAACAATTAAAGGACCTAGAAAAGACTCTTAAATTATGAATTACAAGCGTTATGATATTAAATTCAATTTTTAAATATTTTATAAAAATTAATATATAAATTTATTTATAATTTTAAATTTTTTAATAAATTTAATTTATTTTTTTAAAAATAATAATTTAATAATTTTAATTTTTATTTAATAAATCTAATATATCATTTAAAAATATTAATATACATGTGACATATTAATGTTTTAAAAAAAATAATTATACAGTATATTATTTGATATTTAATTTAAAATTTAAAAATAAAAAATATTATAAAATAAAAATTAAAAAATTCAATGGCATTCACTTCGTTTAGAACTTTATGTCAGACTCTGCTGGCTCACGCCATCTCTCACCATGGCTCAGCCCAATGCTCTGACCACCACCGCTGCCTCTTTCTTCCCACCATCTACGGCCTCAAGTCTAGCTCCACCACCGTTACCACTGCTACCGCCACCACCATATCTTCTTCTTCACACTGCGCTCGTCGCCAAGTCTGTGCTGCGGTAATGGAAACTCTAGACTCCACAACTGGGACATCCTTGGTGGAGAATTCCATCAACACAATTAGATTTCTTGACATTGATGTCATTGAGAAGGCCAATTCAGGTCACTCGAGTTTGCCTGTGGGTTGTGCTCTGATGGGTCATATATTGTACGAGAAGGTGATAAGATATATATCCCAAGAATTCTTATTGGTTCAACCATGATCGGTTCGTTTTGTTCGTCGACCATGACTGTATGTTACAATATATGCTCTGCTTCATCTTGCTGGTTATGATAGTGTGAACGTTGTTTCTTTTGCATTCTTTTCTCTCTGATCTCTCCTTTCCCTTCTCTTTCCTCCTTCCTCCCTTTTACCAATGGTGGCATCATCATTGAAAAATATAGAGATTTGCAGATGGAAACAATACAAGAGAATCACCAAAAAAATTCAAATATATAGCCACCAATGTTGTCTATCCTTTATTATGCTTTTTGAAACCTTAAGTGAACAATGCCACCGTCGCCATCGCCGAGCTCCGCCTAGTGAAACCATAGATCTAGAGAATTTGTGTAGGCTCCTCTGTCCAAATCCCCCACCCGTAATTTTAGGGTTTACTACTTTCCTTAGGGTCACTTGGACTAGTCCTTTTCTCCCATGTCTCCTCCTCTGCTTCTTTCCAATCTCGCTCTCTCCAATCCCTTGATTCCCTGCTGCATCTTTATCGTTCAATTCCTCACTGATTCTGTCACCGATAAGGTCTACACCAAGTTCCTCTTAGTTCTGCTTAATCCTTCGTCTTCGAATTCAACTTCTCTCGGCTTTTTAGAATCTTCCAACAAATGACTGCTTGTCCTGTGCTAAGGTGTGGGAACTTAAGATGATAAGGTTGTGCCGTTCGCCAAGATTCTGGCTCTGTTCGATGCAAAAAGAGCAAGGAGAAAAGAGGAGGGAGAGGAAAGACAAGGAAAGAAGAGATTGTTTTAATTATTTTTTTAAATTTTATTTAATAAGATAGTTTATTTTTCAATTTTAAATTAAATATCATATAATATCCTATATTATCATTTTTTGTGCATGTTGGTATGTCACATATGCAGATTAATAGAATTTATTAGTATTTATTAACAGAAGACTAAATTCATAAAAAAAAAATAATTATAAAATTATTATTTTTAAAAAGTAAGATTAAATTTATTAAAAAATATAAAATTGTAAATATTTTATAATGTTTTTAGTGATTTGTAATGTTTTTTGAATTATAAGTTTGAATCATTTCAATGTTATTGTTCTGTATTTGTTTTTTCAATTATATACTTAGGTGGACTTCCCACGAGTAGTTTGACTTAAGCCCTAATTTACTTAAATGAGTTGTGTTATTACTCAATGTGTTGTGTCTAAGCAAAAAATGCTTATCTAAGCTTAGGCCTTGACATAGGATTGTGCATGACATGAATCACTGTTGCGCTTTGTGGACTATGACTTGGTATGACTCGCAAAAAATCCTTGAGTAACAATGGTTAATTTGTCTAAACATACCTTAGCCCTAACTTTGGAAAGACTCACAAATATTATTATTATTATTATTTTATTTAACTTACAAGAAAACCTTATTAAGTATAAAACAATGAACTAAGAATACTAACCACTCAATGAGTGAGTTCTAGTCATATATTTTTTTAAAAAATAAAATCAAGTCTACTTTAAACAACCTTTAAAAAGTATTGTCTAGTGTAACAATTTATATGAAACTTTAATTTTGGTTTTATTTTTTATAAAATGTTAATTAGTATTTTTAACATGTACTATTCCTAATTTTAATAATTGTGAATGCAATAATTAGCAAAATAAGTTTTCTTTAAAATTATTAATCATGTCAAAATTAATTATCATTATTTACTTTGTTTTTTTTTCTTTTTTATCAAAATAGGAAAGGGAGTGACAAATGATTTAAGCTTTAAAAACCATAAAAAGTTAGGAACCGTCCGTTACCTTTTGAATTAAAGTAGTAATAAGCCAAGTGTTACAATTACAAAGGGAAGCAAAGTTTCATAGAGTACTTTGAAGCCCAAATAAGAAGACCAAACATTACATTACTCGGAGACACTTTAGAATGAGTGACCCTTACCAACTCTTGCTTCAAAAGTGTGCTACCATAATTAGAGGCTGATTAAGGATGCATAGTTCTTATGGTGAGATGAGAGTGAAATTGAAAATCTAGTCAACAACCTTGTTTCCCTTTCTTATAGACATGTAAAACCTAAACTTGTCATTCTTTAACTTTAAATGATGTTTGTGTGAGGATGTGAACGTTGCACTCTATTCCTCGAGTGCTTTAAGACCTCTCTTGAATTTATCTTAATCTAAAGCTTCTAGTAACCACAGTCACGTCAACAAAAGATCGAGTATTATTGCGTAGTAGTTAATTTTATGAGCAAAATTACATAGTCATTTCCCATAATGGTCCTTATTTACTCCACTTACACCTACTAATCCCAAATTACCCTCTAAAGTACCATCTAGATTGACTTTCACCCATTTCATACAAAGAGCCTTTCACCTTATCAAGAGCTAAGCTTTTTATACCTTCTTGCTAAGTGTTATTTCCCTCCCTCTCTATATAAATTCAATAGTTTAACACTTGATCATTGCCACAAAATATTCACTCTTCCACTTTTAGTAATGATGCATTCCTTCCTTCATTTCTAAAGTCACTAGTAATTAAATATAAAGATAAAAGACCACTTTTCTTCATTGTCCTTGGCAAGGCTTAACTTGAGATTAATATCTAACTATTCCTTTATGTTGTTAGCAAAAAACTAGGCTTTCCTAAATGAATATAATGACTTGGCCCATAAACTTGCAACATCCTGTAGTCTCATAATAAATGTAACAAGCTCTTTTTATGGTATTATAAAGTAAACAAATACTTAATCTAAAAGTCTATGCTTACACCATTGCAAGTTTGTCAGATTTCCTTTTGTGCAATCGACCATACAAAATAATTAATTTTCTTTGGAATCTTTAACTTTTAAATGCAAGACTAGTTAGAAAAACCTTGGTCCTTAATAGCGTGTATGACGAGCAGATTATAGGCTAACTTAACAGAAAATACTTTATATAGTGACAATCCCTAGATTATAATATCCAACCTATTATCTTTAACATGAAGTATGAGTGCAGTTAGACTATTTAGCTCTTCCCTTGGTAGCAAAAATTGCAAAGTAGACAAATCTCATTCCTCTTTTATTTTCAAGTACGATGTAACATTGAGTGTAAGGTCCTTTTCACTTATTGACTTCACTGCATATTCAGTTAGGGATGTGTCCAATAACCATTTGTCCTTCTAAAATATCATTGTATTATGATCACTTTTCCATCTCAATTTTTGTCCTAAAAGGTCTTACATTTTCACCATTCCCATTTTAAGTGTGTGAGGCTTGAAACGTCGTGGGATTTTCCTTAAGAGTATTTTCCATTAAGGATTCATGCCTATGGACTTGTATGTTTTATTTTGTATCTTTAACTTAATTTTGCTAGTAAAGCACCATTTACATGCCTTATGCTTTTAATTTTTAGCCTTCCACTTTCCTCTGGTAAGTAAATAAATTGTTAACTAACCATATGAATTCTTTTTTGTTCTCTAAAAGCTTTTAAAGGAATTGTGACTACATTAATCAAGGTACTTATATAATAACCTAAGAAGTGCTACAGTTTGTGTAGCACAGGTAGGTATAGTCGAGAAAATTGATTCATTGAGCTTGGGTGTCCTTACAAAAAATAGTTACTTGGCTTTTCACCATATAAGTTTACTTTGAACCTTTTATAAAAGGTCTAGATATATATCTATTGTCGCATTACCATTCAATATAGTTATCCCCAAATACTTAAGTCTTCTGTTAAAGTGATGTTTGCTCATTAACTTAAAACACTTGCTAATTGGTACCTTATATTTTTTTTACACAAGTAATCTTGAATTTTGTAAACTGATCCTTTTCCATGCCCTACTATAGAAAACTTTTAAGCAATTCTTAATTACCATGACCTATTATAAACTTGTTTCAACAAAAAGAATGATATCATTAGTGAAAAAAAAAAAAAAGAAAAACAAATGCAATGACCTTACTCTTTATTTGGAGAGGTGAATTTTGGATGCCAACGTCTCATTGACACTTCATACTTAATCATTCTTGCTAGTCTTTCTAAATACAAAAAAAAGATATAAGGCAATAGTGAGTTATCTTGTCTCAGTCCTTTCATAAGAGAGAATTTCTCAATCAATCCTCTGTTTTAAAACATCATGATATTGGCCAAACTTATGCATGACATAATTATATTTACAAACCTACTTAGAATAGATAGTTAATGTAGAGTGCTTTTAAAGAAGAATCACCATGAAAGAACTAAGACCAAAAACTTATCATTTGCACTTTATAGGAGGATAATAATGTTACAAAAAGTTTAAAACAAAATGTGTTTGTAGAGTTTTTGGTAGAAAATAACTTAATAACTACATGACCCTGGTGCTTTAAAGGGGTTCATTTCAAAGAGTAGCTACTTAATTTCATCACCATTAAAAGGCTTTAAGAGTCACCCATTTCTTGGTCAAACAAGGACATTATAGAGGTAGTTCACCCATTAAATTAGATTATACATAATACAACATTTAGAAATAACCACTTTCTAGATTACATGCTTGCATCCCATATCTCTTTCATTATTCCTAAAGGCCTTAAATTTATATTTTTGACTTTTAATTATTGTAGAAGAATGAAATAATGCACATTATGATTGCCATTTGTAATCCATTTCTCATAAGACTTCTGGAATTATAGAGTTCTTCTTGCTTCAAAACCTTTTCCACCTTACATCGCAACTTTCCTTTTAGTTTAAGTAAACACTTTAACATTTCTTATTAAAGCCCTTTGATAGTCTTGAATTTGCATTAGAAGACATTTCTTTTTCAAAAAAAAAAAAAAAAAGAAAAGAAAAAGAAAAAGAAAATTCATGTGGTTCCAATTTACCGAAGAAAATTCATGCCTTTATCTATTTATTTCACACTTCCTCAATTTACTTATTGAACTATTTATACAAAAACCAAACATATTGAAATCTAAATTGCTTTTGAGAGACATTTTGTGATAAACCCCTACTAAGTTATACTAAGATGGACAATGATTGAATTACAATCTAAGTAGATGATTAATTATAGCCTTAACCCACCTTAGGTGCCATTA
The DNA here is from genome assembly GCA_023213295.1 of Bruguiera hainesii. Taxonomy (NCBI): domain Eukaryota; kingdom Viridiplantae; phylum Streptophyta; class Magnoliopsida; order Malpighiales; family Rhizophoraceae; genus Bruguiera; species Bruguiera hainesii. The sequence goes on from JAHOYR010000008.1 coordinate 3,886,294, forward strand.
TAAGTTACATAGAACTTTATCCAAATAACAGTATATGCATGATTCATTATGGTGTGTGAATTGATATCTAACAAAACTTATATCAGTCAGGGCCAACTCATTGATCTAGTTGGCAAACAAAGCCCATTGGCTTGTTCTAGGTTTTGACCCTACCTAATTTGTTCTTTTAAGGACTTTATGAAGTTAAAGCCTCCTATTATTAACTATGAAAATTCTATATTATCATTTATTCTTCACAAATCTTCCCGTAGGACTCTCTTCTTATAACCATTTGCTTTATCATAAATAGATATAAAGTACTAAGGGTCTTTATTACTTTTTTTGACTATAATATAGAAAAATTAATCATTACGTTGTAAACATTCAAATAAAATAATCTTTGATTTCTATAAGAGCCATGTACCTTCACTAAAGCCTTGTGCTTCCTTCCTAAATGTGACAAATAAAAAAAAAAAAATTAAACAGAGAACTTCATTCGCCTTTTTGCCACTAATTTGAGGCTCCACCAATGCCAAAATAAAAGGCTTATGCATGCGTAGGAATAGTTTGAGCGCTTGCAAGAAACCTTCACTTGCAGTGTCATCATAGTTAATATAGAGACATGTGGCACTCCATAATGAAATTTATCTTGGCCTTTTTAGGGATTAGCACTAAGAAGCATTTCCTACGTAAATGTCCACTTGTATGGGCATCTCACTCTCTGCTGACTCTATAATGAGTTATCTCCCTTAACTGGATCGTGGGACATACCCATATCAACCTCGATGTCTGGAGGCTATGATTAATGGTCTACTGGCCCATTCATGAATTCTTGCCCGCTAAGTGGAAGACCAGTGAATGAACTTGTGCCTTTCAACTCCATAGGTGGGTCCTTCTCTCCCACGGCCACTGATTGGTTGTATCTCCCATTTTGGAAGAAAAGAAACTTGAGAGTTAGGAAATCCAGTGGGCTTAGCCGTGGGAGAAATGACTAAACAATCTCCGAGCTCCACATGTTTATTACAATACCCCGTAACCTTATCTTTTTCAAGGTCCTTCGAAGTGTGTGCATTAATTGTATTTGTCCTTTGCCCTTTGTGCATACTTGTATGCGGATGGTCACGCACCACTTCCCACCACTTCCCTATTTTTTGCCATCATTTGGCTTTTTTCTCGATTTGACACTTGGCTTCCTAACAATTTTAAGACCTTTAGATTGACGCCCCAATGGACTAACAAGTGTGTGCACCTCACCATTGTTAGTAGTATTCACTGTTTCCTCTGGCAACACTGAGAATCAAGATCTGCCACTGCTCTGCCTTCCTCCACCGCCTAGAACCCCAACATTACCACGCATAGTCTGTTCATTTCCACTAGATCTTCTGCGGATGGGTCTTTGTACCAACATTTAAGGGCCATAAGGCTTCTTTTCCCTTGATCTAGCTTGTCTTTTCCCTAAAGCTTCTTGTAATTACCCACTCGTGAATTTACGGGCATTCTACACTTACCACTCTTACAACCACACCTCCCACAGTCGAAACAAACCTGGTATATCCCTTCAAATTCAATCATGCGAATCCTATCAGTCACAAAATACCTGGTCACTAGTAGTTGGGCAAGTCAACTTGAACGCAGATTCGTGCTTGATTACCAGAAAGACATCTGCCATTGTGTCGTCCACTTGCAAGGTTTTTCCCATGCGATTCCCAAACTTCCAAAAGGCTTGGGAACTGTATCACTTTACCAGTAGCTTGGGTAGACAAATCAACATAGCCACCCTCTTAAGTCCAGCTTCATTTGGGTCAAAGTCCAACTGCCATTTTGCTACTGTGAGGTAATGGCCAACCACTAGCCATGGCCTTCCATGCAAGACACATTTATAATCCTTTGGGTTATAAAATTTTACCAAGAAAAAATCATTACCCAAATCTACAAGTCAAAGCTTACTCTTTGGATTCAATAATTGTATCAACCAACATTGAAGAAAATTATAAACAATCCTCCTTCCCAATAACTTCACGGTGAGGGTACTTTTACAAGGTCCCCATAGACGTTCCTCTTCCTTGGCTGAGAAAGGGATACAGGGGGCAATCCCATATTCCCAAATTCATGTCATCGTCTGAGTATCTATTATTCATCCTCCGGTAGAAACTTGTCAGTGAGCCTCTAATCCTCCGACATTAAACAAGACTAAGGAAAGATGTGAAGTGAAACTTGTCAACCCCATTCTACTTCCCCCAACTCTAGTTTCTCATACGAATCAGTTAGCCAATTGCCATCTTGGTTCCAGAACTCAACTTTCTTACTGCTTTGTTCTGGCAAATCTGTCTCCTTAAATGTAGGGTTCAGATCAATGACCATGGGGAAAGGGGATTTTGCTAGTTGACTTGTACATTATACGTGAAAACAATTTTAGAGACGAATTACCGATTGGATGTGACATATACTTTTTGCAGTTTAAAAATAATATAATTTAATCATTGGATAATGTTTTTGGTACATAAATTATCAGTGGTTACAATATATAAGTACTCTTTAATTTAAGCGAAAAGGTTAGAACTTTATGCATGAAAAAAAAAATCCTTTGACCAATGATAGAACTCCATTAACATCGAATCACATCTATTATCTTAATGCGACAATTACATATTTTTTAGCCTATATTTAGAGTAAAGCTATATGTGGAACCGCCAAAACAAAATTAAAACTGCCAAAACCATTGAAAACATTTTGGATTTAGTTTGCAAGTTAGATGAATTGCAATTGAATGTTTGACTGCAATTTTGTGAGTCCAAAAACTACAAAAATCGAACTGATCACATTGTACACAAATATTTTTTATTTGATCAATAAAAATTAGACTCATATCATGTATAATTTTGAAATTCATTTTTAGTGTTCATTAAGATTTTCTTTTGTTACAGTTTTATGATTTTATACAGGATTTGCCAATATTTGTTGAACATAGGATGAGGAAACATCTTACTATGCAACAAAAAATTTTCCAACCTTTTTGATAGAAAAAGAAAAACCTTAAAAGATAAAGCTATGAATATTGACGGGATTATTTCACCCCATGAGGTCAATCGTCAATTTCAACTTCTTGAGCACAACACTTTTGCTTCTTTACATCAATTATAACTTTTTTAGTTACAGTGCATCCAAAATGCCTTACAGTGACAACAACTAATAATGTAGGATCCGATGAAAATTTTCCAACACTTTTCAATAAACTTTTCTCACAAGAATTATACATATGAAAAATCAATTAAAAAAGAAGTTCTGCCATTCTGAATGATCTATGTATTTCAAATGGTTGGGATGTTTTGAAAGTGTAACATAAAGTTAAAGTTTCATCATATAAGTGTTATCAAGTTTCAATTGAAGGCGTTACTACAATGATGCGAAGACCAAAGGGATACGAAATAATGGTCAGAATGGTGTTCTTACCCAAATATATGGGTAACAAGGGTTCACATTGCAGTATTATGATGACCAGGAGGGACTAAGAATGCTAACATCCCAATGCTGGGAAAAAGGTTCTATGTACCAACATTGTTTTTTTTATAGGTTTGTTATTATATTTGTTTCATTTCTCTCTCAGAGTGTATTCGTTAAACTGCCGAACTGACCAATTTGATTCACAACTACCAAGGATGCATCAACTGGTTTTGACTCTTATTTTAGCCTGTTGTAGTTTTAACCATCGTGTTTTTATTCAAGGTTGCCAAATCTTTGGTTGCTAAGGAATGTATTGACTCTTGAATTAGAAGAAAAAAATGTGGGTTGGTGTGCAAACTAGACATTTAGAATGCCTATAATTGTGTTAATTGGGAGTTTCTTTTCTTCATTTTATAACAAATGGGCTTTGGGTCTAAGTAGATTTGCTTATATACACGGTTGCATTATTCTCCTTCACTTTTTTTTTAATCAATGGTGAGGCTATGGGCAATTTCAAAAGTGAAAGGGGGATTAAGCAGAGTGATTGCTTGTCACCTATACTCTTTTTCGTGTTATGAAGGTTTTATCTTTTTGTCTAAAGACTATAGGGGATATAAACTTTATTGAAGGATTTTTTATGAATGAAGCATCATGTCATGGAGAATTTCATCAACTTTTATTCACTGATGAAACTTTGATACTGTATAGTGTATACGAGCCTTGGATCTTAAGGCTAAAAGCTACCCTATTTTGCTTCTAAGCCATATCTAGACTTAGAATTAATCTAAGTCGAAAGTTTTCTCAACTAGCTATGTTGACAATCTTGTGACTCTTGCGGTGATCTTAAGGTGCAAATATGGTTTTTATCGACAACTTATTTGCGGTTACCTTTGGGTGCCAAACAAATCTCGAGTGGTGTGTGGCATCTGATGGTGGAGAGGTTGCAATTCTGCCTAGAGTCATGGAAAAACATGATCCTCTCAATAGGTGGTACGCTCACACTTTTGAAGAGCATCCCTTCTCAAATCTCCATTTATTTCCTCTTTATTCTAGGCTCCCCGACAAATATTATTAGTTCTTGATAGGATGTGTGCCAAATTTTTGTAGTGCAACAATGATGACAAGCAAATTCCACTTATTGGCATGGTTGAGTGCAAGAAAGAGAAAAGCATGGCTAGTTTGGGTGTGAAGGATCTCGTCCTTATGAACAAGGATTTAATGGGAAAATAACTGTGGTGATTCTATCATAAAAGAGACAATCTTTTGTACAATGCATTATTAGATAAATCTTCTTTGATTCTAGGTGTTGGGTGACGAAAAGGATTATTGATGTGATTAGTAGAACACTTGTGAGGGACATTTACCAATGTAATGGTGAGTTTTAGAATAAAACAAAGGTTTTAATTGAGAATGACAACCTAACATCTTTTTGGCGTGTTGTTTGGCTTGTAAATAAGCCTCAAACTAGTAACTTTTTTTGACATTTATGCAGCGTGCTCTTTTTTCAAGGATGCTGAGGTGTAGAGGTGTGTTCTATTTTTAAGGATGTTGAGGTGTAGAGGTGACTTGATTGACTTGAAACCCAATAAACTCAAAATCCTAAGATTTGAATCCAAAATAACCTAAAAGTTAAATAATCTAAGTTTAAAACTTGAAAGGCCAAAAAATCAATATATTTACAACTCAATAAACTTAAAACTCAATAAATTCAAAACTCTATAAATTCAAAACTTAATGATTTAAAGTTCAAAATACCCAAAACCTAGATGACCTAAGACTTAATAAATCCAAAATTTGATGAACTTCAAAATGCCTCTATTTTGAATGACCTAAGAATTAATAAAATTGAAATTTGATGAATTCATAACTTAAAATACCCAAAATTCAAATAATTCAAAATTTAAAATAATTTGAATTGAATCTGACTCAACTCACTTATTTGCAACCTTTAACAATGGTGTCTAATTTCTTTATCTAGTATTATAGTTTGGGTGTTTGGAATGTTCCTTATAATACTAGCTTATATGCTATTGTAGTAAGGCATATGGAGATGCTTCAAGAGGCCTCAATGTCAGTGGTATATGTTGCTATTGAGATAGGCAAGATATAGTCTCCTGAGCATTATTTACATTAAAAGATTTCTTTGTTAAAAGTTATTTTTAGAGCCTATCTTATGTTACAGATAATTCTTTTTTAAACTTCTTTAACCTTGTTTTGTTATATGAATAAAGTAAATCATGTAAAAAATATTTGTTTTTCTTCTCTTGGCAAATAAGAATATAAGTCTTATTATTATTAATTTATGCAAGATGGGTTAGTTTATGGTTAACATGTGTTCTTTTCATTATGCCAATAAGAAGGATCTATATTATATGTTGCTTCATTGTAGTTTTGCTAATTTTATTTAGCAAGCTATCCTTATATATCTTTCTCAGTATTTTCCCTTTCCTTTTTGATAAGAATCAAGACAACATATGTAATGATCCACTATGCATACATGAAGGTCCAATAACAAGAGGTAAAGCTAAAAGATACAAGAAGTTTTAAATGGACTTATTAAAGATATTTGGACTGAAAACAATGCACAACAAAAAGAGTAAGACTTGGAGGAACATCAAGGCTTAATAAACTTTATACAAGTTCAAGGATAACTTATTTAAGAAATTTGGGTTAAATTTTAACTTGCTTGCATATCTTATTTTTTAAGGAGGGTCATATGTATTATGTAATTATTTTGAAATTATAATAGGCTTAACAATGTCTTAATTTAAGCTTAATCCACCCAATCTTTTATTTAATAGTTTGTTGTTTCTTATTTTGTTTTGTATTTATTATTTTGTTTTGAACTCTATATATAAGTGTGTAACCCTCTTTCGGGTAAGACTAGTTAATTGATTTATTTAAAAAAAAATTGATAGACTTTTCTCTTTGGTTCTTTTAGAAACTTTGAAATGTATCGAAATTACTCTTGTGGTATTCTAATTATGATTTATACATTTTACTTGTGTTTTCTTAATAAATAATGGGTCAAGTTTTTTTTTTTTCTTTCTTTGTCTTGTTGAACTTGATGTAGTTTTCTTTGGGTTTTTGATTGCTTTTTTTATTTGTGTTCTTTAGGGTTCACATTACCTTAATATAAGAGTTTGTAGGTTTAAATTACATTTGTTTATCTAAATTTGAATTCTTCTTTTGTTTTTTTTTTCTTAGCAGCATTTTATACCCTTTGTTCTTTGAAATCCATAAACCTTAGTTTTATCTTTTCTTGTTTTTTATTCTTGAAAAAAGAAGGAAAAAATAAGAAGAAAGAGAAAGAATTTTGTTTGATTCAACTAAGCCAAAAAAGGCAAGATGGTCATCGATTCCTTCCTATTTGAGTAGTAAATTCTTTTTGATTAGGTCAAAGAAAGATAAAGACTATATTTATTTCCTAATTAGGCATCTTATAATACAAGGAAATCCTAAATTAAAGAAATATACTTTATTTTTTTCTTGTTCTTTGCAAAGATTTGGATTTAATTAATCTTTCTTTATGTCTTGTGATTTGATCTTACTGTTTTCTTTTAATTTGTAACCTTTATCTATTGTGCTTTCATAAATTTCTTTGATTTTGATTGGTTAGAATTAGTTAGATACAATGTGACTTTATTTAAGGTTATTTAGTTCAATAAAGAACTAAGAGAGAAAAGTTGAATAAGGAAAAATGTAAAAGGTGTAAGCAATATAATAGGAAAAAGTTAAATTTATATAATGTGCAAACATAAGCTTGAGTGTCATAATATAAGAGAGAGAAGTGAAACACGTGAGGAAGTGTTATGAGTTTCTTTTTTCTAACAATTCTTTTCAAGTTTCAATCATTTCAAATGACAAAGATAAATGAATAGCCAAAAGGGGAAGGTTTGATGAATCAGTCATGTTTAAAGTAATGTAACAACAATTTGAGGTGATGAACATTATGTTTGGAGAAATTGCAAATAAATTAAAATGGTAAGATGTTGCCATAACCAATATGTATAGAAGATAACAACAAAGGACCCCTAATTTGCGCAAAAATGATACTAATAAAGAGTATGATGACAATTATGGTGATAAGCTCGAGAAGGAAGACCAATCCTTAAATTTCAACATAGAAAAAAGTATAAGAGATAAAAAGGGTCAAAGAGATAGGTTTAACAAAAGTGATAAAAATTTTGAAAGGAGAGAGGAAAGGCAAAATCGTGATTTAAACAATAATAAAATAAAGATTCCCTTATTTTAATGTAAGGATAATCTTAATGCGTATATAAAATTAGAAGATAAGGTTGAGTTAGTGTTTGATTACTATGATTATTCTAAGGAAAATAAGGTGAAGTTGGTAGTTGTGGAGTTCATTAATTATGCTGTAATTTGGTGGAATTAGGTTGTGCAAAATAGGTGTAGAAATTGAGAGCACCCTATTGACACTTGGGAAGACATAAAGGTTATGAAGAGGAGATTGTTTATTCCTAGTCATTACTATCATGATCTTTTTTAAAGATTATAAAGTCTTAAGGTATTAAGGATGATTAAGGTACATATAGAAAAAGATAAAGAGACCACCATGACTAAATTTTTGCAAAGATTGAACTGTAATATAACTAATGTGATTAAGTTATGGTACTATGTTGTGTAAAAAGATATGATGCATATGATAATGAAAGTAGAAAAACAGTTCAAGCAAAAAAGCACTGCCACTAGATATAGGTAGAATTTGAATTTCTCATCTTTTTGGAAACCAAATTAGGGTAAAAAAGATGAAAAGGTTATTTGTAAGTCTAAAGTTAAAGCACCTAAGGTAAAAAGAGTTAAAGGTAATAATGATAAGAGTAAGACAGAAGTTATACAAGGCTAAAATTGAGATATCGAGTGTTTTGTTGCTTGGGGAGAGGGCATTTTTCATCATAATGTCCTAACAAGCATATAAAGATTTTAAGGGAGGATGTTTTGATTGAAATCGAGGGTGAATTTAATAATGAATCTATGCTGCCATTAGAAGATGATGATAATAACATGGAATATCCTATTAGTGGAAAGCTACTTATAGCAAAGTATGCTTTACATGTACAAGTGAAAGATGAAGAAAAAGTACAATGCAATAACATATTTAACATAAGGTGTCGTATCCAAGATGAGGTAAGTAGTGTGATTATTAATGATGATGATTATACTAATGTTGCTAGCATTGTTTTGGTTGAAAAGGTGAATTCATCAACTACAAAACATCTAAGGTCAAATAAACTATAGTGGTTGAATGATTAGGGAGAAATCAAAATAAATAAGTAATTGTTGATTTCATTCTTTATTAGGAGATACAAAGATAAAGTACTTTGTGATATAGTTCTAATACATGTTAGTTGCTTTCTAATAGGGAGTTTATGGCAATATGATAAAAGGGTGACAGATGATGGTTTCAAGGATTGCTATTCATTCATTACAGAAAAGAAACTAATAACTCTTATTTTATTAAGTCCTCGGCAGGTTTATACGGATTAAATGAGAGTAAAAAAAAAATAGTGAGTTAAAAAAAGAAAATAGGGGCAAGAATCAAAAGCAAAGAGAGAAAAATTAAAAATGAGTAAAAAAAAAAAAGAGAGGATACCAATCATTCTTATTCCATTAAGTCTTAAGTAGTTTATAGGGACTAAGTGAGAGTTAAAAAAGAGAGTGAATTTAAAAAAGAAAATAGGGACAAGAATTAAGAAAGTAAAGAGAGAATAATTGAAGATGAGTCTTGAAAAGAAAGAGAGAAAATTAATAAGCCTTTATACAAAAGAAAGTGATGTCAAAACTACATTTTTAGTAAAATAGCCTATGTTTGTGTTTTAATACAAAAAAATAAAAAAACTTATTTTAGTGATAATGGGTATAACACTTCTTTGGTTAATGTAATTAAATCTCTTTTGTAGGATGTTGAAAATATATTTCTTAAGGACATTCTAGATGGTTTACCACCTATAAAGGAAATTAAATATCAAATCGATTTTTATCTTTGAAGTGACAATTCTAAATTAACTAGTTTATAGATGTACCCCTAAGGAAATGAAGGAACTTTAAAAACAAGTTGAAGAATTGACGAAGAAGGGATATGTAAAAGAAAATATGAGTTTATGTACAATTCTTATACTACTTGTCCCTAAGAAGGATGAGACTTGGTGAATATATATTAATTGTCATATAGTCAAAAAATCACTTGTGATGTTTCAGGTATTGATATAAGAGTTGTTTTGATGTAAGAATGAATGTAAGAATGATGACTTATTGCATTCTTTAGTTAAAAATTAAATAAGGTAATGTTTAATTATCCAACTTATGATAAAGAGTTGTACGTGTTGGTAAGGGTTTTAAAGATATGACAATATTATCTTTAGCCTAAGAAATCTGTGATTCATACTAACCATGAGTCCTTAAAATATTTGAAAGGACAAAATAAGTTAAATAAATAACATGCTAAATAGGTGAATTTTTTTAAGATGTTTTCTTATGTAATTAAGTATAGGTAAGGTAAGGAAAATATTACGATTGATGCATTACCTCGAAGGTAATAATTTGATGAAATTTTTTTTATTGAAAGGGGGAATAATAAGAATCAAGTCAACATATATAATGACCCATTGCACAAACATGAAAGTCTAATAACAAGAGTTAAAGGTAAAATGATGCAGGATGTTTTAAATGAGTTTAATAAAATTATTTGAGTTGGAAACAACATACTAGAAAGGGAGTAAGACTTGTAGGAATATTAAGACTTTATAAACTTTATATAAGTTTAAGGAAAATTTATTTGAAAAGTTCAAGTTGAACTTTAGACTTGGTTGCATACTTTGTTTCTTTTTGCAACTTAGCAACATACCTTGTTTATTTGGAGGGATCATACACGTCGTAATTATTTTATAATTATAATGAATTGAATAATATTTTAATTTAAATTCAATTAATCTAATCCTTTATTCAATAGTTTGTTAGATAGATTTATTATTTTCTATTCTATTTTGAAACTACTACTTATTTTTAAATTCTATATATAAACATGTAACCCTCTTTTAAGGGGAACTAATTGATTGATCTTTTTTTTTTTTTTAAAGAGAGAGGTTTAGGAAACTTTTCTCTTTGATTTTTTTGAGAACTTTAGAATTTATTAAAATTACTTTTGTGGTATTCTAATTTTAAATTATACCTTTGGTTCATCTTTTCTTAATATACATTAGGCCATATAGTTTTTTGTTACTCTTGTTCAACCTGATTTAGTTTTCCTAAGATTTTAAATTTCTTATTTGCTAATAGGTTTCATTATACTCTTTGAAGTTTGCATCACTTTTGCTATGATGAGGTTCTTATATTGTTGGGATTTCATTCCTAGGACTTGGCTTCCTAAGCAGTTCATTCTTAACATACTTACTTATGTTAGATGAAATTTGTGGAATAAGAGAAATAATACGGTCTTTCAAAATAAATTAGTTAATGTTAAAGTTATGCTTTATTGTATACTTATTATTATAAATGTGTGAAGAAAAACTTTTATGTTGTTAGATAAGGAGAGTGAATCTAAATTTGTCAAGCTATGCCTTAGCTATAACTTGTGCTAACTTAAAGTATTATTGGTGGTTCCTCTTACACACTAGCTTATTGCATAACGGGGATTTAAGTTTTGTAAATTGTGGGCATTCTTTCATTGTAGCAATACAATTTTAACTTTTGATCAAAAGAAACAATAAAATTTTAACTTATTAAGAAAATCAAACTACCATTAATGATTTAGTTTGAATATAAGTATCAAACTGATCTAATTATACTATTAATGTAGAGCACCATGATAAACATGTTAGAGCCATTTTAAAAGAGGTGTTGTCACTGTCCACCTCTGCTTAATGTCTAAAGGTAAAAGTTGGTTGACGAGACTTTAGAATGTAATCAGACAAAATTTGCATTGTGTTAATGATAGTATGACACCAACATGATTTTTTTTCTTTTCAAAATTTATATTTTCTACTAAAAATCACTTAACGTGCAACAAAAACAATAAAATGTGTAACAAGCTTGACAGAATGTGCAACGAGTTATTAAAAAGTGTAATAACTTCTTGTTGCACATTTTGTAATGCTTCTTGCTTATTTTGTCGTCCTTGATGCATATTTAGTAAGTTTTAGTAGAAAACCTAAATTAAAAAAAAAAAAAAAAGTCATGCTAATGTTGGTATCCATCCATGTCCAAACATGTCGAAAGGCCTCGTCCATGTAAATGAACCAATGTCTAAACCTCTGATAATCACTGAATCCAAAATAACTAAAAGTTTAACACTTAAACTTTGTTGGGCACATGGACGAATGTTGTGGGAGAAGATTTGGGTTTAAACCTTAATCCATTAAGATTTTCGCATTAAAAAAAAAAAAAAAACTTTAATTTTGTTGTACAAAAACAATTATCTGCAAACAAAATTTGTAGCACATAAGATAATCTATATGATTGCTCTTAAAGCCCTATTTGTGATTCCTTTATTTGGTTAGTGCACTGAGATCAACTCGTAACTGATTTTCCTTTTTTTTTTTTTTTAAGTGTCCGAAATAGACCATTTTTCTTCTTATTACTGTCTTATTAAGGTCTCGAATTTATTTCTCGTTTTAAAAATCATAAGCAGTATTTAACAAGTAAATATGCAATGAAATAATAATGTAAATGTTTGACTTGTAAGAATAAATAAGGTTGTTTGTTAACAATAATCACGGTCTCACTTACTTAGAATAGTTAAAATCTTTAAATCAAATTTCTTGGGAACTAGTGCAGATTACCACTGTCAGTGACACATGAACAATGGCGTTAACAGCTCTCACGAGTTCTAAACAATTTAGAAGAGAAGAAACAGTTAAAGGCCGAAAATCCGGATGTACTGGCATTGGTGGGTGTCAACCCCTACGAGGTATTTATAGAAAGTTTTGACTCTTCAATACTATGTAACAACTTTCAGGGGGAAAAAAAAGCTATAGTTTCGTAACTTTATTTTCAAATATCACAAGTTTATCCTAACATTTTTTAAAACTTTTTAATCAAATCCAACTTGATATCATTTATTTTATATTTGCTCTAATTTTCCTCGTCAGCCTACAAGTTTCTAATATGCTGACAATATAATTATAATTCCAAAATTTAGATAAATTAAACTATTTTAATTTTTCATTAATTATTCAATTAATCTATACTCATGTATAAAACTTGATACCCAATAATGTATCTGACTATACAAATATTAGAAATATCAATTAGTTTCACTAACTTTTAGAACACGGTTGATTAGTATAGTTCAATTATTTCATCATCTAAATAGTTGTAACTATTTGGTTTTGTAATATGTAAAGTTGATTATGTGAAAAAGAATTCACGAAAACATTTTTTTTTTCTGAATCCTTATTCAATTTTGATCAGGAGTTTCTTGAATTCATACTAATTGAAAACACATTCCCCTTAATTATTTTAGGGTAATTACTTTTTTTTTATTAATCACACAATTATTGCCATATATAGTTCATATTATCTGTAACATCCATTCTAGCTTTAATCCTCTTTTGATTTCTATCATATAATATCTAGGATCAATATGCTCACATATCAATTTAAGTCACCTTTAAAATCCGATCAAAGTAGTTCGTGTGAAAAATAAAAGATTTGTAAGAACCTAAATCCTTGAGTAGTTCATTTTTTATTTTTAATTTATTTTTTCTCATTTCTGATGTAGTTTACATGTCTATTAAGATTAAGTCCCGCTGTGGTAAGGGTGCACTTTGCGGGCGATCTTAAATCCATGGAGTTTCTTATAATGTAAGAAATAAGGCGAAAATCCTGAAGCTATTGGTGTATGAATATACCGCAAACATACGAACGAATGGCAAATGAAGAGGTGTGAGAAGACGAAAATGAGCAGTATTAGGACTACCGTCGTTTATTTCAATTGGGTATCGAAAATTCCAGTTTTTCTGATTTTCTTTTTTTTTTTTTCAGTCAACTCCTCCAATGGGACAGATTTAACTTGGAACTTCTTTTCATATTTTGCCGCTCAGACAGTCGGCTTTAAAATTATCGAATCCGGCTAATGTAATTATTCACAAAAAAGTAAAATGCAGGATATCTAAGTACTGTGCTATTAACCGCAAAGTTCAATAATAAAATTATATGAACTTTTAGTTTTACATTTAGCTTTAATTTTTAATTTCTTCAAACAAGAAAAAAAAAATCCACACATTGTCAACTTTTGCAAATGGAAAATCCCTTCAACAAAAAATATTTGAAAATGGAAAATGATCCAAGACGACTCCGATGTATCCAAAGAGTTATAATTTATCTAAAAGAATCATCTATCTAAATACAATAAAACACTAATTAACAGTCTGTTTGGAAGTGAGAAGGGTACAACCTGCAAAGATGCAACCCTATTTGCATACATTTCAAGCGAATGTTAGGGGATGAAACTAATGCATTTTGGCTGGCCCCCATTAATTATTTTGCTGAATTACACGGATGGATACACAGAAGAATTATGGCCCACAAACCTTTTTGCTTCTGTACACTATAGCTAGCGTGTCATGTCTTCCCTTGATGGTTCCACCACACTATCCAAGCCTCGTACAGGTGAACCACGTTCGTCTCTAGAATATTCAATCACATTCCCTGCAGCAACTGCTCCTCCAGAATCACTAATGTTGCTGTAAATCAATATCAGGCCTCCAGCAACGGCAGTGCAAAATGAAATTGCAAAAGAGGTGCTGGAATTTTCAGGGATTGCTGATGCAACTGCAAAGCCTGCACAAGTGCCAAAAGCTCTAACCCATGAAAGCCATGCAGAGAATGCGCCTTCTTTCCCATGTGGGGTGCAATCTAGCATCAGGACCCGTCCGAATGCATGTAACAACCCGACTGATGTGCTTTGTAATCCGGTGAAAATCAGTATGTGTTTCCTCTCCCAGATCTTGCCCCGGAAGTAGAACCCGAACCCGGAAGTGACTGTTGAGAAGTAAAAGCCGAGCAAGTACATTTTTACTCCATCGGACTTGATAAGCTGCTCTAGTGGGTGCACAAGTGGCAAGGAAACCAGTGGGAAAATAAAGTAAACTAACCAAAGATAGAGTAAAAAGACTGGTTTTAGGCATAACTGTCCTACAACATAGAGGACCATACTAGTGAAGATGGACATTGTTGTAAATGAGGCAAGGAAAGCAACCATGAGGTTTCCATAAGCATGTGGATACTTGAAAATGGATAGGAAATGGGCTACTGATGAAATAGGAGAAATGGTGTTTGCTCCGGGTTTATAGAAAGCTACATGGGCTATTCCAAGGATCCATATAATCCCACAGAAAATTGAGACAACCCAAAGACTAAGAGTTTTCTCTTTGTAATGAAGCATATGGAATATGAAGGCTGCTACGATGGCAGACCCTAAGGTACCAGCAGCAGTGGAATAAAGTGAGAGCCAACTAGAGGTCACTCGTCGAGAGTTAAGCTGGCTTTTCCGAAGACTTGGTCCGGTGAAGCGTCGAATCATTAGGCCAAACTGCCTGGTGTGGGTGGCTGAAGCAATAATGCTGGCCAGGATAATGAAGGCTATATATGGAGCGAAGATCCACGTGACATTGAAGAATCCAGTAGGTAAACAGAAAAAAGCTCCAAGAACTATTGATGCCCCTGCAATTATACCTGGTGTCTGGCCATGGTCGAGATGTGTGGAAATTGAACCAAGTATAGGAGCAGCGAGGAACAAGCCAATACCCCACGAAAAGGATGCCCACTCTAATGGAGAGAATTTTGAGTTGCTGAGGGGTATGGATCGGGATGTCAGAGAAACATAGCTGCAATTTAAGTACAAGGGTCACCTTGATTAATTAACCCATTAAGTTGGGCAGTACTAAACAGAGAAAATTAGGCAAAGAGTTAGTTGAACTTGATGATTCAGAATTATGATGTTAAGGGCTGGGAACATTGTGTTCAGTATTTTGCTTGCTAGATGTCATATCTGACATGGAACTAAGAACTAACAATTGGTTATTTTTGGCAATAATTTTTAAGTGACATGAAATTGAAGTAATAGCATTGCACTTGTTTGCATATAGAATTTGGCAACTCAAATAACGCTCTCCAAGGAAAAAGACCAAAAACCCACTTAGATACATAAAAGGAAAAACGACCAATCTGCAATAACTTTTGAGTAATCAGACATCAGCAATAACTGAGTGGTCAGACCTGCCAATCTGCAATAGCATTGCACTATCAGTTGATGAACGCAACTCCAATCCAAAAAAAAAAAAAAAACAAATAGTCAAAAGAGGCATCACAAACTCAACTTCAAAAGTCCAATGACCATACAATCCTGTTGCTATTTCAATCAAAGTCTAGTCTTTCTAATGTTTAGGTGAATGGAGAGCAGCACATATGCATGAAACATTTGTGGCTGAGACGAGAAGCTTACATTTTGGCTTCCTTCGTGCTACATAACAAGCCCTTTGGGCTCCTGTTCCATCCGCTGGCGGGTTCTGGTGGCGATCCCTTAATTTCGCTAAGGTGAAGCGTAAAACAGACCGGCACAAGAATAGTCTGAATGAAATAGGAGCAAAATTCGTAGAAATACCAAAGATAAATCTCCAGTTTGCTCGGTTTGTCCACGGCCTCTGTATGACCCATATAAGCCTCAGAAGCCTTCTCAACCTTCATCGCTGTGTCATGGACATCAGCCACGCCTGATGTTCCCATGTCCTCACCATCTTCACTTCGCCTGGAGAAGGACATCTCGCGATGGCTTTCAACCTCAGCAGAAGTGCCTTCTGTCATGACAGCTAGCAACGGATGGATCAGGAGAAGACCCTTTGCTAATTGGCTTCCCAAAAAGCTTACAAAAACTTAAAAAGAAAGAAAGAAAGAAAGAAAAAGGAAAAAGAAAAGCAAGAGAAATGAGACTAATGTGGAATTAAGCAACTGCCAAGCATTGAGACAGAATGGTGGGTATAAGAATGATGGCATACGCAATTTGTATAGTAATAGCAGCCCCAGACGACAGCTGGTGCCCCGGTTTGGTTTGGCCATACACTAGCTGGTATACCAGTTCAACAAGCAAAAACAACCTTTAACGAAGTTCTCGAAGAATACTAGCGACCATAGCTCGATGTTTCCAAACCTCAAACAAAAAAGGCATAATGACCTTATCCTTGTCTTCTTGTTCATGCCTCCATCATGGTCGATACATACACACATTTACGGAGTGGACGGCCTTATTATTGTTTGACTCGTTTTCAAGTATCAGCAAGCTGTAACGTGCAGGCTAGGGAAACGGGAGATCAGTGACTCGAAGTTTGTGAGTCGGTTTACTTTAATGTTTTGTTATCCCCGCTAGCCTAGATTTCCTTTCGCTTGTGGCATATATTTTCTCGCAGCATTTATATTAAGTGATGACTTTGTTTACTAGAAACTTTCTCTTTCATCAAAATAGATTTTCCCACCAGCGTGGGTAAATATTTTCCTACCATGTCATATTGTTGTAGTCCAAGGTTTTCTTCTGGTGTAGAATTAGTTTTGTGATTATTTTTTATTTTTTATTTTTTGTACAATGAGTTGTGTGAGTTTGAATCAATCGCAATTCATGAAACGATGACAAATTGGAATTCGGCAACTTATCAAATAAAATTAAGTCGAAGTCAATGACTGTACTACTATTTTGTCAACGATATATAACGGTAGTAGAAACAGATAAGGGCATATATATATATATATATATATAGGAGATTAATAGATATGAAAAATATGACATAAAATGTCACTTGGGTCACATTCATTGGCATTGTATTTTCAGTGTTCAGACCCTAGTTTACATGTGAACTTCACTTGCGTTCACTTCATGGATCGATGTAGTAAATGTGCTTGCTTAATTAATATAACCTAAGGTTTTAAAATGGAATCACTCATTAAATCAAAAAATTTAAAAGTTTAAAATTTAATTGATTTGACCAAAATTTAATTATTAAAATTAATATTTAATATTAAATATGAAAAATTTAATATTTATATATATTATATAAAAATATTGATACATAAAATATAATTATATACAAAATATAAGTATATATATATATATATATATATATATATATAAAATTTATATATAATAATACTAAAAAATTAATTAAACAATGTATTAATAGATGTAAGTGATTTATAAATTTAATGTGAAATATATTATAATTTATTTATTTTTATTTTAAAGTAATTTATATTTTTTTTATCAAGAAATAAAATATTTTAATATAAATAAGATAATCTATATTAAAAAATAAGTATCAATATAATATAGTATATAATTTCATGTATTTTTATTGAAATATAAATAAATATATTATATAAATATTTTTTCTAATTTTTATTATTCATGATTTAAAAAAAAGAAAAAAAATTATAAAATGGTGTAACTCTTATTTTGAGAAAAACTAGGACTTAGAAAAAAATTCATATCAATACTCTTAGTTTAATAACAAAAATTATTATTTATATTATTTATAGTTTGAGTTAGAAATTTGTTATTTCTTTAATTTTTCACCAACTAAAACTCCTGATCAATTCACTAATTCACAATTCAATTAGTTGGTTCACCAATTTAATCACTAATTTTCAAAGCTAATAGTTATGAGTTCAACCAATTGGTTTAGTCCTATTTTAAAAACATTAATATAACCCCATTAACAATTGTCCTATAGTGAATGAGTTACTCTACTAATAACATGAATTACATATCTAATTAATATTATATTGTAGCATGAACTTATTTTTTCTAATTAATTATATGGCCTACTTACTTAATAATTAAAAAATATTCTTTTACAATTTGGGTTGTTTCCTTTAGTGGTTCAAATGGGTTAGGAAATGAGTAATTGCTAAAGGTACTCATTTTTTAGGTGAATATAGTATACATATTCTCTCTTTTACCATAATTTGGGTATTTATTTAGAGAATTAAGTACATTTGGCCTAATTTAAGTACATTGTGTTAGATTTAAATAATTGCTTAAATTGTTATTATCATTGTTTTAAGGAAATGGTGTGATTTTATTTAATTGAAAATTTTGTTATATCATTTTCAATTAAAGCAAAAACATGAGGTAGGGAATGCTTAGTCCATATTGTCTCCCCTAAAAGTGCATAAGCCTCTCTCACCAAAAAGTATGCAACACCATTAACTTTTTAATGGACAATAACTAATTTTAAAGCTTCAGAAACAAGATGACAATACATTAATGGTATTAGATACATTACAAAAATTATGTTCTATTGTTTTATAAATTATATTGTAATCTTTATTTTGCAATTTATTTACTTATTTTACAATATTTTAATCTAATTAAGAATTTTAACTAAATTATTTAGGAAATATATGAATTGAATTTCTTTTTATTTTGATTTGTTATTAAGTATTTTTCTATTCTGTTAGAATAATTTTTTTAGTTAGTCATTAAGTGTTGTTACATTTAAGCTAAAATATTTTTTCAATTAGTTAAATGATTTGAACTATAAATACTTGTAGAAACCTAAAGGCTTTATTCAAAAAAATTATTAATAAAAATTTTCTTTTAAAAGTTATTATTTTCTTTGGTAGATCCCAAAAACCTTTTAAAAACTCAATCAAATGTTGGTTTTTGCTATCTTTTTTTTTTTTTCACACTTCTATCCTGTATCAAATGGTATAAGAGTTTGGATTTGCCTAACTTGATATCATTCTAACGTCTTCACACTTTTGTTCTATATCATTTGGTATTAAAGCAAATTTGGCTTATGTTGACATTGTTTTATGGAGCCTAAAGCAACCTCTTCAACAATGATCATTATGAAAGGAAGAATCTATCTAGAGTAATTTTATAAAATCATAAATATAACAGATTTTGTGCTGAAGATATCATTTCTAGTAAGTCTATTTATAGACACATTATTGATTTCAAAGAAATTCCTTTCTTTAATAAAGATTTTTTTATTGAAGATATTATGAGATAATTAGCACAAATTAATGATGTTTGTGAGGAGGAGAAAATGACTTTACATATTTTAAACTTCATACTAATGTAGTTGATTAGTGGATCAATATTCAGTACTATTGATTTAGATATAATTAGTTAAGAATTTAATCATAGGTAGATATGAAAAATTTATTAGTATTTGAACTTTATGGTGATAATAAGTTTGATGAAATTTTAAATATAGTTAAAAGAAAATTCAATTCTTATTTTATTTATGTGAAAGTTATAAGCTCATTCCACAATCATATTATTAATCAAGTACTAGTTGTTGATCAAAAAGAAGTAATGTTGAATGATAACTATATTATGGTTGAATCAGTTAATTCCTTTTGTTCAAGCAAATCTTTTAACGAGGATTTAAAAATTATAGTAACGTTTGCAGATTTTATCAAGTTAAAGGATGATCCTATAACCCATATGATGAGATGTATAGAAGAGTCGATGCATGAAGAGTTTTTAAGGATCCATTAAGCATTCTTAAAGGGCAAATGATACATTTAAGGGCTAAAAAGATGAAATAAGTAATAAATAGAAGAATTGAGGATATTCAAACTAATCAAGGAATAAATTATGCAAATTTAAGTTAAAAAAAATGCAAACTTTATTAATATGATTGAAATACTTAATGGGTCAGAGTTAAATAATAAAATTCACTCTTAATTAAAAGTTTGTTATAAAGTAGGAAATTTACTCCTAAATAGAAATTTTTTATAAAATAAGAGTTTGTTATAAAATATAAATTTGTAATAAAATAAGAATATTCTTATATTTTATAAGTATATTATTATCTCTACTTTTAGGGTTAGGGTTGTTACTTCATCATATAAATATACTTGCTTTCATTATTAAAAGATATAAATAATTGGTGAAAAAAAAGTGAGAATTTTCTCTTTCAATTCTTTATTGAACTTTGCAAACTTATCAAAATTATTATCTAGTGGCATTTTAACTAGACTTATTACTCTCAAATTCCTTCTTTCTAAAATGTGACATTTATATATTTTTTTTATACCATTTATTTGTATTTCTTTGAACATTAGGTCTAAGTTTATACTTTAAATTCATTTTCCTTTAACTATTAGGTTAAGATTTTACTTTTGTTAAATCTAATTTAACTTTCTTAAAATTTTGAATTCCTTAATTTACTTGTAGATTTCATTATACTTTTTGGGTTTACATCAATTAAAATTTTCCTTTGTTCTTATTCTTAGTTACCTTTTTCTAACTTTTTGCTCTTTGAATCCACTAAATCCTACTTTATTTTTTTTTTGTCTTTAAATTTGTGCAAAAAAGAAAAGAAAAGAAAAGAAAAGAAAAACAAAACAAAGAAAGAAATAAAAAAAAAGTGACAAAAAAAGAGAAAAAATCCACTTTGAAGGAATAATTCAACAGTTTTGTCAAATTAGCTATAATAATGATCTAGTCCTCTAACTCAACTATACGTTCATAATCTATTTTTTTGTTCTACCATATAAGTACTTGTTTCTTTTAAGTCTACTTCCTTAAATTTTATTTTCCTTGACATCCCTTTTTTGTATTCTAATTTCTTATTTTCCATTAGGTCAATTATATCTTATTTATTTTATTTTGTAAGTTGGTTCACTTGAAATTAATCTTCTTAATTTAGCTTATTTAGTTCCTTAAAGAGCTAAAATGGGTAGTTAAGAGTGGTACAAAGTAATAGCATGAGCTCATTATAAGAAAAGTCACTAAAAAGATGTAAACATGAAGGTTAAGTAACAATAATTGAGAGAAACACAGGAGCAAGTGCATGTAAGGTTATTTCTAACGTTTTTGATACAGATAATGATTTGATGATGAATCTTTTTGAGGAAAGAGAGAATGATAAGATGTATAAATGAGTCGATGTATAAAGGATTTCTAAGGATTCATTAAACATTTATGAATGAATTTAAACTTGAAAGAGGACCAAGGCTTTATTAATATGATTAAACTACTTAATCGATTAGGGTTAAGTAATAAAATTTACTCTTAATTAGGAATTTGTTATAAAATAAGAGAAGTTATATATTTTAAGAGTATAACATTATTTTGAATGTCAAAAATGTTGTCTTTTGGTACTGGTACCATTGCTTTTGCGACTTAAAATTGTTACAATAGCAAATTTAAACCATCCTTATTGGTTAGCAACCTATTGCCTATGTGATCATGAAACACCATGTAAAATTCTCAAAAGTTGATGATATTGATGCCAAGAATTTTTGGATTAAGCCTTTAATGCAGTGATTTTTTTTTTCTTTTCATAACAATAACTTATGAAACCATTATATAAAGGCTATTGTAGTGTCTATCAAAAGCTGCACTTAAGAAACTACTACTTTAAATATTAGGTAGCAATTTCAAGCCCTTAAGTAATGGTTTTTGACCACTAATACAATTACTATATGGTGTACATAAAATAAGCTCTCTCTTAACAATCATAAAAATTCTACAAGTAAAAAATCTATAAAAACAATAACATTATGTGCATATGTTTAATATAGTGTACAAGATAATCAACCAATCAATTAAGAGATTTAGTCCACAACATATGTGCTCAAGAAGTATTATTATCATTAGCACTTTCATCATCCTAACAAAAAGAAAACAATTGAGTATCAAAAAATTAAAGATATGAGTTCTAAAAATTAAAGACATAGCCAACCAATTAAAATTGAGTAAATAGGATTCACAAATCAAGTAAACAAATAACATATGTCTCTAGGCATGCTTGGTTCAGTAAACTATGACACCAGTTGAAAATTGATGATTCCTTCACTAGTTATACAAACATGAAGTACTAAAAGAGTCTCTAAACTAGAAAAAATATAATTAACATTTTGACAATGATGTTTAAACCAAAATTGAGTTATTGTAAGCCCAAAAGAATCATAATGAAGATTTCTTATGCAATTATAGGTTTTTGAACTTCCAACCTCTTTTGCACTTTAAGTTCCAATTTCTTTTGCCCTTTGTTTTTCATATTTTATAGGATTGATCGCATAAAATTTACATGTTCTCGCATAGTATCCTTAACAACATTCTTTCCCTTAAGGGAAGTAGGGTTTACACCTTTCCTATGAAGTTGTATTTGTTTAGGATGCTCTTGCCCCATAACTGCAACAAAATGATCAATAATTTGGTTGTTGGCTCCTTCACCTTTTGATTTAATCTCCTCTATTTTAGCCTAAACACAATAACATGTAGTTCAAGATTATCAAAGTATAAAAATTGATTTTATACTCAAATACAACCTAATGCTTACATTTCTTTTACTTATAATCTTGATAGACTCCTTTTACTTATAGTCTCAATAGACTGCATGTACACTTTGTCGAGTTTTCTATATGGGTAGCTTTGAACATGTCCATTTAAGAAAGTGGCTCCTTATTAGGATTTGCATTTTTCTATGAATAATTGCAAAATGACAATAGTCACATAAACAACTCAAACAAATCAACCAAAATCAACTTCATGAAAGACATATGGCTACAAATTGACAAATTTGAAAATTTTCAGCAAATAAAATGTAGGAAAATCATATATATTATTTAAAATAACATGTTTATTCTTACCATCTACTCTTGAATGCGTGCAAAGCTCTTTTGACATGTTATATACATATCTATTTACTTTTGTTGATTCATTATGTTGCTTTTTGTCATTGTCTATATATACAAATGAAAAAAAAAAAGGAATTAAAATTATTTCTTGTATAAAAAAAGTAGCAAATTCATTATATGGATATTTTGGTTAGATTAAACTTATGATTCTTTTGAGTTCCAATATGTAAGTAGATAGAGAAATTGCTCAATGGGTAAATTTTTTGGACGATACTTTAATCTAACTTTGTTGGTTTTGTATTTGGTGAAGTAATCTCCCTTCAACTAATATCTATATAATCTCTAACTTGTCATAATTGTTATCAGTATCTATAGGAACTAAATATTTTTTCTGCAATACTTAGAATACAATCTATAAGCCAAAAATATCTTATAAATAGACAACTTGTGTAAAGAGAAAAAAAAAATATGGATATTACATTTTATCTTTATTGTCTCTTAGTACCTTATGCCAACTCTTCACATTCGATGATGCCTTCTTTGGATTTTTTGCCAACCTCCAAGAAAATTGTTGAATTCATTGAGTATCTTCTCATCAAGACTAATGGATTGTGAAGCTCCCAATTTCACTTTAGGATCTACTAGTCTGTGATGTTGAGAAAGGGGGTGAATCAGTATCACACCCAAAAAAAACTTTGATAATTTAAGCCAAAAATGAACTCTTTCTCATATTCAATTAAGGTAAATCTATTGTTACCTACTTATCATAATAGTTCCTAAAGTTACCTTTTAGACACCTTGTCTATTAAACGAATCGTTTGTTCTTGACTATGTCTTCTTTTAAGCTGTGGGTTTGATGATTCTTTAGCTGTGTTCACAACTCAATTTAAAACACAAAATGTAAATTCAAAGCAAGGACATGAGAGATTTACGTGGTTCCGTCAATGTGACGTACTCCACAGTAGTAGAGTTTCTTCCTCTACCGAGACAATCCACTATACTTAAGAACACTAGTGTGGTATTCCTTATGATTACAATGAATGTCTTAATCTTCTACTCCTTTCACTTTTGCAAATACAAAGCAATCACAATACAAAGAGTGTCACTTACTGTGTTTACCATTCTTCTAACTTGTGTTGCTGCTGTTTGATTTAAATAGGCTACTTCACTACTACTTGGAAGATCACCAAAACACTCTCTAACCTCTCTTGAAGAAATCTGAAAAATTCGTTGAGTTCTCTCAAATGCTTCACCGAATTTCTTCTCTGAGTTGTCTCACACAACTCCTGGTCTCACCGTCTCATCGTCTTACAACCTACACTTACGCTTTAGGTCTGTCGTTTCACGTCTTACAGCTGCCTTACACTACTGGTCTGCAGTTTCACGCCTTTTGGCCTGCACCATGCTTCTAGTTTTGCTGGTTCACATCTTTCAGCCTGCACCACGCTCCTGGTCTGCCGTTTCACATCTCTTGGCCTACACCACGCTTCTGGTTTTGTTGGTTCACGACTCTCGACCTGCCTCATGTTTTTGGTCTGGCGTTTCACGTCATACGTTCTGGTTTGTTGTCTTCTCTTCCGGGTGGTCTCACGAATACCAGGTCTGTTGTCTTCTCTTCTGGGTGGTCTGTTTTCTTATTTCTCCTTTTACAGATGGTGTGTTTCTTGTTTGCTCTTCCGATGGTGTCTCCTTTTTTTTTTTTTTTTTTTTTTGCTCTATCGATTTATATACTCCCTTCAATGCAAACTCTAATAGGGTTTACTGGAGCTACGGCGAATTTCCTTTCTTGCCCCTCTATGTGGCTTCATATTACTATTCCATACAAAATTCAGCATTATCCTCCTTCTTAATTTATTTTTCTTACTTTTTTCTTTCTACTGAAAACTCATCCCTTAAATGCTTAAACGAGCCACTTCTGCTTGCACACTTAGATCTGGTTGACAACAATTACAACTCATACAAGGCTGTGGGAACAACAGATTGGTTATTAGCATTCAAAAATTATAAGTTTACATTCTTTAATACTTCTTATGTACACCTTACTCATTATTGTAGGTCCATGCCTTTTTTTTTGTCTTAAAAAAATAAATACATTGTAAATAAGTCTAATAACCAACAAAAATAACTCAATATAAAATGTATTGAAACTAACCAAGTTAGTACCTTTAGTATTTCCTTTATGCACTAGTTGTTGCACTTGATCTTGCATTAGTTATTAATCTCCTACATTATGCAAACTTTGTCTCTTAGATATCGAATCTTAATCCATTCTACAAGATCCTCACCAATTGTTAAAAAACAAAATATATGAAAAAGTTTGATTAAAATAAAATAAATGTAAGAGACTAATATAATATTAATTCTTTTCTCATTCATTAAATAGCTAATTGTAAGTAGTATGTATACTTTTATTAAAGACTAAAAACTTTATGCTTACCACCTCTGGTGTAGTTTGGCAATCTGGAGTAGATGAAATTTCAGTTTATTATTGCTACCCATTTCTTATACTCAAGCTATTTTTATCTTTAACACTCTTATCTTCACTTAATTTTTCAGTTTCTTTTCAAAATTTTAGACATCGAGTTTTCCATTGCTATTAAATTAAACCTTCATTTCTATTTTCTAATAGGTTTCAAGTCCCTTTATATTATTTTCCTATAAAATAGAAAAATTAAAGATGTTAGTTTCACATATAAAAATTGAATATTTATTAAATATTCAAAATAAAATGATAGGAATGCTTTTGTTATAACATCCAACAATTTGATAATATAAGTTTAGCTTTAATCATTTGCATCCATCCAATCTTATAAAATGGCATCAAAATCTAAATCTTCACTAAAATGATCATCAATTTTAGATTTTATATTGTTTGTTTGTAGGTCTAGTCTAGTACTTGGCATGTCTTCTCTTAACCAAGTGGTTTGTTCATTACCTAGGAGAAATCCTATCTTTATTTTACAAGTTATTACTTAAAAGTTATTCTACAAATTGATCATAATAAAGTTATTCTAATTCGAAGGAAGCAAAAAGAACTAGTTGTATCCCTGATATAAAATTTGTTTTAATACACTTCAATAAATGTCAAAAAGATGTAGCAACACCTAATAAGAGAGTATGCACAAGCAAATATATTAAATCAAAGAGAAGCTGCAAAAAAAAATGTTGACAATTTGGAATTGTGCTTAAAAATGTATGTAGAACAAAGGAGAAATAACAAAACAAAAATAGACACATATTGCATAAAATTAAATAGAAACATAAAGAAAAATACACAAAAAGATATTGTGGTGGTACTTATGAATTCAAAACATCTCACAAGGTTGATTTCTCGACTAAAGATTAAAGTAAACCTCCATTAATTTTATAGGTTCCAAGGTAACCTTTTTCCACAACTTCTAGATTTTAGTAACAATTTGCAATGGAAATAGTTTAAAAGTCTATTAATCAAAATTTGTTAATGGTTAATATTAATGTATTCAATTGAATACAAACAAACATAACATAAACAAAAAGAGAATTTCTGCTAGTGTGGAGAATATAGATCACAACAACAAATGACTTGTATTAGCCCAAGAGTCAAATATAAATTTATTAACTACCAAAAACCCATATTTCACATTTATTGCAAAAAATAGGGAATTTAAAGTTAAATTAGTATAAGAATATTCAAAATTGATACCTAAGAGGCTTATAAGTATACATAAGTGAGAAAAAGTGTTTAAATAAGATAGAATAAACAACCAAATCAAATAGAAAGAAAAGGCATTTTACCTTGAGTTAATCCAAGGCCTTTTTAAGCACTTTTGGGGTTTATTTAGATACTAAGAAGCAATAATGGTAAGGAAATCAAGAAAGCATGTTGCCCAATATACAAAATGCTCTTATGACTATTTTTATGGTTAAGGATAACTAGCTAAATCATGAAAATACTCACAGAAATTACTTGTATTACAACAAAATATCTGAACATGCAAATTATGAATGAATCCAATATATACTCCTTTTCACCAATATAGATACTTTCCATTTATCCTTACTAGAAATAATATGAATAAAATAATTTTAAAGGAAAAAAAATGTTTACCAAACACATCGAAGAAGAAAAGAGTAACAAAAATAAGGGAAGTATCCAACAATTCTCCATAATGTAACAATTTAAAGATATTGGAACTCTTTATTTGCAACATCTTTTAGTCACTTTGATGGAAATCAACTTAAAGACTAGAAAAAGAACAAGTGTTAGATTTTGTTAGTATTGTTGAGAGTCATTTCATAAGATTAGTGTTGTCATGAGACATTTTGATGGTATTAGTATTGTCACAAGCTTCTACTTGGCTTTTACAATTTTAATGAATACAATATTTCAATTTCTATAGTAAATTTATCATCCTATGAAAGTATGATGCTTTCTTTCTTAGGAGTGATTCTTATAACCCTATCATCATGAGGCTAGTAGCTTTGCAATGTTTATTTTAGATCCCTAATGTATCTTTATCAAACTAAATAAACCATAATTATTTTTCAATGATAATTTCCAAAGTATTAACGTAATTCTTGTTAAATTAGTTGTCTACCCATTGCACCCTACATCACATTTTTTATACTAATTATTCCATAGGTAACACCAAATGAAGTACTACTTAATAAAACATATACCCTCCAATTAATCCGTTGGATGAGATTTCCTAATATTAACCACTTCAATCATGTGACTATTTTTTTTTTTTTTTTTATCTTTTGTGGGTGTGAGTGTTTTAGGGGAGTGGGAAAGTAATAGACTCCTAGTAATGTTTCTTTGGAAGCTTTAGGTTAAGACAAACTTATAATCAAAATAATCTAAATAATTATAATTACTAATAATAATAAAAGATATCCAAAAAGATTTTTCTTTATGAAATAACCAAAATCTATTAGAGCTCTTAAATCCTAAAATGTATATAAAAGTACAAAATCAACCTTATTT
This sequence comes from Bruguiera hainesii, assembly GCA_023213295.1. Taxonomy (NCBI): domain Eukaryota; kingdom Viridiplantae; phylum Streptophyta; class Magnoliopsida; order Malpighiales; family Rhizophoraceae; genus Bruguiera; species Bruguiera hainesii. Next base: position 3,914,288 of record JAHOYR010000008.1, read on the forward strand.
AATGCCAATCAAAACCTTTAACTTATTAGTAAGGAAGCCTTCAACAACTACAAATTTATATTGGAAAAATATTAGGCTTTGCATATTATAACTATATATCCTCCATGACTTGTAAATCAATTAATCAATTTTGACCAAACACATTTAAAGAGATCTAATAAGCCTAATAAGAGAAACCCATAAGTTGACAATTAAACTTAAAAGGAAATACCAATCTGAATCACTTAACACTATATTAAACAAAAACAAAGAAAATGATAAAAAGGAAAATGGGAATTGTAGTACATACAAAGCATAAGAAAATGATTAAAAAAAAAAACACCAATCCAAATATTAATACAAAACATAAGAAAGAAAATTAAAAAATTGGGAATAAAAGTAAAATACCTAGAACTGCAATCGCAAGTGTATCTTGCAATTCCAAGAAGTTTCGAGTACTCATAAAGCCAAATTAAATTGTCATAGATGACAAATGAAAGATGAAATCTTCTCTTAGGAATATGAGCAATAAAGAAAAAGTTGAGAATCTATGACTCAGATTAATATGAATGTAATTAGGGTTCAAATTGAGTAGAAAGGAACAAATCAAGATATCATTTAAGGATATTAGGCAATCAGGAAGCAACTAAACGACGTAGTTTGGCAATTTAAAAAACTATTGCATTATCCTTCCAAAACTTTTATATCTTGATTCACTAACTCTTGCTAACACCTTTTAAAATCATTGCATTTTAATGTATATGATATTAGTTTGGTACCGCTAGAAATTGAGATATTGTTGTAGGATATGAGTGTCATTTGGAAAGGGATTAAACAACATAGTTTGTTGTTTTAAAAATTGTTGCATTATCCTTTTAACAATGCCACTAAATACTGATTTATAAACTGCTGCTAAAACATTTCAATTCTACTACATTTCAGCACATAAAATAACGGTTTGGTACCATTGCATTAAAATTCATGCTTCAAATTTGCATCAAGTTTAAATTGCTATTTAACTCATTCAAAATGACTACTTAAAAATACAAATAATATCAACTTTTTTTGCTACTTTAAAATCGTTATTTAATAGTAGTGTGAATTAGAAATCATCACTATAAACTATAAACTGTTATCTTTGACATATATGGAGTCAGATTTTTTATTACTGTCAAGAAACCATCGCATGAAATCTACTATTGTTACATATTATGAAAATAAATTTATATTTTGATTATAACTGTTATTTTATATTATTTTAACAGTAGATTTAAACTATAATAAAATAACTGTTGTTATAAGTATTTTACGGTGCATTATCTATTCAGAATTGTTGCAGAGTTACCGATTTGTGTCCTATAACGTGTGACTTCTGTAGATTGCTTCTGCTGATCTAGGGACAGTCTTGATTTCCTATCCTGAGATGCTCGATGCTACGGTAACTTTATAAGTTTGACCATTAATCGACTTCAATAATTACCAGACTAGTTACGATTGGTGACAATGGATCATCAATAATAATGGATGGCTATGTCCAATCCCATCCAAGTAATAGATGGTCTTGCGGACTTTCAGGCTATGAATATTAACACACAAAGTCTACCGTTGGCCAACATCCAGTTGGTGATTTTATTGGTAAGCAAACCCATTTCAAACATAGATATTTCTTCATCATAATTGAAATTATTTTATAAATTGCTTCGCTTGCCTGCCATGAACTATTCATTTCGACGAAGATTGTCATAAACAACGTTATGAGCTTTGTCGTCATTGTATAGTGTCATCATTTCGGCGAGGTAATGACATCTCTGCCGCATTTTGCACCGCCGTTCTGACAGATCTTTTACTTTTAAAGATTTTTCTCTAGTATTTTACAAATTAACTAATGATCCTTCTCTTTTAATCACACTTTATTGGCCTTTTAAGGACGTTATTGTTCTGTGACTAGATGTCGGTATTATAGAAATAAAAGCAAAAAAATTATAATCAAAAGTCTTTTGATAAGAAATAACAAATAAAATTGAGACAAAAGAAAGAGAGAAAATAATTTAAAAAATGGTTCATTAATTTTAGATTACAAGTTTCATATGTAAATAAGTATATTATTATTGTAAATATTATTTAACTGAATCAACTTACTTATGATAAGTTAATCTAATTTATTAAAAAAAATTAAGAAAATTAAAATTTTTTATTATAAATACACACATTATAAAAATATATATAAAAAATTATCTGTATTAATAAAAATATATTTTTTAAAATTATTAATAACAAATAAAAATTAGTCTATTATATATTATTTATTAATTTTAAATACATTGAATTGAAAAAAAGAATAATTCTCAAAATTAATTTCAATATCATGTATTTAAATATTTTTCTCAAATACATATTTTATATATTATTTCTAAAAGTCAACCATACTAATGAATTAAAAATATCAAATTATGATATATCAAAGGTCTAAACAATAATGAATATATTGTACTTTCTTGACAAGTGAGTAAAATAGAGAGTTTAAACTACTAATGCACATAATGACTATCATTGTAAAGATATTATATGGTGAACTTAACCAAAATTAAAAATAAATTATTCTAACTTTATATTTTACTAATTAATTAAAAAGTATCACATATTACGTATTAGTCAATATGAATATGTCATTTAATTACTTTTTAATTATTTTAAAAATAAATTATTTTTTAAAAATTCATAATAATCAATAAAAACATAAAAAATAACATGAATTTTATATTTAAATTTTTTTTTAATTTTGTGTTCTATGAGACTCTAATTTTATATTTTAAAAAATTAATAAATTTTAAAAATAATTTTTTTATGTTGATAATTTTTAATAATTGTTTAATTTTATTTAAGAGTAAAATGACTTGATGTAAATTTTAACTAAAAAATATTATTAAGTAACACGTCAAAAGAATAAATATTGAACTCCTTAAACAACAAACCTCCGCGGAGCCTTACCCATTACAAATTGCTTGTCTTGCGAATTAGAAAATTGAAAGCTGAATGGATTGCTATCCAGCTCATGAGGCTCCCGCAGTCTTTGTTTGGATTTCATATCAATTTCATCTTGTTTAAAAAGACTCTTAGCATTGAATGGCTTCTCCATCCAGAGGCTTTCGAGAAGACAATTACCAATGAAGAGACCAGTTTCACCATCAGGGTCGCCCCAAGCCAATTTCGACCACTTCCTCGTCCAGATCGGACGGAGGCTTCGGTTCTCCATTAACCATTAGGAATGGAGCCAATCCCAATACCAAAACTCTAATAAATTAGAGCCAAAGCAATGAGGGAAGCTTGCACTCAAGAAAGAACCAAAAACACTCTCACAAAACAGAATGCTTGGAGGGAACAAGCTCTCTTTACACGCACACACGCACATGTATATATTATATAATGTGAGTTGCTCTCCTTTCTTTTTCTCGAATAAATTTTACAGTCTTATAAAATTTGAATTTGAGACTTCAAAAAAAAAAAAAAAGTAATTTTTATATTTTGAAAATTTCATGTTTGGACTTTTCTCCTAATGGGGCTTAGCAAAAGAGATATACAACCAACACTGGCTCACTAAGGCATGTGAATGAATGAAGATGCTATTAGTTGATATTGAAATGAATATTTCGAATAGAATAAACAATACATGTTCTGAATTTGTAAAAAATGTGCACAGAATTCCAAGCTCCGCTGTGGCCGCGGCCTCCTGTGCCTATAGTTGAGCTTTCTTTTGTGTAATATTATAATTATTGTGTAATAATTACAGTAACGAAAATTTAAATAAATAAAATAAAATAAAAAAAGGTACGAAACTCGAAGGGGCAGGTGACAGCTATATATGATGCGGTAAAATTCAGTAGAGAACGAAGAACGGTGGGAGTACAGTCCAATCTTCTTGGAATCTAACGTTGCATCGCGTCCATACATTATTCCGTGGACCCCAGCGGAAGCTTCTTGAGCTACACTGTCTTTCTCCGGGAAATTTCTCGCCGGCGCCTTCCCACCATGGCTACTCCTACTCCTTTAGCCGCCCTCCAGAACTTCTCAGCCTCTCATCTTCTCAATAGCCACTGCCACTGCCACTCGAAACATTCCACTGCTCCTTCCGGGTCACGGTCATTAGCCAATAGAACCCGTTCAAAAGCTTCAATTGGTGTCTTCCATGGAGTCCGAGGCTGCAAGTTGCACAAATTTATAGCACCCATTAAAGCTTTTGAACCTAATTCAAGGTTCTTGCAAATGAGTCCTCCAGAAACTTGCTCTTCTCGAACAATTTTGATGAAATTTGCTGGCTCGGAAAGCAATACTGCCCCTTCCACCCTCTCTCGAACTGTATGTGCCCGAGCTTGTTGCTTCTCCTTTGGGATGGTTTTGATTATAATAATATATATTGGTTATGAATTCTTTTTTTACTTGTCCTTTTTTTCTCTATTCTTTTGTGGAAATCTTGTTCTTAGGTGATTGGAGTCCTGCATTTGCTTGTTTCGCTTGGTATTATTCTTGCAATGGACAAGCTGTTGAAAATGGCTTTTGTTGCTGCAGCAATTAAGTTCCCTAGTGCACTATTTGGCATGTTTTGCATATTCTCAATTCTAATGATTCTTGATTCTACTATTCCGGCTGCTGCAACCGGCTTGATGAACTTCTTTGAGCCAGCACTATTGTTCATTCAGAGATGGCTTCCACTGTTCTACGTTCCATCTTTGGTTGTGCTGCCACTTTCTGTTAGAGATATCCCCGCAGCTTCAGGCCTCAAGATTTGCTTCATTATAGGTAACAATAAAGCTCCTTGTTGACCTGTGATTTATATAGATTTAATTGTGACTAGCAAGTATGTAGAATTATATTTGTTGTTCAAATCACACAATTCTGTTGATATTTATATCCCAGGAACATGGTAATTTTATAATGCTTTGTCTCCTTCCTGTTATCGTGGTTATGGTCTGAAAAAATGCCAAGTCACTCAATCTTCATCATTACTATGCCTGCTTCCAATGCTTAATTTTCAATGCAACTCACTGATATGATTGCTATTTATCTTGTATGTCGATCCCTCTATTTGTCAATAACAAAAGAAAAATCTCCTAGGTGGATGTTGTAGAAATCATTTTGTCAAGTGTTTATAAACAGGACTCTAGCCTTAAAAGATATGATGCTATGGTAAATTTATTTCTTCTTGCCTACCCGCCTGCTAGAAGGTTTGGATGTTAAAGGAAGTGACATCTAGATGGAATTCTTTCAGAAAGCATGATGACAACCAAAATGCACGGCTGCAGGTGTGATTGGTTGTGGATTTCCCTTGCCTGTCTCCTGCAAGTTAAAAGAAAGCCTTATGTTTAGATCCTTAAAATTTCAGATGCTTGAGGTATTATTTTTTTTGTATTTAAAATTTAAAAAGCTTTCAGAAATAATATAAGGTTTCTCTCATTCTTTCTTTCTTATAATATCAAACATATTGCCATAGGACCAGGGAAATCACTGTAGATTAATTTGCACCACCCTGTTATTAGAGAGTGTAAGCATGCACTTTTCGTACTTGTCCCCACTTATTGGGAAGCGATTGGGAGTGCAAGAGCGCAGAGTTCAAGTAAGCAATAAACTCATATGTCTATTGGGTTTTCAGGTCATTTTCACATATAACCTATTTACTTCTCTCCTTTCTAATATGGGATTTCTAATACATACTCACACATTCACACTTGAAGTCTCCACAGATGATGATTTAGAAAATGAAACTTTATCTTGGGTTCATTGGCTTTTTCAGGCAGATTAATGTGAAAGAAAACTATTTACTAGTGTGTGGACTAGTAGATTCTACCTTACTTTGTGCCTATCTCTGTTGGCTTGTTATCTATTACCATAACTGATTAGTGATAACTGAAAGCAAGTTCTTTTCAAGGACCTTTGGAAATTGTGATGCCTGAGCATTTTTCTATTGCATGTTTGCCTGTATATGCTGAGAAAGTGAGAGAGAGAGAGAGAGAGAGCGAGAGAGATTTAAAGGGCAGCAGCAATTGTGTTTTAATATCCATGATTTTCTGCAGCTGGAGGTTGGTTGGCTTCACTTTGTGTGGCAGGATTTACAGCCATTGGTGTTAGAAAGGTTGTAAACACAGAAATGACAGATGCAGAGCCCATGGCAAAACCTTCCCCATTTTCGGCAGTGGAAATTTGGAGTTGGAGTGGGATCTTCGTTCTATCATTTGTTGCGGCTCTGTTATACCCGACTTCTTTGGGGACGAGTGCTCGAACGTGCCTTCCTTTCCTACTGGCATCAACCGTGTTAGGCTATATGGTTGGTTCTGGGTAAAATCTCAGTATCCTCAAATAACCAGATATGTATTGATAAGTACCACTTTTAATGTGATTTGGAGGGGAGAGTAACTAATATATATGTTGTGACTTTAATGTTTTCATAAGTTTAATATATCTTCTGGTTTCCAGGTTGCCTTCAGGCATGAAGAAAGTATTCCATCCCATTATTTCCTGTGCACTGTCTGCAGACTTGGCAGCATTGGTTTTTGGATACCTTTCACGATCTGGACTTGATCCTGTTCTAGGTATTACCTCATAGCACTTGACAATTCAATAACTCGATCTTAATTTTAAGATGCTGAACCAAAATAGCCAAGCAATTGAACGAGAACTGCATGAGCAATTTAGTCAGTTAACTAGTAAATCAAGTTATTTGGGTCAACTTGATCTAATAATTCAGGAATCAGGTGAATATGGCCGTTATTTCAGCAGTTGTCAGTTTTGTCGGATCTATAGTTTCCTCAAACATCATTAGTTTCATGATTCGTATTATTCCCTTTCTTTGGGTCAGCATTACAATATTGTCCTTAGAGCATCTAATAACTACACGAGAATAGGGGGAGACTTCATTAAATTAATTATTATTGTGGTTTCTTTTGTACTGAAACCATGTCTTAACAACATTGTTAATATCCTAACAAGCAGAACAGGGAGCAAGAAGGTAATTTTATTCAGACAGCTACCACTCCAACCACAAAAATGTTTTACAATTTTGGCTCCTCTGCATCCCTTGCTTTAAGACTATGCTTTTTGCATTTTTCTGATTGGTATATGTATTTTTCTTCCATTTATCTGGAGTTGAAGAAAGATCTAGGATACCTTCCAGTGCTACATGGTATTCATTAGAAGACAACTTCAGATGATAAGTTTAGACAATTTGATTTTGTAACTGTTAGGATTTTAGTCTGAATTGATTGTTAGAAAACCCAAAGCATTAGAGATAAGAACAATCACAGAGACAGAAGACCAGTACAAATAATCAACAACTCAATATGAGGAGATATATGTTCACCTTCTTAATATTACATCCATAGTGTGAGCACAGATGAGCAGAAGTACAAATAAATGACAACAATTATACAGATGCAACTAATATGAGCAACAACAACAAATGCAGCTTATCAATTCTTTCAGAAAGAGAAAAATAAGTTTACATTTGATGGTTTTGAGGTCCAGAATCTACTGAACTGTCTAAAGGAAGAAGTCCTTGAATAATTAAGAGTTTCTTTGTAGTTGCTATTGCATTCAAATACTTGTTTACTCTGCAAATCTCCCTCTCTCTAGGCAGGTTTGCTTCCTTGATTTAACTTAAAACTTGTCTTTTAAAGCCTAGTTTGCTTTTAGTTTTTGCTTATTAATGTGCTTCAATTGTTTTTCTGAATTCCTGTGTAAGCAGGATATTACCTCACAAAAGTGTCATCTAATCCTGGAGCTGGTGATGTGTTAATGGGGTTTTTGGGATCTGTTATCCTTTCTTTTGCCTTCTCAATGTTCAAACAGAGAAAGGTAATTAATAATTATTCTTAACAATTGGTGTGCTCTATATCTCCATGTTGCATTAGTTGGAGTTATTTTATCTCGGACATTGGTAAGATTCTGGCAGGATCTAGTCATCTCCATGTAATAATTATGACCATTTGATGGAGTTTTATCTGCTATCCTTTCATTGCTAATGAAAGATCAGCCAAGGATCAGAATAGAGGACAAGTGAATGATCTCTTGAACTCTTAATCTTCATGCACTTCAGCCCTCACTCCAAAGGAACTCTAGTATATTTCTTCTCTGGATCATAATATCATGTGCTAATTCTAATACAATATGCAAACCATCATTGTGTAGTACTCTGGACTGTTATTGTTACTACCGTTGCTGTGGTAGTTATTACCATTATTATTGGTTTTTCTTTCCAAAGTTGAATTTATGAAAATGCTTATGCAGCTTGTTAAAAGACATGCAGCTGAGATTTTCACATCAGTTGTGATATCAACATTATTCTCATTATACTCAACTGCTCTTGCTGGACGTCTTCTGGGGTTAGAACCAACTTTGACTGCATCTATCCTACCCAGATGCATAACCGTGGCACTAGCTCTCAGCATAGTTTCATTTTTTGAAGGTATGATGATAAGCTAAACTTTGCTACTGGAGATAGCTGGACATATGTCATTGGCTTTTGTTATCTGATGCTTTGCACATTTCTTGCAGGTGCCAATTCGTCTCTCACGGCTGCTGTTGTGGTAGTGACTGGTCTTATTGGAGCAAATTTTGTGCAAGCAACACTTGATAAACTACAGTTCCGTGATCCTATTGCTCGGGGAATAGCAACTGCTTCAAGGTACAACAAAACATGAACATTGAGCATTCTGGCGGTGTGCATGTATATGTATGTGTAGAAGCTATTCAAATCAAAATAAACTTTATTGACCATAAGTGTAGCTCAACCTCAGGCTTCAGCTGTACACTGCTGAAGATAGAATCCCTTTTCAAAATTTAGCTCAAGCTGGAGAACTATTTCCAAATTCATTGTCCTGACGCTAAAGCATCTTGCTACAGTTAAAGATGTGCAATCTAAATGTCATTGTCTTTTAGCCAGAAACATCAAAGTGAGAATCCCCCATAGGATGATAGCAAGAACATAATCATAAGCTGGAGGATGTTGTGGCAGTGGATGAAAAAGCAAACAGATAATATACGAGCTCTACAAAAATTTCTGTGCTGTTGAGTAAAAATTTGCAATCTTTTTCCCTCGTGTCCCTCCCTCTCAATGACATCTATTGGGTATTTCCACGACTCTTGCTTCAGGAATTGTTTTATTACATGTAATGTACCTTCATTTATATGTACTCAAGCACACGCCCACACGTGCTTTACTCTTGTCAATTTTTTCAGTGCTCATGGACTGGGAACAGCAGCGTTGTCAGCAAAGGAACCCGAGGCACTTCCATTTTGTGCCATTGCTTATGCTCTTACTGGTATATTTGGCTCTTTGATCTGCTCAGTTCCGGCAGTAAGGCAAAGCTTGCTGACAGTGGTTGGCTGAATATGTAGGCAGTTCCTGTGGCATTATTCCTGCAAGTTTCCATTTCAAATTTCTAATTTGTATGAGACCCTTTCAGAGTACTATTAGTTTCTTCACTTACCAGGTTGCGTCTGTTTGCAAGCAAGCAAGCACACGCACATACACATTGGAGGACCATGAGCCATTCAGCGGTGAATAGCACATTGTTACAAGGGGGAACTCTGTGTTTCCAGACCAGTGGTCATATGCTCCCGAAAGGCCAAGCACTTGGCACACAAATTGCTCTTGAACCTGTAAGACGCCATGTTTCGACTTTCAACTGAGATGTCTTGTAGACATTTCGAAACCTTTTTCTTATGCACCATCCCATCTGAAACTCATTCTCAATTATTTCAAGCTGACAATTTCAGCAAGGAAAATCTTGTTTATAATGTCTAGAATCCACAAGGCCACTGCTAGAACAGGTGGAATCTTCTGATGGTATACAAACTTTGAAAACAAGAATACCATCGAATTTTAATTGTGGAAGAAAATCAAATAAAATTAAAAAAAAAAACATTCCGCAAAGCAATAAAGCAAACTTCTGCATCAGGTCAACATGCAAACAGAAACTGAATTTTCGAGCATCATAACCACAAACAAACTGAGCCAGTAAACCACGCAAAAAGCACAGGATTTTAATACGAAGGCAAGATGTAGTTCGATCTCAAGTCTTACAAGAGAGGTTGAACTTGGAAATCAAGGGGTTGACAGCACCAACCCATACAAGAGAACTCACCCCCCTTCCTTTAAAAATCAAGGGGAAACCTCAACACCAATACCCACCAATACAGTGCCCAAACCTCATTAGAGAAAACATCAAAATGAGCACTACGCCAACTCTTAAAAAATATATATATAATGAGACTGGTAAGTAAAATAAAAAATTTTAAATTTTAAAAAAGTTAAATCAAATTTAACAAAAATAAAAAGAAAAACCTTAATTTAATATTTATTAAGAAAAAATAAACTAAAAGTATGAATTAAAATTAGAATAATAATTTCAAAGTTCTAAAAAGAATTTAAAAAAAAAATCTCTCAATTTTCTTTTTAAAAAAATTAATCATTCTATTTCTTAAAGAGAAAGTTATACGTTTATATTTCAATACTTCAATTTAAATAATTTCAATAAACTCATTTGAAATTTCTCACATCCTCCTAACTTCGACTTTTCCCTATGTATTTTCAATAGATCGCTGATTTGATTCCCATCAAAACATCAAAATTCACGAGACGGGCTTACAACAAGCTCGAGAGATAAAATGCAGCGGCCTGCTACTTTCTTCCTTAAATTATATATTACCTAAGTGAGAGTTCGAGGGAGTGAGTGTATGGTATTCACTGTTTCTCGGAACATCTCCCACTTAACATAGGTTTTCCCGTGTCTCGCGGCTGCCATCGAATTAATGTTTTGTTTTGTCGAATCTCCAGAGAACGTTTGTCTTTACTCCACATGGCTTTCGGAGGACTGCCCATGACGCTCCAAGTGTCATCATCTTACAAACCAATTCATGGCAAGTAATAGGTAATTTCTGCGAAGGTTGCTCAAAGAACACACTTCGGTCAATACTTAAAACTTCTATTTTTAAAAAATATAAATTTTAAGCTTACATCTAATTCATTTTTTAATTGACAAAAAAGAATGTTTTAGTATAACAAACTAAATTTTATATCCTACGTAATCGATTTTTTTTTTGTTACTTCAATTAGTTTAATTTAAATATTTTTTCTCTTATATTTGATATTAAATTAATTTAACTCTCCTAAAAAAATTAAATTAAAAAAAAGATAAATTATTAATTTTTTTTATATAAAAAAACGCACATATTCACCGGTCAACTTAAAAAATTTTCAACGATCTAGTATATACTTTGAGGGATTTGATAAGCAATTTATTGCAAGTAAATACAAATATAAAAAATTTATGTTTTCTAAAAATAAAAAATTACGAAAAATGGACAAACAACAAAATTCATAAACATAAGCATCTAATCATTTTCAATACGCATTGAATTAAAATTTTCTGCATAAAAGATTTTTTTAGGTTAATAATTAGAGAAAACGACTTGTTCATTTAATTTCCTATTTTTTTGGCAGAAAATTTGATAAGATCTCTCCTATACCTAGATCTATCCTTCCACAACAAAAATAGCACCAACATCTTAAAAAAAAAAAACAGTAATCTTAATTCTCAAATTAATCTTATTGGTGATACCATCTGCTGTATAGTCAGAATTCGAAATTCATATTAACATTAAGGGAAATTTTTAGTGTTCAATCGAAGTCGCAAAATAAATTGTTAAATTTCCATCCCAGCAAAGCTTCGGTCGCTCACAGAGTATTAGCACTGAAACAGATCGTGATCATACTAAGAAAGCATTCAACCATTCACACATATTTATCCATGTAGATGTAAACACAGCACATGTAATTAAGGCACAAAAATTACATTTTATGCTCAAAACTAATAGCAAAACTAGTAAATAACTACAATGCCTTAATCTTGGGTTGAATTAGAGTTAATGAACATGAATAATTTCTAGTCACTTTTTGGGTGAGAAATAATTGTTCTAAATTCTTTCTAACCAACAATTCTTAAATTAATTTGTAGTTCACTTCCTCATGAGTAAAGCATTTGTAGATCCAATGGCGAGTCCAAGAACTTTTTTTTTTTTTTTTAAGTGGGAGCCAAGTTCAATACACGTACAAAAATAACAAAACTCAATCAATTCAAGAGATAGCAAAATAGTTAGCTTCCAACAGTTAATATAGATATCACAAACGTTCCCTACAAGCTTTATATTCTAGAGTCCTTCTATAATTTTTTCAGTATCAATGCTGTTTAACACATCTTTTTCTATATGAGTAACTAAACAATCATTTAATCATTTATCTCCCATCCGATTGTGCAATTTGCTCTTGATAATGTTCATTACAAAGAAAGAAAGTTCTTTCCACTGTAGCTGTTGCCACTCGTAAGATCAAGCATGATTTCAGGAGCAAGTACACATACGGATATACAATATACTTCTTTGTCTCAACAAGTTTTCTTGGAAGGCTAGCAATTCCTTTCAATTTTGGGAATATATCATTTGCATGAACATCTAAAATATAATTGTCAAGCTGATTATCAGGTGATATGAGTTCCGTCGATGAGAAATCATAAAGATAATATTTAACCAGACAAATACGACTATAATTAGTTAATTATCATATTAAAAGAATCATGTAAAGTAATCAACTAAACTTTAAGGTAATCATCTATATTTGAAATAATGAAAAACTGACTTTCTCAAAATCCAAAAATCACTCATCCAAATCCAAGAAACCCAAATATCTAGTGAATATATAAAGGAATTTAGGACGACATTTGGCCCTACACTCCTAAACTAATCAAAGAGGCAACATTGTAGTATCTCAACAATATTTTTTTTGATAAATGAAGAGCTTTCATTAATAACTGAAAATATTACAAAGATTCCTTTACAAGATCAAAATAGTAGGTAAAGACCATAATTATCTAACATGTCCCCTAACAACAATTAACTACATAAAAATTAAGTGAAAAGATTACAACCTAGCAATGAGATTATTTTGCCTTGTTGTTCCTTGCTCAGCTAATCTATCAGCTATATGATATGTGTTAAAAATGCAGCTTGCATTACCTTCAAGATAACTTGTTATCTTGCCGAATTCCTTCCTCAATCTCTATGGCCGCATTCCTTCACTATTCAACCAAGATAGTGAAATTAAAGAGTTTGATTCAAAGATGAAGTTTCTTTCCACTATATTCCCATTTAAGGGGGAGAGTTCCATAGCTTTTAGAATTGCAAGGAGCTTTGCCTAAGGGGGTGCAGTGATTGGCCAAATGTAGAAAGCGTTGTGTTTGTCCCCTTATTAAACCAAAGATTAATCTTCTATAGCATCAAATCTAGGAACATTTCTCATTTTGGTTGTTCCTACTTGAAAACAAGCTTATTTCTTTTGAGCCATTTAGTCCAAGCAACATTGCAAAAAATAACCATGCATAAGCGTAATTATGCCTTACATTGGCCTGGAAGCTGTGTCTATAAACCCGTAATTGAATTTGGGATACATCATTGTATGTCTCACTGTGTTGTAATTGCACTCCATACTCTCCAAGTATAAGAACATGATATTAAAAGATGAGTTGTTGTCTCAGTTTCCAAATCACAAAAGTCATAAAACATTACTGGTACCTAATAGTCCTTTGCAGAGCAAGAAAACTTTTGTGTTGATCCTAGTAAGCATAGCCATCAAAATAAAGAGTGCCACTCTCGATGGAACCAAGTCGGCCGATTGTTTTGGGACATTTATACCTATAGCAGTAGCTATTCACTTATCTAACTCAAGGCAAAATAGCTTTAACACTAAATTCACCGTCGGAGGTGTATTGTCATATCATTAAATCAGCTTCATTGCATGTCAGAGTTGTTCCATTTAGAGATTCCAATAACGGGTTGTATAACTGATCTTCCCACAAAAACATATTTCTCCTTCAATGCAACTTCCAATACCATTGCTCATAAGTCCAGCTTCCCATCTCCGTCATAACTTTATCCTTATCTATAGATAGGGATAAGATCCAAGAAATCCAAATATGATTCCCAAAGCTTTTTTCATTCCCCATTTCCTAGCAGAAAATGGATCCCTTCTTCCTTCAGTTGGTTATGGTTATGGTTATGGTGGCTAGCATTATTCCTTAACTATAGTATGTCACTCTAAATTTTAGATGGAGGGTGTTGTGATATACCAAGGGGCAACTACTGATTATGGTCCAAATTGTACTTGTTGCAAATGAATTGACTCTAAAAGGCATGCTCTTCTTTACCAAATCTCCATAACCACTTGAAGAGTAGTGCATGATTTTTGTGCAAGAGTAAGCCGATATTCAGTCCTCCTTATTGCCGTGGCCTTATAATTAGATCCCATTTGACATCACAGATTTTATTTTTATTAACATCCCAGACCAAAAGAACCATAGTTGGAGGCTATCTATAGTGTTCGCCACACCTTTGGGGATTTGGAACATGGAAAGGCAATATATTGACAGATTTAAGAAAATATATTTGATTAATGTCAATCTTCCTCCCATAGAGAGCAGTGGTCCTTTCTAACCCACCAATCTCCTCTTCACATTGTCAATTATTGGCTACCAAGTGGACTTGCAGGGTAGAAATTGAGGCTTGCATTAAGGGAATGTGCTATTAATTCTACTCAAGCAACATCAATGTTGATTCCAATAACTAAACTTTTGACAAAGTTAACCGTCAAATCAGAGAGCTTCTCAGAGCACTTTAAAATCCTTCTCAAGTTTAATAGCGCCTCAATGTCTTTTTGGGATGCTATTAAAATGTCATCAGCGAATTGTAGGTGCGTGACATGTAACCTTGGTGTATCCATAGAGATACTCTCAAATAAGCCTGCAGTTGATCCTACGTGAAGAAGAAGCAATATTTATTCTACTCCCTAAATAAATAGGAAAGGAAGACCCTTTTGGAGTTGGACTTTCCGAGGTGTTGAGCCATTAATAAGAATAGCAACTTTAGTAGTAGATACACATTCGTTGATCCATGATCTCCATCTGTGACCAAATCTCGTCTGCCTTAACACCTCCTCTAGATAGGTCTATCACAAAGAATCAAATGCTTTCGTAAGTTGAGCCTTAGTAATACTCCCAGTTCCTTCTTACGCTTCAAGTAATTTATTAGCTTCGAGACAATAAGAACTCTATATAAGATATGTGTACCATGGACAAAAGAACTTTGGTTGTCTCCAACTACTTTTTGCAACCTATTTACAAAAGCTGTGATCATGTAAAGTGACCAAATAAGGCTTATGGGCCTGTGGTCAGTGAGAAAAATAGAACCATACATTTTAGAAGCAAGTGTAATGAAGGAAGAATTTGTTCCCTTCGATAAAGAACCAAACAGTAAAGCTCATTGACCATGTAGACGATATCCTCATGTATGTGATTCTAGGCTACCTTAACGAATGTGAAGTTAAATTCATCGGAGTTTAGTACTTTAGAACCTTTACACCCCAACACTACTTCTTTAACCTCTTCTTGTGTAAATGGAACTTCAAGATTAGTTGAGGTCATAGCTGATAGTTTTCTAAACCCCATCTCTCCCATTGACACCATTTTAAGGGGCATTTAAGTTTTCATAAAAATTGGACACTATTGCTTTGATTTCCTCAAGGTCTCTATGCATTCAATTTCCATCACTAATACATCAAATATAGTTTCCTCTTGATCTATTAATGGGAAAAAAAAAGAAAAAATTGTGTATTCTTGTCTCCTTTCTTCACCCACTTAACCCTTGAATTTTATCTCTATACATACACTTGTTAGAAATAAGGGTATTTTAAAAAGATTTTATCCCATATTTAAATGTTTTGTTCCACATATTTATAAGATAATACTTATTTTATATTTTGTGAAAAAAAAAAAAAGAAAAATCCAAAGAAGAGTTGGCACAAATGTAAATGACCCAAATTTAGACTTGATATAAGAGACCCAAAGCAACCTTGGTCCACCTTTAGTTCAAAACCTTTTCAGACACTTCAAATTTTGTTGGTCAAATTAACTGTTTTTGATAAGTTATTTTTGATTGTTAGAAAATTAGTTGTTATAGTAATTAAATTACTAGCCATTATTTTCATCTGTAATAGTTATTTTTATGAGATATTAAATCAAAAATAATATAAAAATTGCTTCTTCTTTCCTTCCAAACAAGAAAAATACTAGTATTCTCTCTTTTTCTTTGCACCTTACTCACTAAAAATTGTTGAATTTAATAGACTAGTACTATTTTTATTACCTCACTTGTGAGGTGCACACCAATAAAAAAATTTATTGTATTTTAAGAGGATAGTTGCTATAACCTACTACATTATAATAACACGTTTATAGGGACAAAATTATCCTTAAGAACAATGTATCTGTAAACTTCAAATTGATATCCTTTTCTACATACTTATTTTTTTACATCTATTTATAATCTTTTCTTTATTTTTACTAACAAATTTAAGGATAATTTTTTATTTTTACAATCATGGATGCAAATACAAGTCAATGTACTTCTACAACTAATCAATCTATTCTTATTCTTTCTCAAACTTAATCAATTTTACTTATCCCCAAATTCTTACTAGACACCTCCAAGATTGAAATTTTTAATAGTTCTCACTTTAAATGCTAGCAAGAACATGTTTTTTCAACTTTAGATATTCTAGGTTTTGCTTTTGCTCTTTTGGAACTTAAACCAAAGTTTAATTTTAAGAATTATGATAAAATATTTTCTATTGTCCTTTAAAAGAAGAAAAAAAAATGTAAGAGAAAATGAACAAAAAATATATGGTGGAAGATGTTGGTACATGAAATTTTATTATTACTAACCATCTACATTTTCATATGTCTGATGAAAGGAGTGTGTAGGACCAAATCAATAAATATTATAAGCTGTTAAACGACCTAAAGAATGAGAACATTAAGCTACTAGAAGAATATGTGGTAGGCTATCTCAATGAAAAGCTTCCATAGTCCTAAAATGATTATAAGTAGCAATTCAATGTAAGAAAAACCACATGTCACTAAAGGATGTAATTGTTATATTTGATCAAGGACAAGAACAAAATCCAAATGAGAGAAGCAGAGGCTAAAGAGATGGCATTAATGGAAAATGTGGTTGAATAAAGGAAATGTGACAAGAGCCATTACAGTCATCAGTACCATCATAGCATAAAAAAGTATGATAATATGTTTCAAAAATATAATATGTTTAAGACTAGTAATCTAACCTTTAAGAAAAGAGGCATTTTTTATGTATATAGAAAATTAGGACTTTATGCCCCTTGGTGCAAGTATAAGAAAGGGAGTGACATACTTGTTAAACCAAATACCAATTTGGTGGAAGGGGATGTTATTGCCACTGTCATTTCTTAAGTCAATGTTGTCACTAACTCAAAAGAGTGGACAATAAATTTTGGTGTTACAAGGCATATTTGTGGGGATAAAAGTGCATTTACCTTCTATACATTAGTAAAAGATGGAGAAAAAATTTTTTTTATGAGAAACTTAAAAACAACACTAGTTTTAGGTAAAGGCAAAGTTCTTATCAAACTCATATTTACAAAGTTGTTATCCTCAAATGAATTACTTCATGTCCTAGATATTTATATCAATCTAATTTCTACATCTTTATTGGGAAATGTCTCTCTTATGTTTGACAAAATTTTCATGACTAAAAATGATGTATTTATGGGAAAGGATTATTGTAACTAGGAATTTTTCATTCTAAATGTACTTAATATTATCAATGATGGAAATGCATCTACTTCTTCTGATATATTGTTAATTCCTATGATTTATGACATGTTAGATTAGAACATATGAGTGATCCTTACGTTAAGAAGATGAAATAACTTGGTTTGATCAAAAACTTACATGGTGATGTAAGTATGAGGTATGTGTTGAGGCCCAATTAGTCAAGAAGAGTTACAAATCAATTCATAGAAAAATTAAACTTCTTAGTTTAGTGCATTTAGACTTAAGCAATTTAAAAAATACCATGACTAAAAAAGACAAATGTTATTATGTGACTTTTATAAATGATTATTCTAAATATACTAAAATCATTTTGCTAAGAGACAAAGATGAGGTATGTGATGTATTTATCAAATATAAAAGTGAGGTAAAAAACTAGTTAAATAAGAAGATTAAGAGACTCAAGTCAAATAGAAAAAAAGAGTATAGTTTATAGTTATTATTAGATTTCTATGTAGAGGAGGATATTATATATGAAGTCTCACCCATTTATTCACTCGAATCAAATGGAGTGGCAAAGAAAAAGAATTTGAAAGATATGATGAATGTCATATTAGTTAGTTCCTAAGCTTTTATTTTTCTTTCCCTAAAATGACATGTTTAAAAGATGATATGACTTTTTCTTTTGTAAATAACCTTATGTCACTACCTTTTTTAGATGTTATTGCCTCTCTTTCTCCCTCTCTTCTCCCTTTGGTATTTTTTTTTACTCTCTATCACCCCTTTATGGCCCAATTCATGACATTTTAACCTTAATTTCATGCATTTTTCTTTGATTGCAACCTAGATCCTTTGTTTTTATGTATTGATTTTGGGATTTCAAGCTTGGATATAGCTTTCTCTAATAGATTTCCAAAATTTTCTTTTTGGGAGTTCAAGGAAAATGATGGCTTTTGATTTTAATCTTAAGACGATGTTTTTAGTGATCCTAACTCTAAGTAACCAAAGGATTTATTGATAACAAAAATTATAGTGAGGTGAGAAGAAAAAGTAGAAGAGAAAAGAAAAAGGGAAAGAAAATAAGAAGAGAAGAATATAGAAGAAGAAGAGAGCAAAGAGAGATAGAGAAAATCAAAATTGTAGAGTAAGAATTACAAACATCATTTTTCTTGTCTTTCTTAGCTACAAATTAAAAGCAGCTAATGATTGCTACATCACTTACTTATCCTTAATCTTTATTAATAGGCTAACAATCCATTATTAATGGTATCTTAACCAATAATAATGGTCATAACAATAAATTAGCAATTCCTTTAACCAAAGATCTAATAAGTTTCCCCCTTTAAAGACTTGTCCTTAAGCCTAATAGACAAAACAAATCTAAAGCATATCAAACTTGGAAAGTATAATAATTTATTACTTAGAAACTCCAATTCAAATTGTTTAATGGCTACATGTTTTGAAAATACATTACCTTGTAATTTCATTGTACCACTTTGAAATCCATTAAACTTTGGGTGACTTACATAAGTCTTGAAGTCACTAAAAACTTCATCCCATAACTAGTGAACAATTTGCAATGCCTCATGAAAGTCATTCTCTTTGTCAACAATTAGATATAACCCATTACTGTCGTAGTTCTCATCCATCTTCAACTTCTTCAACACTTTGCAATAAATGTTATACACATTTTTGTGACACCTATAGAGAACATGGAAAGAATCAATTACAAATTTAGAAAAATTTACATTTAACATACTCTATTTCAAGTCTAATAATAATTCACACCCTATGCTTTAAAATGTAACAAAAAAAATATACTAGCATTTGAATTTTGTAATAATTAACATACTTTATTAAGTATTCATTAAAAAATGTTTAAAATAATTAGAAAAATGTCATTCTACATGATTTAAAGAGATTAAATTATTTTTAAATTATGAAGATGAGAACAAAATTATTTTTGGGCTAGATTTTTTTATTGCATTAATTTTTCCAATGACAATATTATTGTTTGAAATTTAACTAAATAAAGTTTTTTCATATGTTTGGTAAACGGGCAAGTTATTAGAAATTTAACTTAATTTTTAAATTTTTTGTTATTTATTAGAGTTTTTTTCAAGAAACATTATAAATTTTATTTTAAAAAGAAAAAGACAAATGTGCCTTTTCACTATTTTTGTTAAGTTTATCTAATAGTTGTTATCCATATTATGTTTTTTTTTAATATTTCAAAATATAGAATGTGAATTGTTATAAAGTATAAAATAAAATATGTTAAATGTAAATTTTTGGTAACTTTAAGATCTTACTCCAATTTCTCTATAGCAACATTAGGCATTATGTTATCTAAAGAATCAATAAATCTAGAAAATTCTTAATGCTAATTTGCATAGAGATACTAAAAGTAAAAGCTTGCTTCTAAATTGGTTGGGTAATAGTAAAAATATATCTTAAGACTCCTTAGCAAACCTCTATTACTTAATTATTACACTTAGATGGTAGAAAAGAAACCCAACAACCTAATATGTAAGTCAAGTTGCTTTTCTTCATGATATAGCCTTATCTATGCTACTTATAAGATTAAGCATTCTTTAATCAACCCTCTAAAAGAAACCTTTTATTCCATTAACTCGATACATAAATTGATTCGAAAAATTTTAGCATTATTGATTGACATAACAAGTTTCCACTTAACATTTAAGAATAAAGGAAGAATCCTAAGTTGCACTAAGTCAACTAAAAGCTTAGCTACTTTTATCAAACTTTGACTCCAAGTGGTAAGCTAAACTTGATTTTCTTTTTGTTTAGAGTATGTTTCTAGCATTAATTGTATCAATCACTTTTGACCTACTATCCTCTAACATTTGTTTTCCTACAGTACCATATTTTTGTTTATCCTTCAATTGGCAATTGTCTTTTCCTTTAGAAAATTGTACAAGGGAAGGCATAAGCATGGTTACAAGTGAAGTTTCAACATAGTTCTCAAGGTGTCCTACTTGGTTATCCAAACCAACTACATCCATAAAAGCATAATGTTTGTTCAAAAGTGTTAGTCTCATAAAAATCTTTTATTAGTTTTCCTTGCTTTTCAATATAATTTGATGTTAAAAAATTGTTTATGTTAATAGCCAATGAAGTATCAAAAACTTTCATTTTACCTCATTTACATTAGTGATCAATTTACTTTAACTTTAGAATTTTTCCTTCAAGTAATTCTTAAAAAAAGCCTCTCAGACATGTTAAAATAGCTTCTTTAATACCATAAGCACACAACACTTTTCTATCCCTAATAGTAATGCCATAGTATACTGTATATAAATACTTATTTCCACTTTGTAGCTCAAAAGCATGGTACATTTCACAAAATTGACTAATACTTTAAATGTAAACTTGTTGTAACTTATGTTTTTGCACAAAATAACTCCAATAATTGATAAGATAACCTCCATCAATACATGTGTAGATTCAACAATTACTATACTCTTAGTGACAAGCTAAACCCCATATAATAACACCAATTTCTTCCTCTACTAAAACATATATGCCTGCATATCATTAAGTGTTTCAGCATTGTTCCTTGCCCCCAACCAGCTATAAGATTTTGTGAGCACATTGCATACCTTGAAACCACATCATCAACCTTAATCTTTTGTCATGGACTATAATCAAAAACATAATCTCTTGTATAAACTAGCATTTTCTAAATATTAACCTTTGTAGCTTATGTGTACCAACACTAATCTTCTAAACCTTCATTTTCCATTCTAATATTAACCAAAACATCCAAGGAAAAAATCATACTCTTTATTTTTATTCCAAGATTAGAAACATTTTTTCTAACACAGACAATTAAAAAGAAAGGTAGCCCAATGGACCTAAAACCAAAAGCAAGCTTGGATCAATGCTTATGTATATACCATTATATCAAAATTGTTATCGCCTTTTCTATTGAACTAGTAAGTATAACTTTATTGAACATCATTTATAATTGACCTTTTTTTATTTAAACTTTTGAATTCTCACAAATAATAGCATTAATAAACTTTTTCACTCCAAACTTAACTCTTTTTATACCAATATTGCCTTCATTCTTCTCACAATTAACTTTGTTGATGAAATTAGTTATTTCCTTAGTCTAATTCAATGACCCAAAACATTTCATCTTTACTTTAGATCTCACTTCCTTAGGTTTTTTTTTTTGTTTTTTTTACTAACACCAATAACTTCAACTAGGCCATGCATCCCAAATCCTTTCAATATATTTTTCTCACACATCTCCCAATTATAGACATAAGAACTCATAATACATTCCTTAGGGTTTGGTATCTCAAAAGGGTGAAATCAAAACTATAATCCAATTTAGGAAACTCAAGTGTATTTAGATGTCTTTCAAGTCCAAAATTACAATCATCAAGTATTAAATCTTTAGGATTAAGTAAAATTTCACTTATATTATGTATTACATAAGGTTCGACATTCTATGTGTATTTTTCTTGATACACAAATTTTCCACAATCAAGATGAGGATTTGGAAACTTTAAAAGGAGTAGCTCTATCAATTGTAAGAATTGAGCATTATATCATGTTTTTGTAATCTAATAAGCTTTTGTAAGGATTTCAGTTGTTCAACCAAAAGCTATAAGACATCCTCTAGAATTATTAATGCATTTTTTGCCATAATTGATCAAATCAAATATTAAAGAAAGATAATATTGAGCTATTGAAGATCATCTGCTTAGATACCAAATATAGTAATCTTAACTCCAATCAACCAAAGGATTTATTAAAAAGAAGAATTAGAGTGGGGTGAGAAGAGAAATTATAGGAGAAAAGAACAAGAAAAAGAAAAGGAGAAGATGAAGAGTTTAAATGAAAAAGAGAGCATAGAGAGATAGATAAAGAATTAAAATTTTAAAGAAAGAATTTCAAATATCATTTTTCATGTCTTTCTCAGTTATAGATTAAAGGTTATATAATCTCCCTCTTACTAATCATTAATTAATGAGGGGAAATTGGAAGGATGATTTATTAGTTAATAGTGTCCTCCTTGCTTTTTTTTAGCACATTCTTATGAAGATGATGAGGTATGATTACTTGGATCTATTTTTGGACTTTTGTTTTTTTTTTCTTAAATTTAAGTATATGTTTCACTTATGGTTCATATGTTGTTTTGTAAGTGCAATTATAAAGAGAGGGGAAGGCGACGACTTTATTATGGAAACAAAAGGATGGTTGTTTGCATTATTCGGTTTTTTCTTTGATGAGATTTCTAGAGTAATTAGTGGATATGGTTTAATTTTCATCTTATTGTTGGCTTCCAATTTTTGGGATTCTGTGATTTTATTATTGTTATTTAGTACTTTTTGAATTTTTGGGCTAAGTTATATGTGATTGATATTGATGAGTGAGTGGTTAAAACTATGAGTTTGACTTAATAAAAAGGGAATTAGGTATTCGGGTCATGTTTCTTAGGTTGTTTAGTCAAGTTCAAATTAGAGATATGGGTCACAAAGTAGTTTTAAAGGAAAAATAGAGGGTTGTTTAAGTCAATTTGACCTAATTTGACCATGTTAAAAATTTCCTTTTTTGTTGAATTTTGAATTTTTTATTTTTTTCTTTAAAATTTTGTTAGATTTTGTGACTTTTGTGTTTTTTTTTTTAGGTGTGGCCAAAAGTTTGGAAGAAAAAAAAGAGGGGAGAAAAGTTATTGCTACCAAACTCTAGTGCAACTACTAGCCATCATCAACAATGATTTCAAAGATCTGCTAACCACTCCAAAAAAAGGTTAGAATTTTTGTTTTTAATAAATTTGTTACCATTTTGATGTCAAAACAAACAAATGCATCTTGAATCCCTATTGGCACAATTCCTTTTTACTAGAATTCATAAGCACTTGAGATTCCAAAATATACCTAAATTGATCACATGGAACAAAAATCAATGAAAAAAGGTCTACCTAATGAAATCTAGTATGTTTATTTACAAAAATGTAGGATACTAACTTGCCTTTACATTTTTTATGGAAAGGAGGTGGTTAAGATGATAATAAGATTTAAAATGATATTTTAGATAAATTTTAAGATAAGGAAAGCAAGATGTTATTCCTTGTTCCTCTTCTACTTTTTATGTTATTTTTATGGTATTTTGTTTTTTTGGTGAATTTGCAAATGTTAATGTATGTGTGAGGGGGGGAAGTGACAATGATGTTAGTGATAAGGAAGAGTAATGACTTAGTAGTAAGAGAAAAATATCAATAGCAAATAACAAGGAATATTGTATTAAAACAGAAACTACACACAATTTTAAGGTTAAAATGCTAAATGACTTGCAAACAAGGTCCCCTAATTAGATTAGCTACTTGTGTGTGAGAACTTTCCTTAACCCATTTTTTAGAAAATAATAATAATAGCATAAGGTATTGAAGTTCCCAACTTCACCCTATGATCTACTAGTTTGTGATACTAAGAGGGGGGGTGAATCAGTATCACCACAATTCGCAGGAAAGTGAACAACTTCAATCTCTTCTTAAAAGCGAACTCTTTCTCAGATTCGACTAAGGTAGATCTATTGCTACCTACTAATCACAATAGTCCCCAAAGTCACCTTTCAGACACCTTGCCTAATAGACAATTCAGATGTTCTTGTTTAGGTCTTCGTTAGGTTATGGGTTGGCTGATACTTTAACTGCATTTACAACTCAATTCAAAACACAAAACGTAAAGCAAATTAAGGACACATGAGATTTACGTGGTTCCGTCAACGTGATATACATCCACGGTGGTAAGGACTCTCCCTTACCGAGACTATTCACTATACTTGAGAATTCCAGTTACAATAGATGTCTCAATCTTCTGCTCCTTTCACTATTGCAATTACTAAGCAAGTACAATACAAAGAGTGTCACTTACTGTGTCTACCCTTCGTCTAGCTCGTCTTGCCTCTGTTGAATTGAAAGGCTGCTCCACTGCTGCTTAGAAGTTCACCGCAACGCTCTCTAACCTCTCTTGAAGAAATCTAGAAATACGTTGAGTTCTCTCCGATGCTTCGCCAAATTCCTTCTCTAGGTTGTCTCACACAGCTCCTGCTTTCACCGTCTCACAGTTTCACAGCTTGCACTCAAGTTTCTAGTCTGCCGTTTCACGTCTCACGGTCTGCCCCACGCTTCTGATCAGTCACGCAGTTGCACGTTCTGGTCTTACGCTTCTGGTTTGCCGTTTCACGTCTCTTGGCCAGCCTCACGCTACTGGTTTTTCTGGTTCACATCTCTCGCCCTTCCTCACGCTTCTAGTCTACTGTCTTCTCTTCCGGGTGGTCTCACGAATACTAGGTCTGATGTCTTCTCCTCTGGGTGGTCTGTTTCTTATTTCTCCTCTTGCTGGTTGTGCATTTCTGGTTTGCTTGCAGGACGTGTTTCTGGTTTCCTTGCAGGAGGCGTTTCTAGTTTGCTTGCAGGATATGTTTCTGGTTTGCTTACAGGAGGCGTTTCTGGTTTACTTGCAGGAGGTCGCACGTTCTGGTTTTCTCTCCTGGTGGTGACGTTTCTGGTTTGCTCTCCTGGTGGTGTTGTTTTTGATCTCTTACCGTTCTGCTCTCTCTTCCTTTTGGCTGGTTGCTGTAGGGTTGCTGTTTTTTTCAATTGTGTTGGCCCTCTACCCTAGTTTTGTCTTCCAAGGTCTTTGTATACTCTCTTCCATGAAACCCTAATAGGGCTTACATGGCAGATTTACGTTCTTGCCCTTACACAGTAGATTTACTTTCTTGCCCTTCAATGTGGCTTTACTTTCTTGTCCTTCCATGTGGCTTTACTTTCTTGCCCTTTAATGTGGCTTTACTTTCTTGGCCTTCCATGTGGCTTTACTTTCTTGCACACTTAACCCTAGTTGACAACAATTACAACCCATACAAGGCTGTGGGAACAACAATCTCCCCCTTTGTAATTGTTGGCAACACTCACAATAAAAACCATTATATAGCAGTCCTTCATAATCTTCTTAAAGTAATAATCCAGAAGTAGATGGATTACAACTCCCCCTAAATATGCATTCCCCTTTCCTTAACAGCTCCCCCTGCACTATTGCTTCTCTCCCCCTTTGCCAACCAATTATAAATTTGAAAAACCTGCAAAGTAGAGATGGAGGATTCACCTGAACTTCAGGCTTGAGGAGGCATTTGCACAGATAGACTCATTTTGTGCTTTTCAAACAGCTCTGTGGATAGAGGTTTAGTTAGAATATCTGATATTTGATCTTTAGTGCTGACATACTCCAACTGAATTGTGCCCTCTTCCACTTGATCCTTGATAAAGTGATACCAGATGTCAATATGCTTGCTCCTTGAATGTTGAACTGGATTCTTGCTAAGATCAATTGCACTTTGATTATCACAAAGTACACTTACTGGTAACTTCACTTCAACACCCAAATCAGCCAATTGTCTTTGCATCCATATCACCTGAGTACATGCTGCACAAGCAGCCATATACTCAGCCTCCGCTGTGCTCAAAGCAACACTGTTTTGCTTTCTACTTAGCCATGCAACACACTTTGAACCCAAGTAGAAGCTGCAGCCACTGGTTGATTTTCTATCATCTGTGCTTCCTGCCCAGTCTGCATCAGTGTATGCTCGTAGTTTTACAGAATCCATGACAGGATACCACAAGCCCATTTCCAGTGTCCCCTTGAGGTATCTTAGGATTCTTTTCACTGCCAACACATGGGATTCCTTAGGATCCGCTTGGAATCTGCTGGCGATGCACACAGCTTGCATGAGATCAGGCCTTGATGCTGTAAGGTACAGAAGGCTCCCTATCATCTTCCTGTATTCTGTAGGGCTTGTACTCCTTCCTTCCTGATCTTTTGTTAACTTACAACCCACTGTCATAGGGGTACTGACAGGTCTGCTATCCTCTATGCCAAACTTTTTCAGCATCTCTTTGGCATATTTTGCCTGAGAAATAAAAATACCTTCTTCACATTGTTTTATTTGTAATCCAAGAAAGTAAGTTATTTATCCAATCAATGACATCTCAAATTCCTCACTCATCTTCTGTGCAAATTCTTGGCATAGCTCAGAGTGATCCCCTCCAAAGATGATGTCATATACATATACTATAGTTATTAGTTGGCCTTTCTCTGAGTTGAACACATATAGGTTATTATCAACTGTTCCTCTTCTGAAGTTCAACCTTCTCAAATACACGTCCAACCTGCTGTACCATGCTCTTGAGGCTTGTTTAAGGCCATACAAGGCTTTCTTCAGTTTGCACACGTGTGTCTCATCCTCACTAATTTGTACTCCATCGGGTTGTTCAATATACACTTCTTCTTTTAGGAGCTCATTCAGAAAGGCTGATTTCACATCCATCTGGTAAACTTTATACATCTTATGTGCTGCCAAAGCTAAGAACATTCTGCTAGTTTCCAACCTTGCTACTGGTGCAAAAGTTTCATCAACATCTACTCCTTCTATCTGAGTGTAGCCTTTGCAAACTAGCCTAGCCTTGTTCCTCACCACCTTGCCATCTTCATTGTGTTTATTTTTAAACACCCATTTTATTCCTATGACATTCTTGTCAGGGGGTCTTAGAACCAGCTCCCATGTTTCATTCTTCTCGATTTGATCCAGCTCTTCATTAATAGCTTTGATCCAAGCTTTGTCTTGTGCAGCCTCTTCAACAGATTTAGGTTCAACTTATGAGAGTAAAGCAGTAGCTCCCACAATTCTTCTTCTTGTTGTAACTCCTACTGATGGGTCACCTATTATCTGATTTCCTTGATGAGCATTGGTCCATGTCTTCTTTGTCTTTCTCTCTTGCATAGTCTTAGTTGCAAGAGAATCTCCTTCTTCATCTTCAGACTCACTCTTCTTTGAGTCTGAACTTACTTCTTTTCCCACTTCTTCATGTTGGTCAGATTCTTCCTCTTCTTTCATTTTCAAGTGTTTCATAGCTTTGAAAGCTGCCTCCTTTGATACCTTTAACATTGAGGAGCTCTCAGTTGACTTTATTCTCATCTCATATGCAATGAGATTGCACTAGAGATCATGCAGAGACATAGAATTGAGATCTTTACTCTCCTCTATGGCTGCCACCTTTGAGGCAAACCTCTCGAGCAGAATTCTCAGAATTTTCTTCACAATAAATGAGTCCTTCTTGTTCTTCCCATGACTTCTAAGATCGTTTACAGTATCAATAACCCTGGTGAAGAACTCTTGGACTGTCTCATTTTTCTGCATTCTGAGAGATTCATATCTCTCCTTGAAAACTTGAAGCTTGGCCTCCTTCATTCTGCCATCACCTTCATAGACTTTCTGCAATCTGTCCCATATCTCCTTGGCATATTTGCAGTCCATAACTTTAGCATATTCAGTATCTGTCAATGCTGAAATGATGACATTTGAGGCCTTCCCATTTATCTCAAATTGTCTTAATTCCTATGGGGTTGGATCTTTACCTTCTTCTAGAGGCTCAAAACCCTCTTGTATAGATTTCACCACATTCATGCCCATGGTTGCAAATACCACCTGCATTCTCGCTCTCCACATATGGTAGTTGGTTCCGTTAAAGATTGGAACCTTCTTGCTGTAAGTAGTGCTGGTGTTGGTACCGGCGTCCATTTCTCAATATGCTGAACAAGTTAAAACTTCTGGACCTCTTCAAATTAGTACACCAAGCTGTTAAGTTTTATCCTGGTGAACCTGTGCTCTGATACCAATTGAAGTTCCCAACTTCACCCTAAGATCTACTAGTTTGTGATACTGAGAGGGGGGGTGAATCAGTATCACCACAATTCGCAATTCGCAGGAAAGTGAACAACTTCAATCTCTTCTTAAAAGCGAACTCTTTCTTAGATTCGAATAAGGTAGATCTATTGCTACCTACTAATCACAATAGTCTCCAAAGTCACCTTTCAGACACCTTGCCTAATAGACAATTTGGATGTTCTTGTTTAGGTCTTTGTTAGGTTATGGGTTGACTGATACTTTAGCTGCGTTCACAACTCAATTCAAAACACAAAACGTAAAGCAAATTAAGGACACACGAGATTTACGTGGTTCCGTCAACGTGATATACATCCACGGTAGTAGGGACTCTCCCTTACCGAGACTATCCACTATACTTGAGAATTCCAGTTACAATGGATGTCTTAATCTTCTGCTCCTTTCACTATTGCAATTACTAAGCAAGTACAATACAAAGAGTGTCACTTACTGTGTCTACCCTTCGTCTAGCTCGTCTTACCTCTGTTGAATTGAAAGGCTGCTCCACTGCCGCTTAGAAGTTCACCGCAACGCTCTTTAATCTCTCTTGAAGAAATCTAGAAATACGTTGAGTTCTCTCCGATGCTTCGCCAAATTCCTTCTCTAGGTTGTCTCACACAGCTCCTGCTTTCACCGTCTCACAGTTTCACAGCTTGCACTCAAGTTTCTAGTCTGCCGTTTCACGTCTCACGGTCTGCCCCACGCTTCTGATCAGTCACGCTGTTGCACGTTCTGGTCTCACACTTCTGGTCTGTCGTTTCACGTCTCTTGGCCTGCCTCACGCTACTGGTTTTTCTGGTTCACGTCTCTTGCCCTTCCTCACGCTTCTAGTCTGCTGTCTTCTCTTCCGGGTGGTCTCACGAATACTAGGTCTACTGTCTTCTCCTCTGGGTGGTCTGTTTCTTATTTCTCCTCTTACTGGTTGTGCGTTTCTGGTTTGCTTGCAGGACGTGTTTCTGGTTTCCTTGCAGGAGGCGTTTCTAGTTTACTTGCAGGATGTGTTTCTGGTTTCCTTGCAGGAGGCGTTTTTGGTTTGCTTGCAGGAAGTCGCTCGTTCTGGTTTTCTCTCCCGGTGGTGACGTTTCTGGTTTGCTCTCCTGGTGGTGTTGTTTCTGATCTCTTGCCGTTCTGCTCTCTCTTCCTTTTGGCCGGTTGCTGTAGGGTTGCTATTTTTTTCAATTGTGTTGGCCCTCTGCCCTAGTTTTGTTTTCCAAGGCCTTTATATACTCTCTTCCATGAAACCCTAATAGGGTTTACATGGCAGATTTACGTTTTTGCCCTTACACAGCAGATTTACTTTCTTGCCTTTCAATGTGGCTTTACTTTCTTACCCTTCCATGTGGCTTTACTTTCTTGCCCTTTAATGTGGCTTTACTTTCTTGCCCTTCCATGTGGCTTTACTTTCTTGCACACTTAACCCTAGTTGACAACAATTACAACCCATACAAGGTTGTGGGAACAACAGGTATAAAGATCAATAATCATAAAGAACATAAATATAGGGGAATAAACAAAAAACTTCTACTTTGATTTTTACTTGCTCAAAATAAGTTTTCTTTAATCATTTCTAGTGTTTAAGTCCCTTACTTTGATTGTTTACTTACCCAAAATAGGCTTTCCTTAATCATTTTTGGTGTCCAAGTTCCCTACTTTGGTTGTTGACTTACCTAAAATGGGCTTTTTTTAATCAATTTTATGTGTTCAAATTGCTTGACTAGTTGCCTTTAATGTTATTGTTGATTTTTGGGAAAGTTATAAGTCAATCACCTATGGAATGATTCTAACAAATAAAAGAACAAAGTGTTGTACTTGCTTATTGTTTTTTCTCTCTTTTATGGATTCTTTAGGCATGTTTCCTTGTGTAAGAATGAGTATGAATACAATGTTGATGTTTAGGGAAAAAAAAAACTTTTTACTTTAGTAATATTGTGGCAAAATGTACGCAAGGTGTCTCTTTTCAAAAAACTTTTTCTACTACTTTTCTTTTGAAGGAAGTGTGGTCTTTCTCATTTATATGTGTGTTGAATTTGTTATCTTTAACAGAGGGACCCTCCTTTTACAGCCTCTTTGGCTTCTCGTGATTGGTTGACTCATGATTATGTAAATCTCTCTACTATTCACTTATATTGGCTTTCCTTTCATTTGGTTATTTTACTAACCATATGTTACTTTTAGACAAAGAATTCAGTCCTTTTGTTGGACTTTGGGCCTTAGTGAGCCTTTTAAAGGATTTTAAAAGATGACTAAGCTACTTTTCATTTTTCCACTTCAACTTGTGAAAGTTGTGGGCTTTACTTATATTTGTTGTTGTCATAATCTCTTTTTTGTTAATAATAAATTGTGGGCTTTTGTGTATTTGTAGTCCTTGTTATTCATTGTAAGCTTTTGTCCCTTTTAAGATTAATAACTAATACTACCTTGACCAATCATGGCCAGAAAAAAGGAGAGTTTCCCAAATAGCCCAATAATACCTTTTGTAATGTTGAGCCTTAAAGTGTACCCTTTTCAGCCTAAGTTAGGCCCTAACAACTAAAGACACTTGTGCGAATACTATTATACTAGCTTAGGATGGATTGCATTATTATTTGTAAACAAACTTTAATTTGGACAACTATCCTTTTGTAATAAATGAAATGTAATTTTTCTTTTTTCTTTTTTTTTCTTTTCACTTTATTCGTATCCAAAATCATAATCACAATCCACCTTAAGTTACGAGGCAAGGAAGGGGAAGGAAAGAGATATAAATAAAGAGAGAGAGAGAGAGAGAGAGAGAGAATATGGGAAGCCCTAAAATAAATAAAACAAAATAGGGATACAATAAGCTACAATAGAGGTAAATCATAAGGAAATTACATACATTTAACCTTATTAATTTTCACCAATTATATAACTCCTCATTATCTAACATTGTAAATAAATATAAATTATAATTTTAAAAAATTAAATAAATTTAATTTATTTGAATTTATCATTAATTCTCTAATTAATTTATTTATATTAATATATTAAAATTGACATCTAGAAACATGTTAATCAAATGTTAAGACTTTTAATATAATTTGATTCAAAACATTTTGTACATAATCTCTCAATTTAATTTAATCATTTTATCATATTAGTAGTCCATTTGAATATAAAGTATCAAATATGTTTATTTCATATTATCTAATTATATTAGTTCATATATATTTAAGTGATTAGTGATTCAATAAATAAGATTATTAATAATTATGAATCATTATTTCATTTTGGGTAAGAATTATCTAAATCCATACTTATTAAGAATGATACAATATACCCCTATAATTATTTTAAGGTGACAAATCTTGTATTTACCACTTAAGTACTTTATATGGTTTATGGCACTAACCCACAATTGATCTTTATTAGGACAATATGTAAAAAAGATGAATGTATATCAATTCTTATACAATATGCTTTAATGATTTAAATACTAAGAATCTTTACATTAATCTAAATGAGAAACTTCTTAAATGTATAAGTAATATTCTATTTATAAATTCTAAAAGCAAATCAATTTGTAAACTTACCCATCTAACAAGCACTTATATGTTTATTCAAGTATCTATTATTTCATTTTATAAAATAATTTATTTTTCCAACAAAAGTAGAAAAAAATAACATATGTCAATCTCATTACTATAACTAAATCACTTAAATTAAGTATTGACCAATAAAATTTTATAAAAATATTTTAATATAATAGGTGGCAAAGGATAAGCCCCTTGACATATTTAGGTCAACAATTGAGCCTAAAGTCCATCATGAGATCTCACTTCCATGTGGCTTAGTTCTTTCCCTAACCTATTAAAAGTCCAAGATGAGCCCTTTATGCCTATCTAAGTCACTATGAGGTCTTACACTCTAAAACTTATAAAAGACCTAAAAAGGTTACCAAATATGATAATAATACCAATTTATGCGCTTTGCCTATCCTTCACCCTTGGTTTCTTAGATTGTCTTAAGCCTCAAAGTGCTAATGTCAGAGCTTCTCTTAAACCCTTTTGTTAAGCTTATTTTTTATAGGTTGCATATCCATTGTTAATACAATGTAGTAAACTAAGGAACCTCTCCTATCATTTGGCATCATATATGGAATGATATGTTATATGTCTCCTTCCTTCCCCCCCCCTCAAACCTCTCTATCCCTTTTTGACAACAATTGTCACAATATAATTACACCTTTCATCGATAACTGCCTTCAAGTTAGCAACTTGTTTACCATGAAACCCAACATAAACAAACAACATCTTGCCCAAATAGGCCAACCTTAACAAGCCACCTTAATTACCTTTACTATTAAAAGGAGGCGACAAGATGCTAGGGACAAGGATAACTCCAAACTTTATTAAACACCTATAAGTATTATAACTTTTACTAGCCTCTCCTATATTTTGCACCACAATGCAAGAAAATTAATAAAGGATAACTTGATGCCTTTATGGTTAAAGATACCATTGCCTTATGGAAGTTACAATATGGTCCAAAAATTGAAAGAGATGCATAAAAAGATAATCAAATTCTAGTTTCAAGTTGGTATTATTATTTATATTAAATTCAATTTTACATGAATTTTACATATCTTTACTGTTATTTTTTAAATGGGACACAAAATGAATAATTAGATTTAAATTAATGTATAAAAAGAAAGAAATATGGTTAATGAGGTGTAAAGTAAAAATAAGGGAATCAAAAAGATGTGTGTTAGCTAAAATTATAGTCTTTTCAAAGAGAAATCCTATCCTAGATAGAAAACTAAGGTCAACCACAATTTTATCCCACAATTAACTTAGCAACATTTTAGACATAACTCTGTTTTGAATCTCAAAATTATGTGATTCATTTGACAAAACAAAGCTAAAACATAAAGTAACAATTCTTCAAAACTAATGCCTAATTCACTTTTTATCTAGGAAAAATTTTAGCTATAAAATATGGGTTAAAGAATTTTTTGGGATGGATTCAATATAGAAATCATAGGTAAGAAAAAAAATTGCCACAATATAAAAAGAGGCATATACAAAAAGAAATGGATAAAGAAGAAAGAAGAAACAAGCCAAAAAGAGAGAAGAATAAAAAAAAAAAGAAAAATAAAAGGATAGATCAATAAGCTTAAATAAAGAAGGGCAATAACTTCGACTTTATGTTTGTATCTTTAAAAACTAAGTTTTCCTGTATCTTTAAAAACTAAGTTTTCCTTGATTTTTATTGCTTATTCTTTAATATATTCTTGTTGGATTTCTTCTCTAAACTTTATTAATTTGTTGAATTTTATTGTGAATATCAAAATTATTTTAAGTTAGAGTTTAAATGTAATTTAATTTTTGATTTATATAATTGATTATTTTTCTAACTTAAGATGTATTTATTATTTAAATGATGAGTTTATATTATCGAATTAGTTGTTCATAAGTTTGACCACCTTTTGCAAGATTTTGTGAAATATACACGAACTTGAGAATGAATTCTATAAATTAAAATAATATAAACCATATATTAGATAATAAGATTAAAAGATGATTAATATCACATATGGTAATTAAAAAAAAAAAAAAAGAAGAGAGTTAGGAGCTCATCCCTTTTAAACCAATGATTTTTCACAACTTGCTTGTGAAAATATTACATAACCAATGATATTAATCATGACTCATTTTATAGAATTTTTTTAACTATTTTATATGAGAAACAAATATCCTTTTGTATAGTCTCTTCTTATCAAAAAAGTTTTCAACATAATATGCTCAAGACAAAGTCAAAAAATTTAATTGTAATATATAGCATTATTCAAATTACATTAAGTTGTGATGAATTTAATAAGTAAAGCAAAAATTAAGTTGACTTAGGAAATCTAATTAATTTATTACGAAAAATTCACCATCACATATAATAATTATTAAAAAATCTGAAATCTTATTAGTCTTAAATTAAATTAATTTATCAATTGTACAACATACATTAAATGAAATCTAAATCTTATTTTTGTAACACCTCATAATTTCTTTCCTCTTAAAAATTTATTTAATGTAAGTAATTTAATCACTTAATTAAGACAAAATAAAATTTTACCCTTAACATTTGTACCTTTGTTAAATATCACTTATTTTGTTTTGTTTTTCTTTTTTTTTTTTTTGAGATTTTACCCTTCACATTTTCTCCATCAATGTTTTTCATCTTTTTTCGTTAGTCCACCACTATCTTTGTTATGCAATAATCCATTAATGGTCTTATAAATTAACTCTTGTATAATCATATGTCATGTCATCACCAAATGATGACATGAAATTAGTAAGTTTTTAAAATATTTTTTGAAATTTTTTATTTATTTAATTTTAAGGTAATTTATTTTTATAAAAGTTTATGAAAATTAGAAATCACTTATGGTTTTTCTTTCTCTTTTCTTTTCTTTTTCTTATTCCTTATTATTTTTAACCTAATTTTTGTGTAGCTGTTAAAAAAAAAGAACAAAAAAAAAAGCCTACCCTAAAAAATTATTAATGGGAGGAGCTCATGGTCAAAAATCTAAAATGACTTATAAAAAATGCCTAGAAAAACAAAAGGCTACTTTTAAAGGCATGTTTGTTTTACCTTTGTTCTTCTTTTATTATTATTTATTTAATATCTGGCTCATAAATGTTAGACAAAGTATAATAATTTGGATTAAAAGTTATTGAATCTAGATATTAGGTTCTGATTTTTTAGGTAGCTAATTAGATTCAAATAAGAAAGTCATAAATGTCTAGATATTGTAGTTGTTGGTCTACAAATTTAGCTATGTTGTAATTATTGCCATATGTCCATGCTTTTTTCTTTTTTCCTTATAATGATATTAAAGATAAGTGTACATAGATGTAATCTATATATAGATTAAGTTATTAAAGACTTTATAATTAATAAGACATTATGACATTTATCTATTTTAACTATCATTTGTGTTAATATTACCCCTCCATTACTCTTTGAATTTGGGTTTCATTTGACTCTTGGCTTTATTATACATTTTAAAGTAGTTTGAAGTATTTTTTTGTTCTAAGCTAAATGTTGGTGGTATTGTCTCAAAAAAGAAAAAGAAAAAAAGGAAAAATGAGGGACTAAAAGTTAAAAAAGAAAAAAAAAAGGACTAGAAATAATTTTTAATTTTCATAAAATTTTGTAAATAAATACCTTAAAGTAATATAAAAATTTTCAAAAAATATTGAAAAAAATTTATTAATGGCAAGTCATCATATCTAACTATATAAGAGTTAGCTTACATAATTATAGTATCACATGAAAAAGTTAATGATGAACTAACGCAAAAAGGTGAAAAATGGTGGCAGAGAAAACATGAAGGATTGAATCTAAAGAAACAAATTGAATGAAAATTAACAAAAGTGCAAACATTAGGGGTGAAATATAATTTTTTGTCCTTAATTAATCAACTAATTCAAATTAAATTAGATTGAAATTGTCTTGATACTATAGAATAGTGTTCATAAGAATAATATTTTATTCACATATAAATTTCCACCAAAAAAAGCAAAGGAGTGGCCTCAAACTCCCACTTTTGAAGGACATCTAAGACACTCTTATCTTGAACAAATTTGAGTTTCATATTTTAGAAAATTATGATTGGACAAAAGATCCTATAAACTCCTAGAATAGGTTCAGCACCTTAATAGCCCTTATTAACAATTCTAACATTATAGTTCATAAAGCCTTCACCACAACTTTGAAAAACAACGCGCAATAATGGTATTACGTGCTCCCTTCTTCTCAACTGAAAACTAGAGGAATTGTATAGTTTGTTCATAACCAACAAAAGGAGAAGGAAAACAATAGTGACCTTTATAGTAGTATGAAAGTGCATTAACAAACTCTTTTATCACTTTATGACATAATTTAATATGGAGATGATATATATAGAGGGATTAGAGCCAAGTATGGATCTAACCATGTTTCCTAATAACTAGTAAGTGAGATCTAGATTTTCCTTGTTCTTAAAGGCAAAAGAGCAACAACTACAACACTTTAAGGTATAACAACTACACTTTTTTGGCTGTCTAAGGTCAAATTTTGATGGAAATTTAAAGGAAAAGTTTCTTGAATCAATCTATAAAGCTGAGAACTCCTCCAAAAAGATAAGATAAAAGAAAGTAATGTCAATATCATTAGGATCATGGGCACGCCTTAGAAGAATGTTGAACATTGAAAGATAAGATAGTAACTTTAACACAACAAGGCCACCTTGACTAGTAAATTATGAACAAAAGGCAAGTTATGGAAAAATAAGTTAAATAAGAGCAACAACAACAAGGCCTCAAGGTAAGATCAAAGTATTAAATAATAATTACAAACCAAGGAAAACAAGTCAACTCAAGCCAAAATTAGGGGTCATTCAAAGAACAATATAGATAATAATAGGGGGATTTGTCCTTAAAAGAAGCAGTTGTG
This sequence comes from Bruguiera hainesii, assembly GCA_023213295.1. Taxonomy (NCBI): domain Eukaryota; kingdom Viridiplantae; phylum Streptophyta; class Magnoliopsida; order Malpighiales; family Rhizophoraceae; genus Bruguiera; species Bruguiera hainesii. The sequence continues at coordinate 3,951,163 of JAHOYR010000008.1, forward strand.
CATAAATGATGACAATGTCCTTGTTATTTTCACAAACAATTACTTGGAATAAGTGTAGTTCTCTCATAGTGACCCTTTGGTTATATTTACAACAATTAATAGTTTTAATATCAAACAAGTTATAGTGGACACAAGCAACTCGGTAAACATTTTGTACCCCAAAACATTCTAAAAGATGAATCTACGAAAAGAAAAGTTAAAGTAAACCAATAATTTGTTGTATAGATTTATAGGCAAATCCATGATTCTAGAGGGCTTCATCAAACTCCCAGTGACAATTGAGATAGCACCAAGGTTAACATAGGTAACTCTACATTTCATTATGGTGAATCTCCCCTCTTTTTACAATATAATTTTAAGGTGACCAAGACTTTAAGCACTCAATGTCATCTTATCCATTACACATTTGAAGTCAAATTTTCCTACCCTAAAAGCATCGAGGAACAAAAGCAAGCACGTAAATTCTAAGTGATATGGGTAAAAGGTGAAAAAAAAAAGGTTACAACAATAAAGATGACCAGTCTCAACTATAGATTAAATAACCTTGAAAAAAGAGGAATCCCATCAAAAGGTTAGGTATAAATCTACTTAACCCAGATGATCCCTCATGAATAGTCCATATTGGTAAGAAACTTAAAGGAGAGTTAAGGGAGGATGTCATTCAATTCTTTAAGGCCCATATGGAGATCTTTGCATGGATTATTGTCAACATAGTTAGCATCAATTTAAAGGTATTAGCACAAATGATAAGCACTTACCAATTATATAAAATAAGCAAAGTTAGGGCCTAAAATACTGCTTATTATCAAAAAAGAGGTCAATAAGTTAATATAATTAGGGTTTATCTATAAAGTCCTTCACTTGGAATGGCTTGCTAATGTGGTTATTGTTAAAAAGCATAATGGAAAATAATAAATGTGTGTTAATTTTATGGATCTTAATAAGGTTTATTCAAGGGACAATTTCCCTATAAAATGAATAAATCAATTAGTCAACAATATATCCAGACAAAAAATTTTAACCCTTATGTATGCATTATTAGGATGCAATCAAATTCCTATGTATAAGCCAAACTAAAAGAAGACTTCCTTTATTACCAAGCAAGGTGCTTATTATTATAACACTTTTTCATTTGGTTTAAAGAATTTGGGTGCTACCAATCAAATATGGGTCAATAGCATGTTCAAAACCCAAATTAAGTGGAAAATGAAAGTGTCTATTAACGACAAATTAGTTAAAAGCAAGACAACTATAAACCATATTAATAATATGAAAGAGATTTTAAAATTTTTTTGGACTTGACACTAAAAGTGCATTTAGTGAGGTTGAGCTTAATCGATAGTCTCCAATTAGGGGAATTAGGGCAAATATAAAGAAGATTGAAGTTGTTCAAAAGCACCTTTCCTAAAAACCATTGAGGACACACAAGTCCTAACAAGTTTGGATGCACTTACACTAGATTCTAAAAACCTAGATAACTTTCTAATAAAGGTAATAAAGGTTTTAATAAAATTGCTTAATTAAGCCCCCCCAATAGTTTAGTCAACTTCCCAATAAAGTAGACAAAGTTGCCCAAGTAAACTCGAAAAGTTTAAACACCTTCTCAACAAAGTAAAAAAAGATTTTAAAAAAGTTCTAAGCCCCATAAACCTACAAAATTCTTAAAAAAATGAATAAATGCTTTGAAAAAGTTGCCCAAGTAGGCTTCAAGAGCTTATGCAAGATCCCAACAAAGTAGATAAAGGCTTATATGAAGTCATCTAAGTAAACTCTAAGTCTAGGTAACTTATCAATAGGGCAAATTAAGGTTTTGACAAAGTTGGCCAAATATAACCCCAAAACCTAGATAACTTTCCAACAAAACTAATAAAGACTCTAATGAAGTTACCTATATGAGTCCTAAGAGTTTAGCTAAGTTTGCAGCAAAATGGACGACAACTCAGATGAAGTTACCTAAGTAAGCCTCAAGTTTTGAGACAACTTCCTAAGAAAGTGAACGAAAGTTGTGAGAGCCCAAGTAGGTACAAGAACCTAGACAACTTCCTAATAGAGCTAACAAAGGTTTTAATAGAGTTAACTAAGTAGGCCGATTAGGTAACTTCTCACTAAACCTAGTAAAAGTATAGTGAAATTGCCTAAATAAGTCCCAAAAACTTATGTAACTTACTTATAAGGCCAATAAAAGCTCTAATTATGTTGCCCAAGTAAAACCTATAAGCCTAGATAACTTTTTAATAAAATCATTGAAAGCTTTGGTGAAGCTACCCAAATAGGCCATAAAAGGTCATGCAACTTCCTAAAAGAATTACTGAAGGTCTTACTTAAACTACAAAGAAGGACAATGAGTATTGTAAAGTTTAAAAGTGCACTATAAAAATAATAGTACATGGCATATTTACTACAATTCGAGATTCAAAATTCATAAAAATATAATAATAGAACATTTAAGGATAATATCAATATTTTCTTTATTTATAAAAGTCAGAATCTATAAGGTGTAGTCATTCCTTTTCACTCGTGCTTATAGTAAAGAAAATGATCATAATACATGTACTTCACTTCACCATTTTCTTCGCTTATGCATCATTTTTCCTTAATGTTTTTTTTTTTTCCAATGCCATAAATATTTCATTTTCCCACTTAAAAGACAAGTCTTCATGATCAAGAGGGAAAACCTTTACCAGTGTTATTTAGTGATGATACACACTTTTTAGATCTCTTTTGCTACGAAGAAAATATTTTCTTAACTAATGTCACAAGTTAAAGATACTTAAAGGGTGAACCCCACATAAAGCTCGAAGATGCTTATGTCAAAGCCCCACAAGACTAGGTGTAAACCCCAACAAAGTTTTCTCTTACACCTAAAGTTTTTTAACAATTTATAACAAGTTTAACCTAAGTACTTCCCATCTTAAAGTTGTTCCCAAAACCTAAATTCTTGTTATCAAGAAAAAGGGAGAAAACAACTTTTGGCATAAGAGATACACAAGTTATCTCAAACACTATGATAAAACACAAAGGAAAGTTTGCTCAAAGGGTCACTTTAAGAAAAAAAAAAAAGATATAGGTAAAAGGAGAAAATAAGAATTTCAGAGTTATAACAAGAGAAAGATAAAAGTCCTATAATTTATAGAGAATACCTGTCAATTCTCTATGGCCACATGGCACCTAATCTAATGATCAAAATAAAGGGTGAAAGGTAACAACAGCGTATAATTAAGGAATGACATTATTCTCGATGCACAATAATTAAGAATGATATTTAAGAAATGGATGTCATTATAAAATTCGAAAATAATAGGATAAGATAAGAACAAATACGAGAGAACTAAAAATAATTTGACTAGGTCAAAGGCAAAATGATCGGGGATGTACTTTAAAAAAACCCACCGATCAAATATCTAAAACAAGTCAAAGGGTAGTTTTGGAAATATAGCCAAAGAACTTTATTACAAACATATTCAAGGATCTTAGTAAGGTACAAGTTCATTAGTACACGACATCAGGAGAATAACAAAATGTACCAAATTAACAATTTGGGATAGTAAGAAGCTAATAGAAGAAGAAAAGCACCAAGTAACAAAGAAAGTGAATACAAACCAACTTTATTAATGTGAGAATATTTTACAAGTTGTAGTAAACAAAAAAGCAACATACACGTAAAAAATCAATAACGATGTTTATGCTAGGGGAACTTAAGGGTAAGATATTTAAGAATGTAGCCTTAAAAAGGTAACTACCACCTCTTTAATAGTAGACATAATCTAACTTTGTACCTCCCCTTAGAGGCACCTAAACAAAATTGAGCGAAAACAAAGGTTAGACCTCTAACATTAAACCTCTAAAGCCCTATCTAAATTCTAATTATACCTATAAGCAGATCAAAAGTTTTGGCAAAAGGGAGGGTCTAATAAGAGCATCAACAGGTGCAACAAATTAGTTTCAGACTGATTAACTCGCCATTGATTCTTCCTAAGGCATGGAATGGCCAAGATTTTGAAAAAACTAATTATCTTCCTCACCATAAGGCAAGACATTGACCACAACTATTGGGTTAGCTTGCCTCTCACACATGTTAAAGAGTAGATCTCCTTAGTTTGGATTCAACAAAAGCTATATAATCTCACAAAGGAAATCAGGCATTAAATGATATGAAAGAATAAATGGGAGATGCCAAAGAATGATAGAAATGGAACATTTATAAAAGGGACTATACAAATTTCAAGAGACATGTTGGTTGTTGAAGCACTTTCGAGGCATCGACCATTTAGAATTTCAATAAAGGATCATTACAATTGCAGCAATTTTAATTTTAAAAGAATCGTCAATTGTCAAGACTAAAGTTTGAAATCACCCTTTTGGACTTGTCGAGGGCAAATGATATAGAATGGGTCCTTCGGCCCATTCGAGCCCACAAATAGGCCTATAACTCTTGCCAATATACTTTTCGGCCTCATACGAGAATTAAAGATATCATGATATCTCATTGTTACTAAACTTAGTCCCTCTCTTAACCTCAGAGAGTCTAAATATACTTTTACTTTTATCATGTCACTTTTAAGACTCTCACTCTTAGACATATAAAAGACCTAAGAATTGTTATTATTAGGTATAATAACAATGCTTGTTCATATACTATTCATATTCTTTATCTTGGTTTCTTTGATTAAATTGAATGCTAAAGTGTTAATGTCAATGGTCTCTTCGGAATCCCTAGTCATACTTTCTTTTTATATAGTCATATTTTCTTTTTATATGTTATAAGTCTGTCATTAAGCCAATTCACTATTTTATGCAAATAATTTTTATAGAGTATATGATCATACTTATATATAAATAATTTAAATAAAAAAATATTTTATATTAATTAATTATACATAAAATATGAAATATGTATAAAAATAAATAGTAATTGACCCACAGCGATCAGACAGCTGATGAAACTACATTACTCGGCAGTACTTTACAAAGTTGCACACAAATGAGTTCATGAATGTTTTTTAGAACTTTACTAGCAAAAACATCTAAAAAATGGGAAATTCAATGACTAAAAAGCCCTAAGTACAACGATGAAATGGGAATTATAAACACCGAAAAGCAAAAATTGAAAAACAAACTGTGAGCTTGAGGTTGCGACAGGGACGGCGAAAATTGCGGAAAAGCTACAACTCGGGGCTTTTGGCTCGTTGGCGGCAGAGATTGAGAGCCTGAGAGGAGTGGATGGCGTGGGGGAAGTTGGTCGATGACGGGTGAAAACCCACGAAAGAATAACGAGAACGATACCAGATGAACTCTCTTCCGTTCGGGGCGGGCTGGGGTTTGAGTTGTACGGACTGTTGAGCTGCTGAGTCTGGTATTTGATGTCAGTTTGGGGCTTTGGATGGCCGTCCGGGGAGGTGTTATGGTCTTCTTCTTTTGTTGCCGTACAATTGTTTATAATCTGTTGGCAGAGAGTAGTGGGTGGGTGGGTGCGCAAGCAAAGTTTCGGAGAGCACAAACCAGTTAGTCCCTGGATTGGCATCCAGTTTTCATTATTCCAAATAGCTCGGCTTTCTTCTCGCCATGCAGAGCCAAACGATTCTTTCGATAATCTGACTGAGAAGGCAACCATAATTCACAAGCTGGCCCCGATGGACTAATTTCGTGGCAACTTATTTCAGACCTTGGAATTGGGACGATCCAAACTGACACTAGAATTCTGAAGACCTCTTTTTTGGCCTGTGCACACACACGCACGCACAGGTATGAGCCAATCAGACTTTGTTAGCATGTTTTGCGATGGTACACCAATTGCTGGAGAACTGAGAAGTAAAGATAATGCAGAAAGTTCTCCAATCATCAATGAGAGACTTCTTAACTGAATTTCATTCTCTCTTCTTTTGATTTTCTACATTATACAAATGTCCAACAAAATTACATTAACAAATGGATACAGAGTGCTCCCATTCTTGTCAGGAGTTGCCTAACGCTGAATTATGAAAGATACGGTTCAAAATGAAAAAAGACTGCAACTTCTTTAGGCAGAAGAGTTCATTTTTCAATATTTAATGAAGTATATTAAGCTTTTCTGGCTTCTACTGGGGTCTTGGTTTTGCTGGCAATGATTTGCTCGTAGAGATCTCGTATTTTCAATCCAACGATTGTTTGGAAGAGGCCGGTTCCATTGTTACTGCCGGGAAAATCAGCATGCTTCAGCATTTGTTGGGTTACTTCTCCATAGAACTTGGTAGAGATGTTGCTTAGATGGCTTTCAACGTAGATCAGCTCATCTAATCTATCAAATTGCCCATCCATTTCCAATACAGACACCTAAGATAAGGCAAGAAAAAAGAAAAACAAGAAAGAAGATTCTTAGACTTTATGATCCTTTTTTTCAGACCAAGACAACTACAGAACGCAATAATTCAGATCAATGTCTGGAGTACTAGAAAGACAGGCCTACCTCTGCTGAATATGGATCTATGAAAGATGGAATCAGAACCGTGTATTGCAGAGAAGGTATAGTGAAATTGAATGAAAGGAAGCATAAGATGAAGTTATCTGAGTAGATACCTCGTGTCCAAAATAGGTGTCAGGGCCATAGAAGAACTTGATGCCAGGGTAAGAGCAAGTGAGCTTTCTACCGCACGGTATCCATGAGATGGTGGAGCCTTCATCAAACAAGTAAACAGGGCTGAAGAACGTGACCCCTTCTTTCATTATCAACCTAACTCTTAAGATCTTCCCCTCATTGTCTTCTGGAATGAGTTGTGTTGGTAGCACTTCAATGACAGCATCAGCATATTGCTTTTGTGGATCTGCACTCGAGAAAAGTGAAATAGGGCAGAAATTACACAATTCAGTTTCATAAATAAGCAAACAACAAGCAGATAACGCTACAAAGATGTGCTAATTGGAGATGGCGTTCAACTTTATTTCTAGTTCTATTTGTCAAATTAAGAAACCACACAAAAATTTCAGATTCTAAATGTATATTTCCAGTTGGATAGCTCAGAGGGACTGGCCAACAGAAGCATACCAATATAAGCATCGAAATCTGGCTTGCGGGCTTCAATGCTAGCTTTAATGCTTTCAAGACTGTGTCCTCGTTCTGCCATGTCTCTCTACAATTATTTAGAGTAATGTAAGATTGTACAAAAATGACAGTGATTGACTTACAGAAGTTTGTAAGAAGTAGTTGTATGAAGGGGCTACCTGAATTTTCCATGCAAACTTAACCTCATTGCTGATGTCCAGGTAAATGCTGAAGTCCAGCAGCTCCCTCACACGCTGATCATACCTGCATAGTTTTTAGCAGTCAACATTAATCATATGTCAATGTCCGGCTCACTCTCTGTCTCCATCTTTCTTTCCACACACCGTCACCCTTCTAGAAGATTATTCCACCGTCACCATTCAATTGTGGTAGGGAACAAAAAACAAAAAAAAATCGATCATTTTTAACTTGATATTGGTAGATACAACAATTTCCGTTATTTTCTTTTCTTTTTTTTTTTCTTTGGTCCATGCAATTTTCATTTTGTGTTGGGGTGCCTTTTATTTATTTTTTCTTTTTCTTCTTTTCATTTCCTTTGAGGGTTAGTAAAGAATGGGCTGGAAACAATTTACTGGGAATTGGGTCATACAAGGAGATGTTGGAATGGCACAAAGCGAGACGCAGGCCCTTGATAGATTTGACAATGTATATAGTATTGGGGCATCATCAGTTAATTTGGCTCGTATAAAATCTTAATTAATTTAATTTTATTTAATTTTAAAGATAAAAATAAGAAAATTTTAGTTGAAATAAATAAATAATTAAATAAATTTATGTAATATAAAATTATGTACGCATTATATTTATAAAAAATATAAATAAGAATAATAAATACTGTAATTGGTGGCAACTCCCTAGCCTTACAATTTACAATTTTTAAGATGAAAGGAGTTGCCTTATACAGCCCGCAAGTTCTACGACGTATTCCTTATTTTGGCCCCCCGTATGCATTTGTGTCTATGCTATACAACAGCCTTGAATAACAAAATAAATAATTGACGACGCATGAAGTTTTTTAAAAGACCATAATAATGACAAAACATGACTCTTGTTTAAGTTTAAGAAAAAAAAAAGCAAAAAGCATTTTCGGTTTCAATAGTGATGGAATCTTTTGTCACTCGGAAAAAAGGGTGAAAAAAAACAAGGGCAAATGAGATAATTATTATTACTTGAAATTAATTTATTATTTAATAAATAATAAGTTAATTAATATAAGCATACCAATATAATAAATTAAACTATAATTAATAATTAAAATTTAATAATATTAATAGGCATTTAATTTCAAAAATATGTGTAAGCCATTATTAGAACCCAAAAAAAAAAAAAAGGGTGTCGGTATGATGAAATGAACAGCTATAGATTCACTTACATTGGGTGCAGACCTTCAATGACAAGAATCTTAGGAGGCTTGATGAGCTCAGGAGGATCCAAGAGACCAGTAACGTGATTGTAAATAGGTTTCTCCACAGCAATCCCGTCTTTAAGAGCCTTAACTTGCTCATACATGAGATCAAAGTTGTTGGCTCTTGGGTCAAGAGCAGTCACTCCTTTCTCCTTCCTTCCTGTCCTGTCCAGTGAGTGAAAATCATCCAAGCATATGACGGTGGTTGTGTCACTTATGAGTGTGTTTGAATCTGGATTGCCTCCTTTTGGTGGCTCTGCTGCCCCTCCAAACACACTTGTCAACCTCCTCATGAAGGTACTCTTCCCACAGCCTGAGTCTGCTGCCAGACCAATCACCACAGTACCTGATTCCCCTGATGCACATGTTATCACACTGCTTCTGCCTCTCCTGCTGCACCTCTTGCTAGTACTGTACAATACCACATGTTTTTGGGTAAAACCCAAGTTGGTTTTTGTTGGTGTCGAGATTGAGCACGTTGAAATGAGGGATTGGGTTGTGTATACAGTGCAGATTGCCATTCTCAAGGGATGGGGTTTGCTGAATTGTGTTCTGGCAGAAATTTTTTCAGCTAGTCTAAAATGTTAGGAAACATTTGTGGAGCACAGATGGGGTGCCTTATTCCATCAAAGAAAAACCTTGGTACACAGATATGAGGAGGAAAAAGTCGAAGGGCAACAGACGGCAGTTTGTATGGAAAGAAGCTTGTTTTGGTTTAGTAATGGGGAGCTGATGTGTCTTCTTGTTTATGCGTTTCTGTGACTACCCCTTGTTTGCGACAAAAGAAATTCGGGCAAATATTGAGGTGGGAATAGAAGTGGCATGGTTGGACATGCTTAAAAACAAACTATAGGTAATTAGATACTTGTGGCTTGCTATTAAAGTTTGCTTTTTCTTTTTTTCCTTATTATTAAAATGAAAATTCCGAAGGGGTGACGGCAGGTGATAGACAAAGATGTAAACATGGCTGGTGGTTGTTTGCTGCAATTAGGATATTTAGGCTGACACATGGCACCAAGGGAGTGGCTAGTTGGAGATGAGGGATTTGGGGTGTGGAGTTGAGGAGGCATGGGACCAATGCCATCACAAATTCAATCTCAGCGACGCTCACTGTGGAAGAGTGAGAGAGTGAGGGGGTTTTTCTTTTGATCATCCGGGAGAATATGGTTTATTCAGTACGTTGGGATGGATCATATACATGTACGTATGTGTGTGTGTGTGTATATATATATATGTATGTATATGTAGAGAGAGAGTTTGTGGGTCTTATTCATCATTGATGGAAGAATTCACTTCTGAAGCTCTGCCAAAAAACTATAAATTTAAAATCTAAATAAATACAAACATAGTAAGTTTCAGTAAATATAAATAATTTTTATATTATATATAAAATATTATATATATATATATATATATATATATATATATGTAACTAGGTCGTGGACACCTCCAAACCTATTTTTATTTTAAAGGAAAGTAATGTGGTAGTAGCAGTAGACCATGATTAATTAAATCGGAAGGCACATACCACTCAGCACATTCTCATTCTTTTTGCTTTTCATGGTATTGACGTAGTTTGACCCAGGAAACCGTTCCGTCCACCGATCGATGAAGGCCGCCCACATGCAATTATATTGACGGCCCTTCGATACCATACCATGGAATGAGACTAAAACTACGCGGAGGCGTCCTCGGAGCGCACGGGAGGCGGTGGGTGGGGGGTTTTGGAAAAAACGCTCACGTCAACTCACCACCAAATCCCACCCTTCCCTATATATAAGCTTCCAAAAGCATGAGAGTTGTTTTTAGTGCACACTTTCATTTAAATCCTTAGAAATTAGTATAATTTAATTCTGGTGTGAAAATCACGAAAAATTCCTACAATGGGTTGATATTATTAAATATAGCATTAGATATGCAATTGGAATCTTTGCTCCTTTTTTCTTCTTGTTCTTTTTTTTTTTTTTCTTTTTCTTCCATTACCTCTCTCAAAACAAGTTTCTATTTTGTTTTTAAGATTTTAATTCTCCTTATTGGTTCGTCGAGAAGACTTAAACCTTGGAGTTAAGACTATGAAGTCCAAACCGTAAAAAATAATTACAGGACAATCTGTATTTGATCAAACAAAATAAGCTTAATCTAACTTATAATATACCATCTAACTACGAGGGGTCTTGTACCCAAAAAATAAAAAAAAAGAAAGAAATTCTGACAATAATAATAATGAGAACATTTTCTGTTGACTGATGTCTTTGACTTTCAGTAATGAACTAATCATTAATTATGTATTTATTTAATTAATCAAACTAGTTACCTCATTAAACAAACTAGCACCGAGTTTCAGCCCACTGGACTCAAGTGGGCCAACACATCCGGTTGTGTAAGGGCCGAATACGACAACCAGAAGTTCATTGATGTAGTCGATTTCTTTTATTAATAAAATAAAATAAAATAAAACTCATTTCTCTGCCTATCATTCTTAGGGTTTAGAAAGATGTACATTATTTTTTAAAAAAGAAATTGGGGAAGAAAATTCATGAAAATATGTAATCACTTGTGCTCTACTACATGTATATATTATTAAAATTAAAAAATTGATAATTTTAAACAATTATTTAAACTAAAAAAATACTTATATTATAGAATTTATTTAATTTAAAAATTTTTAAGTAAATTTTTATATTTATAATATTTAAAATTAATTTATAATTTTTTAATATAATTAAAATTTTCATATATAACAAAAACTTTTTTATACTATAAAATTAAATATATTTAATTTATATTAATTTGTTTTTACTTACTTTCAACTAAATTATTTAATTTTGGATATTAATTTTGTTATTCAATCAATTTTTCTTCAAAGTTGGTGCATATGGTTAACTATAATAATATTATCTTGTAAAATTTAGATTATAAATTTAGTTATAATTAATTTACTACCATAAAATTTATTTTACTTTTTAATTAATCATTCAATTTTAATTTTATTTAATTTTTAAAATATAATTCTAAATTTAAAAGTTCATAAATTAATTAAATATTAATTATAATTAATAATCAAATTAATTTTATTTTTATTTAACTATTTTTTATATTTAAATTAAAATTTAATTAATTATTATTAAAAGTATAACTTGATATTTGTTATTTTAACCATTCTTATTAGATATTTAGAATCTGTATAATATGTGAGTCTAAATTTGATATAAATATTAACTAATTTAATTAATTATTATTAAAAATATAATTTAAAATTTATTATTTTAATACTCCTTATTAAATATTTAAAACTCATACAATATGTGAATCTAAACCAAATGTAAATATAAATTATCGAAACTAGTAAAAACATTGATTATTTATTTTTTTCAGCATCATCAATTTTGATTATAGTGATATTTATTTAATTTTAAATTTTATTTAATATACTATTATAATTTTAAGTATCTTTATGTATATATATTTATATGTGTATATATTTATATGTATATATATTAGTATTATTAAAACTAAAAAAAAAATCAAGTGATTTTAAATAATTAAAAAAAAAACTTGAGTAGAGACATTTGCTTAATTTTATAATTTTTCAAAAGAATTTTAACATTTGTAATATTTAATATTAATTTATAATTTTTTAATATTATAATAAAATTAAAATTTTAATATATATATTTAATCTTTTTTTATATTATAAAATAAAATATATTTAACTTATATTATTATTCTTTTTCTTTCTTTTGACCAAATTAAGTAATTTGAGATATTTATTTTTTTATACAAACATTTGTTTTTTAAGTTAGACCTCAAAATTCATTGTAATAATATTATTAATTAAAATTTTAATTATAAATTTAATATAATTAATGTACAATAATAAAATTTATTTTATTTTTTAATTAATTATTTAATTTTAATTTTATTTAATTTTTTTATACAAATTTAAATTTAGAAATTTTTAAATTAACTAAAATATAAATAATAGTCAATTGTCAAATAAATTTTAATTTTACTTAATTCTATTTTTTAAAATTAGAAATATAATTCCTATTTTTTATTTTAATATTTTTATTAGATATTTAATATATACTCTAAATAATAATAATAATAATAAAACTACTTCCCATAACGAATTAAACCAAGTAGCTTTCAATCTGTCATTCATCTTAAGCTGATTGCACAAGACTTTAATTCTCTGTTTAGCACTTTCTTCCCCAAAATTTTTCTGTTTCAACTGGTTCATGGATATTGATCTCGGGTGGATTACTGTGGGACGTTTGATATTACAGCGAATTCAAGTTCCATGGCAGTAGCTAGCCATTCGGGTGGGAACCCTTCACAATCACAAGCCGTACTTGTTCTTGGTCTTCTCTTGATTTTTCCTCTCCCTGCTTGTCCCATGGATGTTCCCATGAAATCCATGGGTTCCTCCTCAACATCTGGCTGCAAAACAAAGCTATATAACCCGAAACGGAAGTCACAGGAAGCATATCTACCCCCTTCTGCTGCCACTACTAATGCAGCTAACAAAAGAACTACTGCTCCAGGACATCTGCAGTTTAAAGAAGCTGCACATGAAGTACCCAGTTGGTCCAAATCCAGAATCCACCAAGTAAGCAAGGGGAATCTTTTCACAATACCAATTGTAGCCAATGGCCATATTAGATATTCCTCAACATTTGTTGCCGTCATCATTACCATCATCTAATGGAATTGGATTTTGTATAGCCAGCATATTAAGTGCTCCTTCCTTTTTTTCATCGTGTGCGTGATTGTAATTCTGCAGTTGCCTTCAATCTTTATGTTTGGTATAGTGGTCTTGACATCTTGTATGTACCGTATTTTCAAAACTAGAGCAAGGCAATTTATACATATGCAGTCAATTATGTGTTATGCTTGAGTATTGCAAACCCAAAATTGCTAGCTAGCAGGTTGTAATTATCTGTAAGCCTCTTCTACGAACCATGTTTGTTTAATGTCCTTCACGTTCAACAGTACTGGAATCAGTTTGAGTTGGGTTTCAGGATTTCACCACAATATAGCCCTGAACAACGGGTATGTTTAATGCCAGCTTGTTCACAGCTACAGCCAGAGGCGATAGTGTCAATTGTCAAATCTGACACGAAATGGTCAGATACAGTGAGGCAGTGGCTATAGTACCTTGGATTTGTACTTATAACACTATTCAATAGGGCATGGATTTTTTCATTTGGCCTGTTAAAGCACAAACCACAAGATACCTGACACCATAAAAGGCTTAATACATAAGAGACATCCAAGGCTACCCATGTAATATTCTCCCCACATTTTGTTACAACCGCAATAGCAGAATTGCTTCTCCTTCAAAAGCACATGCAAGGCTTTAGAGTGTCACTCAAAAAGGGGCAGCCTTTTCCATTTTTCAAAGTTAACACTTTGCATCAGTCAAACACAATATCAGCAAAGGACAAAGAAAGAAATGGCCAGTTGCAAATTAATTGACGGATACCCAAATATAGTGCTTACAGCCTACACAATAAGATTTATCATCCACGTGTCAATCGTCAGAGGGAGTTACAGCTGCTACAAAATAAAAAAACCAATGAAAACATCCTGAACAATGGCCATCAATCCCCTAATTATCTTCAAATGTAGGTTGGAAAGTCACCACCATTTAGCAAGTAGGGATTGAGTGGCAGTGGTGAGAGAGAAGGGAAGAAGCTGTTGGTGGTGTCCATTGAGTTGAAGCTGCTCGTGATGGCCCATATGAACTGGCTCTCTTCAGAGATTGGGGGCATGGCAACTTCTTGCCCATCAAATTGATTTGATGAAGGTCTCTCTCCAGACATTGGAAGTTGCGGATCAGGTGCAGCAACACCATCAATATTCACAGGCCTGTTTATAACGTTTTCAACATTAGAATTGCCAACTCGCATCTTCTTTGACTGGTGCTGAATCTGTACATCTCCTAACTCTTCAGTGGCCAAATCACTTGTGCTGGAAGCCAGAACTTCATGATTGCATTGTATCTCCTCTGCAGATGGGTTGACGACTACTTCTAGTCCACCATAGCAATCACAAAGATTGATTGGAGTTGTTCCTTGTTTCGTCTTCTGTCGACCTTTTGCTTTGTTTTTAATTCTACACAGGACAAAAGCAGCCTCCTGCATATGAAAGCCAAAATAGGGTCAGTTCATGCTACTGTATAGACCAGAATTATGTGTGCTATGTGTCTATATTACAATGTTAAATGCAGAAAATGTATGCATACATATGAACATGGTCTAAATTTAGATTATTGCAGGAGCCCGTTACCAAAATAAACGGACCTATGCAAAATTTAAGGACAAGACATGTAGAATAAATCCCTTGACAAACAACCAAGCAATTGGGATTCGACAAAGAGGCATATAAATAGAAACGATTATAATCTGCTATGGATCAATTTCCAAATTAAGATGCCAGGCCCCAAATATACATACATATCGAGAAGTCTTGCTAGGGCATCTGCATGGCTTTGTGCGTGCTACAGTGTGTAATAAATAAATATAAAGCATAACAGAGAATTTAGAAGAAACCCTCAAAAAAAAAAAGAAAAGAAAAACAAGAAAAGAACAGAAAGAAAGAGACCAAGAAAACGTACCCGTTGATGGAGCAGAGAGTATTCTTGCATGAGCCAGTGTCCATTGGCAAGATCGCGACCAGCACTGTGGTCGGTGGTCTCAAAGACAAAATCTTTCTTGCACCACTCGACCCTTCCGTCGGCACTCTTGGCAGCCCTCGTGTGCTGGCCCTTCCAAGTACCGGAGGAGCCGGTGGTCCGGTCGATTCTGTTTTCACTCCTCTTCGTCAACTTGGTGAAAGCATAAAAGTAGTCATCGGAGTTCTTGTCAAACACCTCCCATGGATTCTTCTTGCAGTAAATATGACAACAATCCTTCACAAAGTCGGTTGGCAGTGGCTCTCCCCTTATCTTCTTTAAAAGATAGTCGACCACCAACTCTTCGTCGGTGGGTTGAAACTCCATCCCGCATGGAAGTCGCAGGATCGCCATGACTGAGAAGTACTTTATTTAGCTACAAGGAAAGCTTTCCTCTCTTTGTTGTTGAATCTTTTCCTCTTCTTGCCGGAGCCCTAGACTTTCGTTTCGTTTCAACTGGACAAAACCCGAGTATTTCGCTGTTTCTTGGGTGGCGCGTGTTCTGTATTTATAGATGGCAAGAGGGTTCAACGAAATAGGCTAAGCCAACACATATTGGCTAATATTAATTAGTTGAATTTAATTTCTTGTTTTATATAAATACATTCCTGATGTGAAAATTTCATTTTAGTTTTTAGAAAATAGCCGTTCAAAGATCACGATGGATCTCCCCAATGCCACTAGGATAGGGATTAAGCGAAGTTCACACCCAACGGTAAAATTTTCAATTTGAACTGGGAAATTATCTTGCCCTTTAAAGGGTCTAATTTGTTATTGAAGTAGATACGATTTCTTTTAGCAAGATTGTGGTTGAAGATATGGTCATTAATATTAGAGAGTCCGTGCGAAGTTACCCTTTCAACACCCAAATAAACTACAAAATTGGACAACTGTCTGTATTGGGACGTTCCATTTACATCTTCTATGTTAGAATTACATGTTTTCCCACAAAGGTCTGGTCTATCGGTATTGTCACTTCAACTCTTGGTTTAATCCCCACAAACCAAAAAGGGAATTACATGTTTTCACTATGATGCTCATGCATGTCGTTGATGAAGAGGCTAAAGGATCTAGGGGGCGCATAATCAAATGCTGGATTGGCAAGATGGAGTAGAGAATCAAGAAAGAGGAGAGAGAGACAAGAGACAACTGAAAATACCAAACCATAATCCTTTCCTGCTTGATCCACAGCCTTCAAGCCAAGCCCGTCTTCCTTGAACAGCACATTCTCTTTTATGAGATAAATGAGATCCAAGGCTTTTCTAGCATGAGGACCAGCCAGTGAAATAAAATTCTTAACAAGAATTCTTCCAGCACAAAATTCATTAACTCTGCAACCAACCCATGTTGCCATGAGATAGACCCACTGTATTGTATCCATCGCTGAGTTTGGTCATATTCTTGGCTATATCGCGAGCAACTATGGACTCTTCAAAGAGAGGCCATGTCCAATGTTTCCCTGATCCATCTCCAATTTCTAATAAGCAATATCCTTGGGAGCCGAGCCAATTGCTTTAGCGTTAGGGGCTGCATTTATCACCAATACCAGCACAACATTTGCACCATAATTTCAATCTTATGAGGAGCAACACCCCTTGTCCTTAGAACATATTGCCACGAGGGAAAAATACAAGTCTGGAATTTTGATATACAAGTAGCTCGTTTTTGCAAAGCTAATTGATATCAAACATGGCAAACTACACACCAAAAGCCACGATTGTCATAGGGCGGTAGTGTATCAGTTGGAACAAATACTTCCAAGATGGGACTCAACTCTGCAAGCTCAGGTAATGGTAGAAATTGCACTATCTCATTGCAAGCAGACTTTACATCAACCAGGAAAGGTGATTCATGGTCCAGCATGTCAAATTTTGACAAATGTCTAGCTTTGCTTCTTCTTCTTCTTCTTCTTTCCTGCTTCTTTTCTTCTTGGTCTCTGCTCCTCCATGCACTACATATCCATGCATCAAGTCCTTCCTCCTTGAGACCCTTGACCTCAAGGGTCCATTGTACAGCGAAGGAAAGGAAAATGGTCATTGCAGGATTTCTTAATGTGCGCAAGAGAATACTGTGTAGTAGCACAAACACAAATAGCAACCATTGACATTCCTTCCATATGGTAAACTTTGAATGATCCAGCAGCAAATCCACAATGGTAGAACAATAGAGTTTGGACTTCGTGCCACAGTAAGGGAGGCACAAAAGGCCTCGTTGACATATGAGCAGCTTGTTGCTGTGATGAGAAATGGCATTGAACTAGACAAGTAGTACACCACAAACAAGGATCAGAATATGGGGGTGGTGCGTCAGTAGGATCAAAGATCTCAAGAATAGAATCAAGGTCAACACAAATAAGGACTGCAGGAACACCATGGTAGAGATTGATAGACACAGAGATTAAACTCCCCTGGCTGGAAAAGATTCCAGCACCCACAGGACCAAGTGCCGTCTTAGGGACTTCCAAAATTATATCCTCTTTCAGTATGCACACCACGGGTCCTTGCTGGCCTTTAAGATCTTCCCTAGGACCTCCAAGCACTCCCTGAGCACTCCTATCACTCACATGAGGTGGTGGAGTATCCATATCAACAACAATGTAGCAAAAATTGGCAGGAAGCAAATCAACAGAGCCCCCAAACCAAGTTTCTAAACCATAAACAAGTGTTCTTCCACGAAAGAACCCCGAATCACCGGCTGTTCATTGGCAATTAGGGAAATCTGAGGGAGAGAGTTTCAGCACATCAGTTGTTTGTTGAAAGACTTCAACGACTGCATTCTCCAGATGATTAGGTTCCATACGAATGAATTTAACATGAGGCACTTCGGGAAGCACAACAACCCATGTACCCACTTATTTTGTCAATTGCATATTCTATGTCTAATTGTGTACAAGTCATTGCATAAATTAGACATCCGATCACTTTGGTATATTCATGTTGTGATACTAGACTTCCAACATTTTTGGTGAACGACATATCGAGATCAAATGGGATTGAAGTTGGAATACGACCTAAATGATTGAATTTATTGAGAACTTTCTTAATGTAATACAATTGTGTAAGCATTAAGCTCTTTAGTTATTGTAGAATTATGATTCCAAAGATAACATTTGCCTTATCTATGTCATTCATGTTGAAGTTGCTTGACAGAAACATTTTGATAACTTGAACTTATTCTAAGTCAGTTCCAAAAATCAGCACATCATTCATGTAAAAACATATTATGACACATTTTCCTTCGTTTAACTTAATGTAGACACACTTGTCAAATTCATTAATTTTAAACTCAATAACAAGTACCCCTGGTTGAGATAAGGGTGTGACACAATGCAAGAGAAAATACTCGATGCAGGCCATGCCACCAAATGGTGCATGTATCATCCATTAGCAATTATTGCACAGTTTCCATGATAGATTATTGATGACTAATCATGCTTGTGGAGTGCTCTACCTAATTTTCCTTCACCAATTGCTTGGATCACATAATGTCTGGATTAATTCAAGACGTTGCCATCTTGAATCAATTTTAGAATATTGGAGTCGACACTAACCATTTAAGGTGCATTGGAATACCTTAACCACTATTTTGAAGAATTGCCTTGTTCTTTAAATTAATGGGACTCAACTTTTGTTACCAAGATTATTTATAGTTTAAGAGTATGGTTACGCCTCACAAAGGTCGAGATCAATCTAAACACCCATTACAAATAATGGTATTATAACTTTAATATTGATTTTATATTTATACTTCTTTCTATTTTAATATTTTATTTGTTTATCTTTTTTAATGACATATAGCTTTTAAATTTTTTTTATCTTGGAAATATACATTTTGGACTTCGAGATTTTAAGTTTTTGGGAGTTTGATTTTTACAAGGGTTTTGTTGACTATTTACTTGTTAAAAAGAGCTTTCCTTAACCAATTTTAGTATTTTTCAAAAATTTTGCCCTTGAATATTTATGCAAAAAATTTTGAATGTTTAAGAGAAGTTATATTTGAGGGAAACAGATTTAAAAAATATATATAATTTTTAAAAAATAAAGGTTAGAATAATGAATTTCGAGATTTGAGATTTTAGAAAATGGTGTGATTTAGAAATTTTGAAAAATTTAGATTTTCAAATTCTTAAAAGGTTTTGGAGTTTTATTTTTAAAGAACCTTTTGATTTTGATTTTAGATTTTCAAAAAAATTGATTTTTTTGTTGGAAATTTTATTTAGAAACAAGAAATTATAATTTTTTAGTGTATGAAAATCCTAAAGTCTAAAAGGAGAAATTTAATACTGATGAAAATTTCTCATTTGATCAGTTTAGGAAAAATGCACTGAAAATTTTATTATAATTCTTTTAAAATAGTCATAGATATTTGTAAAAAAATCCTTAAAACAAAACATTTGAAAGTCATTTCCAAAAAATGGGCTAAGAAGAATGGGATCCAAACCAGCGTATTTTGGGCATCAGAATTGTGCCATACCTACAAAGCAACCCAACCTGATTTATTTCATCATCTAAAATGGCATCGTTCCATCGTGAAGGGCTTGGCACCCAAACGCCAAAACGACATCATTTCAAGCCAAAAGGATTGGTTTTTTATATGCCAAAATGGCGTTACTTTGGAAGCCCTATAAATTTATCTTTTTTTGCGAAAATCCAATCCCTTTTCATTGTTTTCCCCTTCACAGCCACTTCCTTCTCTTCTTCTTCTAATGGCAACTTGCTTATTTGCCCTTTCTCATAACTTTCAATCCCTTTTCTTTCAGCTACAAAAAGAAAATTGTGAATTTTGTTGACATTTTGTGTTCTACATGGTTTGGAAGCCAATTTTCTTGGTTTTTGGGTATCAAATCTGCCTTTTCGAGCATTAGGGCAAAGGACCTCAGTCCTTTTAGTAGTTTCTTTTATTTTTTTTTTTAATGCAAATCTATGTTTTGGTTATTTTTCGAATGTCTTATCTACAGAAAATGTTTTTTTTTTATTAGAAAAAAAGGATGATGGGCGTGATGTTGGGGTGTTTCAAAATTTTTTGAGATGATGAATTAATTGTGACTAGATACATGTTTGGTTTATCGGTTAGGATGAGTTTTAGTTCTGAAAACTTGTTTTTGAATTTGGAAAATGTGTTGGGGGGTATGATATTGATGATTGATATGGAAAAAGTGTAATTTGTGACTCGAGTTGTGTTAATGGTTACAAGTCCGAGTACGGATCTAAGATCTAACTCGGGTCCAGTTTAAATGAGAAAATGAGACTGAGTTACATAACTAACCAAACCGACCTTAGTCAAACCAATATAACTAGATATTTAATTTTGATCTTTTTGAATTTATTTTAAAATTATTTTTGTATAGTTTTATTAATTCTATTTTTTGGTTTTTCTTTTTTTGTTAGTTATAAAGAAGTGGAGTTCTAAGGAGGAGAAAGGAGTGATCAGCCACTGCCTTGGCCAACACATTGATCACTAGAAAATTTGAAGGAGGTCAATATTTGCGTTTTCACCCAATCTATTTATTTCTAACAACAAATCACACATGTAATGCCCAAGTCCATAACATTTGATTGAAATACCAGATTTTTTTGCCACTTTTGGATCCCTCTATGGAAGCTATTTGATTCATCCTTGAAATTTAGTAGTATAGCTTATCCCTATATGGTCAAACTAAGTCAATGAATAAGACTTTGTGCAACCTCATTCGAGGTATTAGAGGGAACTAGTCAAAGTAGTGGGACTTTACCTTAGTTTAGACAAAGTTTGTCTATAATAGTAATTAAATTACTAAATAAGACTATATGCAACCTTATTTAAAAAATTGATGGAAACAAGTCAAAGCAGTGAGATTTTACCTTAGTTTAGATGGAGTTTGCCAATAATAATGTAGTTTAATGTGTTATAGAGAAGTCTTTTTTCTCAATTGTTTACACTAAATGTTTGCAACATACTTTGAATTTGATCAAACTTCTTATATGATTCATCTACTAGAGAAGTGGGGTATCTTTGGGACTTTAAATGTTGCAAACTCCTAACAGTTCTACCTAACTAATGATCTTTTTTATCCATATCTCAATTTGAACTCAAGATCGAGTATTTAAGTGAAGAGGGTTAATGTAGAACAAGTAGCTTAAAAATTCATGGACTAAAGGGATTAAGAGAAACCCAAAAAATAAATTCTATAAGACTTGGTTCCTAAGCATTTTAAGAAATTGTTCTAAAATACTTGGTTATCAAGTATTCCTTAATATCTAAATTTAATTTACTTTTATCTTTTGGCTAATTACTAAGTCTACTTTGCCAACAAGTTTACTTGTTCACTAAATGCTTCCTTTGTTAGTTAGACCTTTTCACTATAAACAAGCTTATAAGCGTAAGGGCTAAACCATTTGGTAAATTATTAATTTTAGTAAAAAATGTTATCTTTCTCATTATCTTTCTTTTTGAGAAATTTGTTTTTTTAACACTTAATCATGTATTAGTCATATTATCATTAAACACTACATCATAGGAGCTTAGATAGGTATTCTTATGTGATTTTTTTCTTGAAGTTTCTTTTTTTTAGTTTTTAGTTGTTTACTTATGGTGTATTCAACTAGTTTGAAATATATTGGTCTAATTTATTGCCATAGGTTTATTAGAAAATGATAGTAGGTGATGAGTTCCATGACTAATTAAATTGACTAAGTCATAAAATAGTGAAGTGGTCATAAGTATTACTAAGAAGGCACTTAGTTGGAAAGTAAGGATTGATTTTTCTTATTTTGTAGTTTTATGTTGCTTCATTAAGGCTATTTTAAGTTATAATGATGTAAAGAATTGTAAAAATGAAAGCCAAATAAAAAAAAAAATTCACAGAATTAATAACAAGGAAAAACTTGAGAATAATCAATTAGATAAATAAGAACCAGCTAGAAAATCAAAGCACAAATAATAATTAGAAAGAGTAATTAGGACATGCAAACATGAAAATAAACTTTGAAGTAAGGATTGCAATATAAATATTAAATATAAAAGAAAAGTATAAATGGAAAAAACTGAACTAAATAAAGAGTTAAAATGTATAAATGATTATAATGAAATTGGATAAATGGATAAAAAGAGAAAAGAAGAGTTTTCCTTTACTAATGTAGACTATTAGCTCTCTAAAAGGGATTTCTCCAACACTTTCCATAGGTAATCAATATGTTTATTTATTTAAAATTAGCCAATGTGTTTATTTATGATAATTTCAATGATATCCATCAAAAGATTGAGAAAGACGACCTATAAATGCTTTAGGACCATGGATATCACTTTCTTTAGTACATATATGGCTTGATTGAAATGTTTTTGCTTCTTATTATTGGATATAATGTCCTTATAATTAACCTTTATCTCTTTTATCACAATATAAAAATATAAGGAAGTTAGGTTATTTATATGATAGTGGTGTTAACAACCTTTTTTTGTTTTTTCTTTTTTTCCTCCTTTTTTCTATACATTTACTTGGAGTGTTGATGTGTTGTCCCTCTACTCTCTAATGTGTACTCTCTCTATTGCCTTTTTTTTTTTCTCCCTTAATTTCTTTCTTGTTGCCTTTTTTTTGTTGTTACTAAGGGATCCTCCTTTTACAGGAGCGTTAACCCTGTATGATTAATTAATTTGAATTTGTGTGATCTTTTATTGTTAAAATTGTACTCTAAACACTTTTGTGCATAGTGTACTCATCTTGTGGGCCATTTTTGGCTAAGTACTCGACTTTAGTTTGGCTAGTGGACTCAAAGGTCCTTTGGGTTTACAAGAGTTTGCTAGTTTTTTTGTTGTTTGGTATTAGAGATCCCTTAAACTTGTTAGAGCTTATGGTTTGGGCCTATTGGAGCTTAGAGGCCTTTGCTACCTTGGTCAAAAGTTTGAAGAGATTGGGCCTTCAAAAGGCTCGAGATGTTACTACCTTGTAACCACATTGGGTCTCTTAATGTGTTTGGGCCATAAACTTTTTTTTTTATGTAATTTATAGCTTATAAGCTTTAGTATATTATGTTGGATTATGGGTCTCATATTAAGAATGGATAGTGCACTCTCCCTTGATAACTTAAGAAAGGAAGGACTTATCTAAAGACCTAATGATGTTCTTAGGTCTTTAAAGTAAATGTTACTTAAATAGTAGCCTTTTAGGCCTTTTTTAAGGCTCAAGGACTGAAAGCTCGTTATAAAAATTTGTTGTACTTTGCCTAAGGGTCCAATGAAGGTTAAAGCTCACCTTTCCTTATTTCATTATGGGTCATGCTTTGGACTTTGGGCTTCAACATTATAATTGGACTTTTATTTTAGACTTTACTAGTAAATCATTATTTTTTTAGTTTTTTCCTTTACTTTTCCTTTTTTCCTTTTTTATTTTTTCCTTATTTTTTGTTTTGCACTAACATATAACTTTAACCATAATACAAATAAAAATTAATTGTAATCTAATTACACATTAATTGCAATAAAAATATGCTCAAAGAAAGAAATAAAGTAAGAAAGATTGTGTAGTTTCTTAAGTAAGGAAAACAAGATAAAGGTACAACAATCTATATAAATTTCTTTTTTTGATTCACCATTTAGAAACATAATGTTGATGTCCATTTAATAAATTACTTAGTTGAAAATTAAAGCAAGTCTTATAAGTGGTTTGATGGTAGCAATTCTAACCATTAGAGAATATGTATCAAAATAATCAACACATTGCTTTGTGCAAAGCATTTTGTAACCAACCTACCTTTTGACCATGGTTTTATTAACCTTTATTTTCTTTTTGAAAATCCATTTTAAATTTATTTGGCTTTAAGCCAGGTAGGGTGTTTACTTATTTCTAGGTCTTATTACCCATAACTATGTTTTTTTTTTATTGTTTATTATTTCCTTCTAAAACACAACATCTTGTGATATAATCACTTCATTAAATGTCTTAAAATCATCTTTAGTATTAAAACAATATAGAAATTGATTACTCATTGATTCTCTTGTTTCTTCAATTAAGAATATAAAGAAAACATAATAGAAACTCTTTGTTTCATCATTATTAAATTGACTTTTCCTTTTGTTAATAGACTTGCTAGATTATCCTTCTTTAACAGCATGTACTTTTGAACCATGAAAGTCATGTTATTTGTTTTCTTCTTGCATGTAAGACTGTTCTTTTACAAAAAAAAAAAAAAATGATAAGCAAGAGTTTCAAAAGAGATATCTTTTGTTTTTTTGTTCAAAATTCTTTTAAAATCCTTTCATAAGAGAGGCAACTTGTTTATTATGAAAATTATAATAATAGTTTCATGTATAGATATTTTGTATTATAAAATATGATTTAAAATCCTTTTGATTTCAATGAATTATTCCATAACTAAGCTATTATCAATCATCTTAAAATTGTTAAAATTTTGAGATTAGAAAATTCTTACTTTTTGTATTATCTTATATATACTTTGTCTCCAAATTTCTTATAGTGCTTTATTAGTAGACACTAAAAAGTGAATCATTCATAATATTCAATTATATCCCCTACAAATATCATCATTTATTTCTCATTTTTGCCTCTTTTTTAGTATCAACAATAATCTTCTTTTTTTCATTGATTTTGTAGTATTTAGAACATAGATCAATTATAAAGTCACCAATAGGAAATGAATATGTTTTTGCCATCATTTGAATCTATCAAGTTTCACAAAGTTAAAAATTAACTCTTTCAACATTTCAACCATAATAATTTTGCCTTAAGATTGTTAAATTTGGAATTTGACCTATATGGAAAAAAAAGAATTGTTTTGCATCAAATATCAAATGTTACTATCTTTAAAGTAAAATCAACTCTCACTAATTTACAATTAAGGTTATACAAATTCCCTAATATTAGAAAATGAAATATAATTAAACATAGTTTGAAATTCTAACATTAAGCTCTTTTGGAAGTTTATGTTTTTCAAAATTGCTCTCATAATTCTATATTGATTTTTCTACAATAAAAATATAGATAAAGGATTCTTTATATAGTAATTAATGAGGCAAAAAAAATTATGTAAAAAGAAAATCAAACTCCTAATGAATACATATAAGTATAATTGTATACTAATCAATTGGTGCCCTTAGTTTAATGGCTAACATTCCATCTTTTTATTTAAGAGGTCATGGATTCGAAATTTAAGGGTCGTATATATAAAAGTTGTGTACGATAACTATCACAAAATCACACTTAATTCACTAGTTAAGGTGCCTTATAACTCTTTTATATAATCTAAGTTCAAATTTTAAAGAATAAATTTTTGTTTTGTTATTTTTCTTAAAAGTTGCTTATATTTTAAAACTATCTAAATATAACCTTTAGGTTAGTTAGCTTAGTGATTCTTCGATTTTCTAATTAGTTGCACCTCATTAAACCCAAGGGTTGTTATTTTTGTTTTTTTTATTTATTTTAAAAATACTCTAGCAAATCTTATAAGAAAAATATATTGAAAGGGTTTAATATATTATACATAAAAATAAAAATTTACTGACATGACGAATAAGAGAATGGAATTGAAAGTTTTTAATGTCATAAAAAGCACAACTAATTATATAAAAAAGAGTTAAATATGTTATGTGAATTTAATAATTTATTAATATTAATCATATTATAATAATATAATAAATAATAATATACTATAATAAGCATTAAAATTTAATATTACATATTAATATTTTATATTATATAAATAAAAATTAATGTTATGAAGGATATTAAATACTTTTATCATTTCATAATTTGTTTGTGGATTATATTATGCCTACATAGATAAAAATAGATTGATTATTCATAAGTATGATTGAATTTAGAATTTCCTTATTTTAATGTGACGAGAATCTAAGGGTAAACATGCAATATAAATTAAAATATATAACTTTTCTATGGAATAAATTAATTTTGTCCTCTTAAATTACATACTTTTTCACGTGGAGTGATTAGCCTTCCCTTTTTAACGTGGACTCTAGAGAGCAAAAGGTTCATTCGTTATTTAACCTTTCTCCCTTTTGATTATTTTAATCTCCTAAACTTTTTTAAGTTCATCTTAAAATGCATAAACCAAATTTGCATGCAAAAGTTCATTTTCTACTTGCCAAATTTAAGATAGGTTTTAAAATAAATCCATATTCATTAACAAAGTAAGACAAAATAAATGAATTGTCTTGGTCAATTAAAATTAAATTTACTTCCTTAATATTTTTGTTTGATATCATAATTCTTAAAATATTAGACTTAAATTAAATTCACACTCCTAAAAAATATATATTAATATAAGAGAATTAATAATTTCCAACAAGTAAATTAATATGAAATATAATTCAACTCATTATATTCTATTAATTATAAGTATTTTTATCAAATAAGAGAATATGATTTAATTTCTTATTCTATAATTTGTACTAAATAAAATATTATTTATGGAATTTAAGTACTAAATTTCTTGACTTAGAGTTTATTTGAAATCTATCATAAAATTGATACCAAACATGTAAATAGTACTCGAATTGATTCATACCAAAAAAGTTTAAGGACTAAATTAAGAACAACTTAACTTTAGAGAATAAATTTAGATAATTTCTAAGTTTGAGGACTAAAATGTAAAAAAAAAAAGAAAAATTAAAAAAAGAATTTTTATACATTGGCTTTTTATTCAATAACAAAAAAAATAAAAAATAATAATTAAAAAAACATACCCTCAAAAGAGACAAAAAAATTGAAAAGATTAATTTCACTTATTAAATTTGAGAATTTTTATAATTTTATTTACTTTATTTTTTAATTTATTAATTAAATTTGATATATATTGATCTTACTGTTAAATGTATCAAGTGAACACATACATATCAAGTGATAAATATATTTTGATTTTACTATTAGATAATTAAAATTATTGATATGATATTAATTTTAATTTTTTAAAAAATAATAACTTAAATTTTATTTAAAAAATTACAATTATTTATTTTTATTTTAAGTATTTAATAAATTCTTTTTTTTTACTTTTTTTATCTCATAAACATAAATAGATAAATGCTAAATTTCTATAAATGAACTTAAAAATGATATAAAAGATATATTTTTCAAATAATATAATTATTTTTTTAATTGTAATATTTTGAATTTTTTAAAAAATATAATTATAATAAGTTTTAAAATTTTTATATTATTATTATTATTTAATTTTTTTATAAAATAAAAATTAATATCATATTAATAATTTTAATGATATAATAATAAAATAAAAATATATTTAATATATGGTGTATGTGTAGTTGTTACTTAATTATAATTAATAAAAAGTTTTTTAATATAAATTAAATTAAATTAATAAAATTAATATATTTAATAAATTTAATAAAAAATAAAATAAATATAATTAAACATTTTAATAAAAAGAATTAAATACTTTTATCAAAATCTTAAAAAAAAAAAAGAGTAAAACATATTAATTAATTGATTGTGAATCGTATTACCAGTAGACAGAGAGGCGTGGAGAAGTGAAAATGTCAGGCACTTCGCCTCACATGTGCAGGCCGTGCCCGAAGTCGAGTTGGCTAGTCCCATCTTGATGGGAATCTCAAATAAAGTTTAAAAAACAACAAAGGAAAACAAAAAACAAAAGCAATTATGCAACAGAACAAAGTGTTGTGAAGAAAATGAAAGGCAAAATGGTCACACATCATGGACCACCGAGAAGACAGGCAATGACCATGTAAGGAAAGATGTCCACCGAAGGCAGAAAATAATGATGATATGACTTTGTTCTGAGCTCTGCACACTGTGGTTTAGTGAGGGCACGCACTTTAATCCACCCGAAACCATGGCCGTTTCTAAATTTTCCAACAGAGTTGCCTCCGTCGACGATGATACCGCCAGTACTCTACTACTGATCGCGGAAGACATCGTTGAAGGCTCTGTTGACAGCAAAGGCCACCCGGCTCGCCCATCCACTTCTGGGGGATGGAAATCTGCTTCTTTCGTTATAGGTAACCGAGTTTTCCTCAAGTGGGTTCATTTCATTTTAGCTGAATCTTTATCCAAATGCCCCCCCTGTTACCGTTAGCTTAGCTTCTTCCTCAAGTTAGTCGTTGCAAATTGAGTAGTTAAAGTCTTTCTGTGTTGTTGCGTATAGCTGTGGAGGCGATGGAGAGATTTGTGTATTATGGGTTGGCTTCTAACCTTATAACGTATTTGACGGGTCCGCTTGGTCTGTCCACTTCATCTGCGGCTGAGAATGTGAATATTTGGTCAGGGACTGCAACGCTTTTGCCCCTTTTGGGAGCTTTTGTTGCCGATTCCTTTCTTGGTCGCTACCGGACTGTTATTGCTGCTTCTCTCGTTTACATCTTGGTAATTAGCCTCCATCAATCTTCTCCCCCCGTTCTCTCTCTCTCTCTCTCTCTCTCTCTCTCTCTCTCTCTCGTTTTCTTAAATTTTACTTATTAAGCCTGTCAACAAGCCGAAAATTTTGTCTTATTTATGGTTATGATCCATAGATACCTTATCCGTGTGAAAGGAATAGCTTCAAACTAGGGAGAGTGACACTGGTATTTCTGACAGTAGACACTTCTTGGTCCACAGTTGGAGAAATAAATGGCAGGAGCATGTTCGTGTAATTGTTTAATGATTGTGTTTTTTGGGCACTAATAATCTCTCCACATGGACTTCGACTGGAATGACTCTTCTCACAGGGATTAGGTTTGTTGACTCTATCGGCTCTGCTAACTTCCCATTGTCAAAAGAGCGAAAATGTAAAGTTATGTTCTTCTCCTGGATTGGTATTCTTGTTCTTCTTCTCTCTGTATCTGGTGGCAGTTGGGCAAGGTGGGCACAAGCCCTGCATTCAAGCTTTTGGAGCTGATCAGTTTGATGAGCGAATTCCGGGGGAGAGTAGAGGAAAAAGCTCACTTTTTAATTGGTGTTATTTCAGCTCATCTGCGGGTGTTCTTATAGCTCTTGTTGCTTTAATTTACATCCAAGACAACCTCAATTGGTCCCTTGGGTTTGGAATTCCCTTTTGGGTGATGTTGGCTGCACTACTTGTTTTTGTTCTTGGAAGCAGAACTTACCGGTATGGTATCAGAAGGAATGAGAAAGATCCATATATGAGAATTTGCCAGGTGATTTTTAAAGCAGTCAGGAATCACCGAAGGACTTCTTCAGAAATGGTTATTGAGGAGGAAGCTCGCCTGTACTGCCAGAATTCCCAGCAGTTCAAGTAAGAGCAATAGTTTTATTTCTTTTAATGAATTACCAGCAATAAAGTAGGCACCACTGCTAGTGCTAAACTTTTCCTAGGAATTTTTCTGGAATTCTTCTGGAGTATGTAGTTTCCATGGGAAAGATTTTTCTTTTTTTCATATAATATCACACAATCAATCACTTTGTAGATTTAGCCTCGGTGTAAATTGAGTTCTTCCATCCTTTTAGCTCCTATCTTACAAACAGCTGAGTGCACTTGTAGTGAATCACCCTTTTGACCATTTTAGGTTTGAAGAAGATTTAATGGAACAATAAAATTCTGCATTTACCTCATTATTTAAAAAGGTATCTTACTTAGCCATTTTTATAATCGAAGGTTCCTCAATCAGGCACTGTTTGCACTGTATGGTTCAAGGGAAGATGAGAATGTGTGCAGTGTCACTGATGTTGAAGAAACAAAGTCATTGTTGAGACTTATTCCAATTTGGGCCACAAGCTTGGCATATGCAATTGTGTCTGCACAGACCTCAACCTTTTTCACAAAGCAAGGAGCTATGATGGATAGAACAATTTTCCCAGGCTACCAAATTCCTGCTGCTTCACTTCTATCTTTCATTGGCATCACAATCATTCTCCTAGTTCCCATCTACGACTGTATTTTTGTACCTATAGCACGAGCATTAACCAATAAGCCATCTGGCATTACGATGCTTCAAAGAATGGGAACTGGAATGGTTTTGTCTGGTCTTTCTATGGTAACAGCAGCATTGGTTGAGATGAAAAGACTTGAAATTGCTATAGAATATGAGATGGTCGATCTGCCAAATCCAAATGGCACAGTTCCAATGAGTTTTTGGTGGATGGTTCCCCAATATGTTTTATGTGGCGCTGCCGATGTATTCACCATAATTGGTCTTCAGGAATTTTTCTATGATCAGGTGCCGAAGGATTTGAGGAGTCTGGGTCCCTCACTCTACCTCAGTATCATAGGCTTGGGAAGCTTTCTAAGCAGTTTACTCATCTCTGTCCTAGACAAAGCGACGAGTGGAAGCATTCACCAGAGCTGGTTTGCTAACGATCTTAATCGGGGGCATGTCGATTACTTCTATTGGCTACTTGCTGGGCTTAGTGCAGTCGGATTCACTTTGTTCGTGTGTTTCGCTAGATCATACATTTATGGCAGGGAAAGTATACATTAGATTTGCAGACAAATTATTACAAAGTTGGGGACGTTGAGCTGCCCTTCATGAATAATGCTTCGAGGATCCAGTTAAGTTGTTTTGCGGGAGTGAATCTATTCCTTGACATATATGAATTACTATGCCTGGAAACCTTAAATAAGTGAGCCATTCAATTTTGGAGTCATGGGGCCAAGTTCCCTTAGACTTATAAACTGGTGCTTGGAGCTTCAAATTCTCCTGTAACGAGAATGTCCGATCAGAGCTCCAGTTCACTAGATACCAAATGCTTCGGAACTTCCAATTTCTTCTTACACGTTGACTCACGCAGACGTAACCTGACCACAACCCCAGGAAACAAACATGGAGAGTTTCTGGTTGGTGGCCTAGATCCTTTACTGCGTTCATTGCACAATCTTTATCATGGCTTTAAAGCATAACTCTGGGATTTAACAGCATCGTTGTTGTTATATTATTAATCCACTCTTTCTTTCCGCTGTCAAGGATCGACTTCGGAATCTTAAAGCATCGTTTAGTACGAGTATCTAAGCCCCTTTGTCAAATGGGTTTGACTTTTTTAATAAATTTATCATTATAAAACATTAATTGTATATATTGGTACATAAGAGTTTGCAAAAGTGAAGCTATTAATGTTTATGAAGCATTTGTCTCAACTTGATAATCAATTTATTTTTCTTAATCTGTATTGTAATTAAAAATTTTAAATGAAATATTTTTCATATATTAAAAAAAGAAAAATTAATTATATAAATTTTTTCTCATTAATCATATCATATTATAATTGAGTTATTAATCATATCATATTATAATTAAGTTTTTAATATGTATATTATTTTAAAATATTTTAATATTTTATTATTTAATTTAATTAAAATATATTATATTAATTATTATTTAAAAAAAATTAATAAACATTTTTTGTAATTTTATTATAATATTATAATATAATAAAATATTTAATATAATTTATAATACTTATATTTTATTTATTTCAAATACACCCTTTCATATAGTATAATATTTTTAATTTATTATGTAAGAATTATAAAATATATATAAGAAACATAATTTTATAATGATTCATAATAATAACTTATAAAGATTTTTTTGTAAAAAATAATAATAAGAAAAAAACATACACATAATATACTAAAAACATATTATTTAAATTAAAGTGTCATTATATAATCATCATTAATCATTATTACAATCAAGTCTAATTTTGAAAATATATTTTTTATATAATGTTGATTATAAATTTTTGTATTGAACTATTAGTATAAGATTAATTTTATTATACTTAATAGGTACTTTTTATTTTTTAACTTTCTTTTTATTGACAAAATATTTTAATTTTGTATATTTAATACCCTATTAAGTATTTGTAATTCTTAGAAAAGGAAATACTTTTGCATAATTACATATACTTTTAGCAGTTAGGTAATAGTGTTAACAACTTTAGATCTTAAAATAAAATTTTATAATCATAATACATGAATTATAATTTTAAATTACACTATAAATTTTACTTTTATAATGGATGAAATAGTAATAGGTAGTTTTCTATTATTTCACAATACTACTCTTTTTAATAGAAAAAAATAACTAAAATTAGATTGTTTAATATCAATACATTTAATAAAATTTGAATATGGATATCTAATTACATCTATGTGTTTAGATATTCTTTACATGGACATATAATTCTTTGTTCTTAGCACATACCTCAATACTTTCGTTGCATCTTTTTAATGATTCATTTTAAAATTACTTATACACCTACTTAACATTTTAATTATAAAATTGATATTCAATTTAATGTAGGGTTGTTAATCCATCAAACTACTAATAATAAATACATATAGAATTAATTCCATATCCTTACATTTCACATCATTATTAAAATATGACTAAATTTTTTTATCTTTATACAAGAGAATAATATTAAGTGATCACTTACCGATATTGAATTTTTTTAAAGTTTTATTAAAATAGTCCTTTTGAGACAATTTTCATCCCTTGTGATTTGTTATCAAATATTTTTATTTCTAATACATAAGTTATTTTTCTCATATTTTTATTTTAAAATTATTTCAAAAAAAATTTTCATTTCAAATAATATACTTAAATTATTAATAGCAAACAATATACAAGATTAAAAAACAAATTTACTCTTATTAATATTTTAATATATGTACCAATCAATGAAATTTTCCTTAAATTCAAAAGATATTATAATATTATTGAACTTAAAATATTATTATCAGAAAATATGTTTTAGTTTATATATTTACTTCTTAAATCTATACACCATTTGATTTTTACCTTCTATAGAATTTTTTTTTGGCTAATTCATAAAAACTTTCTTTTGAAGATCTCCATTAAGAAAGACAATTTTCATATTTATTTAGTATAACTCTAAGTTATACTAAAACACAAATGCTATAATTATCCTTAATTAATCTTTTTTTGAGACAAGAAAAAATGTATCTATATAATCAATATCATTTTTTTTAGTATGATCCTTAATAATAAATCTAAATTTATATTGTTCAATGTTACTATTTAAGTTGTTTTAGTCTTAAGGATTTATAGACAATTGACTTTTTTGCAACTTTTTGGTAATTCAATAAAATCTTAGATATTATTATTTTTCATGGATTTCAATTCATAACTTTAATCCATTTATTAGATTTAATATTTTTATGACTATAAAAATAAAATAAAATATTTATTAATTTCAATGTCAAATTTTGACTCTTGAAAATAAACTATATAAGCATTCAAAATAACTAATCACCTTCTTCTTTTAAATCTTCTTAATGATATCTATTGTGGTTCATTTACATTATTTAGTTGTGAATTAGTTTCTTTAAAAATGGTATCTTTATCTAAATATTTTTTTTTTAATTTTTAGAACAATATTTGGTATATTGGTAAACAAATGAACTGTTACAAATAAAAGTCTTTTTACTTTTATTTTTTTAATGTTTATTACTCTCATTAATTTCATCATTCTCAATGAATCTTATATTGCCAATTTTTATAATTTTTGAATTATGATTTGGTTAGTAAAATATATCCTTTTATATTTTTCTGGGTAATTAATTAAATAATTCTTACTCGGTTGGCCAATTCTAAATATATAGCTACATTAAACTAGGTTTTCTTATTGTTTACGGTTCAATAAAAGTATTTCAAATTACCTAACACAGAATCTTATTTAACAAATAACTTGAATTTTTGAGTACATACATCCCAAAATTTTGGGTGAAGATAAGTTACTTAGTATGCACTTAATTATATCCACTAATATCTAATTACACTTTTTTACCATATCATTTTGTTAAGGTGTATCTAGCATAATATATTGTGTAAATATAACATGACTTTCAAGAAATTTTGCAAATGAATTTGGACATTGACTTGATTCATAATATTCACCACCTATATAAGATCTTACAATTTTTTTTTTTTACCTTTTTATCTCATTTTCTTTCAATATCCTTTATGTGTACCTTAAGGGTATCAATTAATTGAGATTTTTCATAAAATAAGTAGACATAATTATAATGTGAAAATTATTTATAAAGGTAATTAAATTATCTTTTCCATTAAGGATTATAATGTCAAAAAGCTTATAAATATTAGTTTGTATAATTTTAAGAAGTTAGATACCTTTTATGGCTACTTTTTGGTTATATTTGGTTTATTTGCCCTTAATACAATCAACACATGTTCCAAGATTAGTAAGATTTAGAATTGAAACAATCTCATTATTCACCAATCTCACTAATCTTTTTTTACATATATAACCCAAATATTTATGTAACAGCAAAATTTTCATTTATAATACTATAATCAATTCCAATATTACAATGCACATTAAGCAAAGATTTTACAAAAATACTATTAAACTTTAGTCTACATAAACTATTAGTAAGAATACATTAACCAACAATATTTATATTTTTACATATAAACTAAAATAATTGAATTGAAATGAATCTCTTACATTGCATTGGATATAAGAGTAATAACACTAAAATTAAGTTATTAAATATTATAAGGAATATTA
Source organism: Bruguiera hainesii (assembly GCA_023213295.1). Taxonomy (NCBI): domain Eukaryota; kingdom Viridiplantae; phylum Streptophyta; class Magnoliopsida; order Malpighiales; family Rhizophoraceae; genus Bruguiera; species Bruguiera hainesii. The sequence continues at coordinate 3,985,763 of JAHOYR010000008.1, forward strand.
GTTAAATTTAATTTAAAACATATTAAAGTATTTAATTTACCTTTCTTATTTGAACCAAACCTTACATTGGATAATTTTTTTTGATAGTGTCAAAAAGTGACACTTATCCCTCTTTTATTCTTATGAGGCATATACACAAACTTTTTTTATTCTTAAATTGGTTGGCTCTAACATTCATTCTTTTCTTAGCCTTTTTGCCTTGGGACATTAATTAAGTGACTTATTTGATTTATCAATCTCATTTCCTCTTGAACCAATATACTGGTTAAGTTATTAATTTTTCACTTATCCTTTATAGTGTTATAATTATTTAATATGGTATATACTGAGGAGGTAGTAAGTTCAAATGAATTACATAAGAAAATATTGTCATATTATTAATTCTAAGATTTTAAGTCTTATTGCCAAATTAGATACTTAATAATGTAATTGCTTATAATTTACAACTTAATAAACCTTATAATTATGAGTTCAATTATAAAAGTACCAATGAGTAACTTGTCTGCAAAATGAAATTGTCTTTGCATAAACTATAAATATTCTTTTATACTTTTATTTGTGAAATAGTTTTTCTTAATGTTGTTAACAACAGTCAATAGTCACTTTCATAAACATTAGCCTTAACTTGTTTTGTTCCTACATTTATAATGTAACTTCTCTTTTTCATTACTTGAATTTGTAATAGTAGTGAGTTTACTCACTAATAATGCAAACTAAGATTTATAACACTTAAGTAAAAATTTATTAGCTTATGTTATTTTAAGAAATTCAATCCATTTGGCAAAACAATAATTGAAATATATAAGTGAATTAAATAAGTTGTATAAATATAAATGCTTATAATTAATTATAAGTAGAATAAAACAATTAGAGAATTATAGTTCTTTATAGAGAAATCTTGCAAAACATTTATAAGTAGTACCATAAATTAACTTTAATATGTAATTACATATTTTCAATTAATATATTTGGAATCTTTTAATAAATAAATATATTTAACTTAAAAATATTAATATACTTCAATTATTTTATTAATTATGGAATAATAATTTGTAAATCTTAAAGTTATAATGATTAATAACATTAATTTATTTAATTATTTTTTATTTATAGGTGTTTTATTAAAATTATAGATAAATGACTATTTTTGTGTGTCATTAAATATACTAGTTGACTATTTTAGTAACAAACTATACAACAATAGATGCATATTAAAATTATAAGATATTATTGATTAACAATAAAAATCACAAGGTCGTTAGGTATGGGGTAATAAATAATACTAATGTCCTCCTTATCTAAAACAATGTTATTTTAGTGTTTAACAGTTCATTTAGCTTTAAAACAACATTAATTTAAGTAGTTGAGTACTATGCTTCATCTCTAAAATGACATTATTTTAGCCAACTTCATAAATTAAAAATAAATAATGGGAGAATTTTGTATACTAGGTTTGAAAAAATGATAAGTATGCATAAATTTTGACCCCAAAACTATAATGTTTTGATCGTTCATGTATTTCTCATTTCTTTTCACCTCAAAATATTTAAAACAAAAATTATGAGTTTTCTCTTTAGTCTCAAATATCACAAAAGTCCAAAATTCCTTAAAATGAAATTAAACTTATGCATAAATGTCTTTAAATCTTTAAAATTAAAATGAAAATTCACATAAATATAAAATTCAAAATTTTGAAAGAGAAAAAAAATTTAAAATTGCACATTTCCTTTTTATCTTTACCAATTTAGTATTAAATATACTAAAAAATGTTCCCATACCACATTCTCCCTTTTTGAAAGTCTAAGAGTTCAATAAGTTTTAAATTTGCCTAAAAAAAATTTATTTTTTTAGTGCAAAGAATTATTGTAAAAAGCATTTATACCATTTCTAACTTTTCTCGATAGAAGAGGTACATCCTTAAAAGGTATCTTGAAATTCTTTTTTCTTTCTTTTTTGGTGCAAGGGATCTTCAGTAAATGCATCCCACAACATTGGCACACTTTCCATTAAAGCATGACACTTCCATGAAAAGCATCTCATATATTTTCTTGAATCCTAATCTTACTTCATATTCCATCAACATTTTCAAAACCTTAATGTGTACCTAGGATAGAATTGTCCCTAATCTACATGTTATTTAGAAAGATAAATAAATAAAATATTAAAACATAAAGAAACACAAAAATAAAGTCATTGTTAAAGTGGTAGTACCATCGTTCACAATAAGTGTCTAAGTTAGACTTGACCTTTAACAAGTATAACCATATTTCCAAATTTCAAAGAATTCTAGTAACCTAAATTAAGTTTGAGTAGTTTAGAAAATAAGGTAGTTCTTTGAATAAGTGGTTAAGGTATTCCAACTTTACCTCAAAAGGGTTAATGGCGACTCTAGTATCCTAAGATTAATTCAAGGTGATAAAGTCTCAAATCAATCTAGGCATCACATTAGTTAAACAAGTGGTAAGGGTGAATCAAGTAGAGTACATTATGAGCTTGGTTTGCCTTTATCATCACTAATTCATTATGATGACAATGCACTAATTACTAGCAGCCTATTACACATCATTCATCAATAGGGCCCTACATCAAGCATTTCCTTTTATATTAGGTTACAACACCAATGTTATCTAAATATAATACATCCAAAAGAGGTAATCTTATTGTACAAACATTTTTGAAAACTTTAAACTCTATATTGTGCGTATTAAAAAATGGAAAAGGAGAAGGGTGGGTTAAGACAAAAGTAAATAAATTATCAAATTTCTAATACTAGCAAAAGTTTCATTATTATTGCACAAATACATATCAATAATCTTATAATTTGGAAAATCCTACTCCATAGCAATCCTGTTGCACACTTTTATTCATTATTTTTCATGTTTTAGCTGCTTATTTTTTTTATCTAAATTTACCAAAAAAAAATTACAAAATGTATAACTAATGATTCAACTAGCTTGTTTTTTAAAATATTGGTTTAAATTGGATACACAAAATAAACAATTCATAAGGTAATAATCATATAATATAAAAGTTATGCAAGAAAGTAATTGCTAAGAAAGTAAACTAATATTGGTATACCTTATCACATGAGGTATAATTGCATTATAGGCAACAATATCAAGATGGTAATCATTTACCCAAGTCATAAATACCAAAATTGAAAAGCTCAAATAAGAATTACATGGAAAAGGGGGAAAGAGAACTTACATGAGGTCTCAATTCTGATTAATGATTAGGATAGAAGTAAGAGGATGTGTGGGGATTTGGTCTTAAAGTTGTTTTTTAGTTTTTTATAGTAATAGAGTCAGTGTCAACCTGATGTAATTCAAGTGGTTGTGGTAACTTGCTAACCTTTTAAATTGAAGAAAATTTGGAAAAATAGTTATTTCATGTGTTGGACTATTAACTGATAACAAACCTAATAACTCTCAAGTGAGAGAAAAGTGGAAAATTGGTAATTATTATATTATGAACTTATCAAGACATCTTTTCTTTTATTATCAAAATAAATGGTTATTAAATATATAAAAATACCTAAAACCCTTCTTTTGCCATTCAATTTATCATTATAAAACAGTTATTGTGGATCTTAAAATTGAATGTCTTCATGCAAATAATATCATAAATAATATAACTGAGTTTATGAAAGTAAACTTAATTATGTATCTAGAGATGTTACTTTAACATAATAACTGATTTTTTTCTTTTAACCTTTGCTATAATCATGAAATTTAGATAATTTTTTTTTTCGTGTATTAGGTAGAAAGAGGACAAATTACATACAAATGTAACTTCATTGTTTAAATTAACATGTCTATTAATACTTGAATCAAGTTTAAGATTATAATCTTTAATCGACATAATAATAAATGAATTTTTCCTTATTAGTTAGGTCATATTATGATAAAGTATTTAGTAAGTATATTGTTTTAAAATATTTTAACAAAATTATCAAATTAAATACAATGAGGTTTAGCCAAAGTTAACCTAGAAAACTAGTTTTAACGAGGAACCATAGCTTGGGTTTAAGATTTTGGACCCTATGTTGAATGATGGTAGGGTATTTTTCAATTGAATTGGCAATTTTGGTATTGTTAAAATTGTAACATTTAAACAATTTAACAATGGATTATGGTTGCTTTGTATTTTTTTTCTATTGAGTTAAACCTAAAGAGAAGCTAAAAGGACAAATATTAAAAAAGCCCACATGAAATCACAAGGAATTGAACTATGAAGGAAGGAACAGAGGTAGTATATGTTGAATCAATAGGGTAGTCTATAATATAAATAGTTGGAGTAGTTGTTTATGGTTGAGAAAGAAAACTCAAGAAAATGAGTGAGTGAGAGGGAAAGATATTGAGAGAAAGGGTAGGTGTCAAACCAACGAAAGAGGGGTAAAAAGGGAAAAACTAGAGAGAGAAGTGGAAAGAAGTAACTAAGAGTGATTTTTGTTGAAAGAAGGTATATTACTCCTTTTAATTAATTATTTATACATGTTAGTCAAAGTATGATTTTTATTATGATTTAAAGTATAAGGTGTAAACAATTACAAGACCCAAACTAAAGGATGTTGAATGTAAATTTCACTTTGAATAAAGGTAGATTGAGCAAAAGTTTATATAAAATGAATGATTGATTAAATGACTCACTTATTTAGACCTTCTTACTTAAGCATGAGGTCCAAAATTATTATAAGCGAAATAATTAAAATCTAAAAAACTATATGAATGCATTAAAAAGGAATTGGAATTATTCAACTCTATTTAATAATAAAGAAAGTGCTCTTAAAGGTTCTTATAAGCATACCAAAAAAATTTTGTGGTAAAAAATCTTTTCTTAAGGATCTAAAGACCTAACCTAAATAGCTCTAAGTTAAGGAGCAAAAAAGACTTATAAGGTAAGAATAGACCACTAATGATTCTTTCTAAGCTAAGTACAAAGAAAAATCTCAACATGAAAAAAAAAACATATTAGAAAAATACAAAGAAAATATGGAGATACCAGTAAAGCAAACGATAAAAGGGTGTATGTACTATATTAGTATTAAAAGAAGATTAATTACTTATAAAAGGATTGTTGGTGAAAGCTTAATGTAGTGCACATAATCTATAACTAGTAAAGGCTAATAGAAAAAGTCTATAAAAGAAATAATAATCAACAACATTAATAGAATATTTATTTGTAACAACTACAACATATTTTATACAGACTTAGAAATTTAGTTGTTGTAAAGTAGTTACTCCAACCATGTGTCTCTAAACCTTAACGTGTTTGAAGAGCTAGATAAGTTCTTCATATCTAAAGTGAAATTGGCAATGGTGATTTCATTTAAGTCTAAAGGAAAAAAGTATTGTAGCATAGAGTAAAGCAAGTACTAAATTAATTCCTTATGTTTTATATACATTTGACATTAATTAAAATTTGTTAACTCTTGGACAATTATTAAAGAAAAACTATTCTTTAAAATTTAAAAACAAAGTTTGCACTATATTTAATGTTGTTGGAATAAAACTAATTATAGTTTTAATGAAAGGAAAAAGCTTTCAATAGACCTGAATTAAGTTAAAAATCATACAATGCCTACCTTTATAAATGAATTAATCTTATTACACAAAAGATTAAGGCATGTTTATTGCATTACTTTGCAGAATCTTCAAATGAAACAAATGGTGCTTAAAATGCTTGCAATTGTAGAAGGAAAGTCTTATGTAATGTATACCAATGAGGGAAACAATTAGGGCTTTCCTTTTTTGCTAATTAATCTTAAAAGAGTCAAAAAGAAGTTATAGTTGTATATACTAATGTTTATGGTCTTATAAGCATATATAACCTAAATAGAAACATATATTTCATAACCTTTATTAATGATCTTACATGATTTTGCTAGAATTTCTTTTTGAAGCAAAAATATGATGTTTTAAATATTTTCTAAAACTAAGATCAAAGAATTCAGATCAAACAATAAAAAATAAGTACATCTTATATTCCTTCAAATAAATTTGTGATAGTAAGCATTTAACATCAATATACCCTATACCTTAACAAAATAAAGTGAATGAGAAGAATAACATGACCATAATAAAGGTGTATAGATGTTTGTTATTTGAGAAAGAGATGTAAAAGAAATTTTAGGTAGTGGCTACTAGCTCTTTTGTATATCTCATTAACAAATTGCCAACAAAGGCATTAGGTAAGAAGACTTCTTATAAAGCCTAATTTGAAAGCAAACTATCTATTAGTAACCTTAAAGTCTTTAACAACATTTGTTATGCCTATATAGCTAAAATGAAAAGAGATAAGTTTGTTTATAATGTTGAGATATGTGTGTTTGTTGGCTAGACCAACATTATAAAAAACTATAAAAGATACCATCCTTAAATAGCAAGAGTGTTTGTTAATATAAATATCAAATTCTATGAAAAGAAAAAACCCTATAATTAAGACAAGGTTGAAATTAAACATTCCAAAGTTCAATTTGTCCAAGTTCAGCATTCTTATATTGAAAAATTAGATTCATCAGATGGAGATTTGATGAAGACTCACAAGTGAAAGGAATAAGGTCTCTTACTAATTTCTATGAAAAGGAGCTTTGTTGAACTTAAGCTAGCAAACTATAATAAAAACCTCTAAATGTTCTAGCTAGAAAAAGTAATATAGAATGAAATTAATGGAGTTAAAAAAAAAATGAAACTTATAGTCTTATAAGTAGACTAAAAGACAAGATATCAATTGGTATTGAGTTGAATGGGTTTTCAAAACCAAATCAAATCCTAATGGTTCCATTAATAAATTCAAAATAAGACTAGTTGCAAAAAAGCTACTCTCGATAGTATGAAGTAAACTGAATATTATCAAATTGCTACTTGATATAAAGCCTGCCTTCCAAAGTAAGGAAGTAAAAGAAGAAGTCTTTGTCAAGCAATTAAAGGATTTCTAAAAGGAAAGACAAAAGAACAAAGTTTATTTGTTAAAAAAGGTTTTATATAACCCAAGTAGTCATTAAAGGTTTGATATAACAAGATCAATAACCATTTTTTAAAACTCTTATTCAACAAAAGTAAAAATAAAACTACAATATATGCCAAAGTATAAATGATATACATATATATAATAATAATATTATTATTATATTACTATATACAAATTTTGCCCCCTTGAAAATTGTTTTTGGATTTGTCATAGATTTCATCATTAATTTTCATTTTTTCTTGTAATGAGTCTTTTAAGTTTTCTTTTAAATCTTTTCCACCTTTCCACTCAACCCAATTTCATTCAAAAAATATAACTCTAAATTTGTCAAAATAGATCAATTCAATCATATACTTTGTTATACCATAATAAGTGATATATTATTTTGAGGACGAGAGCTTTGTTGAAACAATAATACCATTATTTTATGTGTTTCTTACAGTCTTTACTTCTTTTATATGGAATCTAACACCTTTAATAATATATCCTTTAAAACTCTTTTTACCACTATTTGGACCTAGATTTAGCCATTTGATATATTCTAGAATCTTTGGACCTTTTAATTATGCTAACTTTTTAACCCAATGAGAACAAAAAAGGAAACTAATATTAATAAAATAATTATCTTCATGATATATCTTAAAACTAATCTTAGATCCAACAAATATAATCACATGATTAAAGAAAAAAAATTGAATAAAATTCAAGTTAAAAGATGAAAATTCCACTTAATTTTAAAAAAGAAAAAAAAAGAATTAACTGGGTCATAAAACCATTGAGTATATGTTGAATAATTGAGTTTTTTTTTTCTCTTTAATTAACATACATAAACTATAATGACAATATTCTCTCTTAATTATTTTTTTAATATTCTCTATTAAGAATATAAAAATAGTATGTTAGTTATATTACACACACGCACACACATATATATTTATGTGAAAGCATATGAATTCAAACAAAACGATAGCTCTTTCCATAACAAGTTTCAAGTTTATTACACACACGCACACACATATATATTTATGTGAAAGCATATGAATTCAAACAAAACGATAGCTCTTTCCATAACAAGTTTCAAGTTTATTACTAGAACTACAAAATATGCAATATATTTGTTCATATATATAGGAATTACATAATCAAATAATTTTCTGTGAGACTTTTTTAATAAATAAGATAATTGAATCACAATTATATAAGATATGTCTATATGCATGTACTGATGTTTGTTTATCAAGAGTAATACCATACCTTTTTGTTAATGGATGACTTGATATCAAAGGTAATAAAGCATTTGACTCATAATTTAAATAAAAATAGACTTAATTAAAAAGAATTTAAAAAACAATCTTTATTTTTTTGTTTCTTATTCCCTATAGTACTTTTTGCCTTCTACCACCCTCTCAAATATACATTCATTACCTCATTAGCAATCTTGATTACTTGAATTGACAAAACAAATTCATTTGGTTTCTTTCTAATCTTAATGACTAGACTAACATTTTTCCCCATTTACTCTTCTTTTAATGAACACCTCCACTTTCTTCCCTTTTCTTGCTTTTCATCTAAGCCCTAATTCACTTCTTGATTATAAAGCAACTTTACTCCTCTACTCTTTGCCATATTAAAAGCCCCTTTTTTGTTTGCTGGTTATGAATTTTGGGGCTCATTCTTCTTTATATTTGGGTCCTTTCGACTTCAATAACTTATGCTTGTTTTTCTTTTTTATTTGGCTTGGTTTCTTTTTTTTACCTCAAAATTGATGTCACCATCTACATACTGCAAAGATCTCATAACCAAGTTCTCTTTCGAAACCTCAAAGGATATAGTAAAAAATACAAGATGAAAAAATAGAAAAGAAATAAATTAAAAAAAATACGATTTGAATTTTAGGATTTTATTGAGGCATATCAAAAGATTGAAAAGTTGAATTTTTTAGCTTGTTATTTGCAATGAGAAACAAGAATTCAAAGATGTAACCAATGACAAATTATTTGATTACAATGGTTATGGTTGGTGTTGACATATTTGGCTTTTAAAGAAATCATGCAATCCTTAAGGAGTGGCAAAATTATCTTGCTGATAATTAACATAATTGACAAATGGTGGACCTATCAATCATTATAACCCTACCATTAAAAGAGAGCAATCTTGATTTTAATATATCAACATTAACATAAGCAAGGTGGGAGGTTGAGAGAGAGAGAGAGAGACAAACAAAAAGGGAGAGAGATAGAGGAGAGAAAAGAAAGGGAAACATTTTTAAAATTTTTTATTGTATTTTTATCTTTTGAAATCTTGTGTTAAATACCAGGAATCTATTAACATTTGCCAAAAGTATGCTATATTTATGACAAAAAAAATTCTATAGGAGCTAAATTATTACTTTTTAAAAATCATGTTAAATTTGTAAAATATGTAAAGTTTGAGATATTGACCCTACAATTAATAAGGCAATATATTAGGATGAAGAAAAAAAAAGAATTTAGAATGAAACCTATCAATAAAATACCTTCATCAATAGTAAGCATAAGGAACTAATTTTTTCTCAGTCAAAGAAACACCTAGATGTACTATTGTAGTGAAAAATGATGGAGGAAACAACATTTCTATGCAAGAAAGTTTTTCAATTATTTGTGTATAAAGTTCCTCAAGACAACTTATTTTAAAAATTTATACACATATTTTTCAAAAATATGGTCATTTTTCAATTATATTTTGAATAACTTTACTTGATAAATATCCCCTCTCTACAATTACAAGTATATCTTGGATCGAGACATTTAAGTCTAATGATTTTGTACTTTTTCACTTTCACTCATTCGAAAAAATTTGAAGTATTTTCTCTTTTGGTCAATAACATTATATAACAAGTAAGAGGCAACAATAACTTGATATTATAAAGTTCTTTAGGATGAAGATCATTTCTTATACCATTACCATAAGGTCAAGATAGACTTTTAAGTTGCCTATTTTATTTTCATGTATGTCCAATATTGTGCTTAAAATATTATCACATATTCTTCTCAATGTACGTGGCATTATGCCTAATCAAATAAACTCTTGTTAAGGTAGAGTACAAAATATATTTTTACTTTACTTTCTAATAGTTTAAAATGCCCCTTCCACATAAAGTGTTTGATTTTTTCTAGTTTCTTCTTTACAATCAAAATTATTTTTATCATCTCTTAATGGATGATAAAGTTCTAAAAATGTATGATGGACAATGAAATATTACTTTTTTTCTTGTGATATAACCATTTTGACCACATATCAAAGTTACAAGGACATGCAAATTTGTTCTTAGTATTCAAATATGATAACAAGCCATTAGCAGAAAAATCATTAATTATCCACATCTATGTACTAAGTGATTTGAAGAAGTTTTTCAAATGTTCATCGCATATCCCCAACTTATGAGACCAAAGATCTTTGAACTCATTAATCAAAAGTTGAAATGGTGCATTAATCTTACTATAGGGAGATTTAAGACTAAAATGAGTAAAGCCAAAGTTAAAGGTAATTATTTCATATGCAATTATAAGACCAATTATACACAATTATGATAATAAGACAATTATTACACATAACACTCACATTTCTACATGGATTAAACCCATTACAACATTTCAAGGATCTTTTGAGAAATCTTTATGTTGCACATCAAGCTATTTCTATGCATAACCAAGGATGAATTCAATAAGGGTCCTTAAAAAAAAAATTTTGTTTCTACTTTTTATAACTTACCTTTTTTAGAGCATGTGTTGTCCCTAAAAAAAATTGTTACCTTAACTTGTAAGCAAAAAGATGTATAGTTACCCTTGAAATTTAGTGCATGATTACCTTATTTAACTAGAAAAAAAAATAATTCTTACTTTTTTTTATGAATAAGATTTTTTACTCCTTTATATTATAAGAAATTTTCAAACAAATATACATTTTTTTTCAATTAGTTTAAGCATTTAAATATGACTAAGATACCAAAAAAAATGCATCACCAAACATGAAATCAAAAAGTTTTACCTCTTGTTTTTCCTCTTGTCTACCCATATATGTAAGCTTGCTCCCTTGAAATGTTTTTTTTGCATTCGTCATTATGCATGACCATTAGTAAGATACCTTTAAAAACCCATAATTTTATATTTATTAGAGTGCCACCATAATAAAATGTCTTTTATCTTAAAATATATAAAGTTTAGATTTTATGGAAAAATTGATACAATTTTTTATTTATTCATTGGCTATTCAAAATCCAATATATTTTCCTCTTAAAAGTACCACAAATAAAACAGGTATTGCATTTTTATTCTCCTCTAAAAAAATTGAGAAAAATTAGGATAAATTTTAATATTTTTATAATAAATTGTTTATCAATTATTTTCTTACTTACATAATTTGACCTAAGTAACTTCTCTTCTTCTACCAATATTTCTCTCAACATTTTAAGTAATCTTAAAAAAAAAAATTATTGCTTTACTAAATACATACATTTAGTAGAATAAGTTGAAGGTGAATAGTAATAGTATACTATATTTCTTACATCCTTTAAAAACTCTTTGTTAAAAAAAAAAACTCAGTAAAATTTTAAAACTTTTTTATTTAATTCTTTAATATCCTTTAGACAAATAGATCATTTCATGGTCATTATATTCCTAGTCATCATCACCAAAACTCTTGCTTTAATATAAGAATAACTTATAAATATATCCTTAGTATATTGTCATAGATTAAGTTTTGCATCTATAGTTATTTGTCCATAATTAGCTTTAAAATGACAATTTCTGTAAACTTTGATCCTTTGTTTATATTAGAAATGAGATATGAGGTAAAAGATATAAGAAGGAAATTTGTTTCAAAGAAAATAAAAAGGAAAAAAAATAATCTTTTCATTAGTTATTTAAATAAATTAGAAATTGATGGAAAACAAAATGAATGGAAAGCATCATTTTTTATTTGCATATGATGAAAATCTAAAAAGAGAGAAATTTGATTTCTATAAAACGGTAGTTATGTCCATATATATAAACTAATGTAAGTAAATGTTTCTAATGTATTTTTAAGTTGAATAAATATATTTTATATAATAGTATATTATTGACTATACCTTTTCTGTACAAAAAAAATAAAGAAAGACAAATAAATGGATTTAAAAAAAAAAAAGGAGTTAAATGCATTTAACCCCTTTTTTGCTTTGACCCTTTTGTGTTTTACTTCCTTGAGATTTTAATTTTCATTATAAAATACTTGTGTTTTCTAATTTTGGCAATTAACTCCATCAAAGTTTCATTAAATTTATTAACTGATGTTTATCAAAATAATGTAATTTTGCATTTTTTTCAAAATTTTTGCAAAAAACAAAAAATATAAAATGCAATTTTAATTTTTCTATTTTCTATTTCAACATTTGTATCAACATTAGTTTTTCTCACAAAATCCCTAATACCTAATTTTTTCACTAATGCCTTAATTCTTAACATAACACATGCTATTTTTAATGCTCTTCCTCTTTCCTTCTTTTAACATTGCACTTCCTTTAATGACAAAAAGCACTATTATTTTGAAATGAAGAAAGGTTAAATCCAACATAATGCCAAGTATGTGATGATTGCCATTATTTTTCTTTAACATCCTTATTTTATCGCTAAGTCCATTATAGTGAATGCTTTCATTCCCTCTTGCTTTGCAACATCTATTTTGCTAAGTGTTTAGTATCTATTGATAACTCATTTAGTAGTAAGTAATTGAAAAAAATGACCCCAAAAAGGGTGTAACCTTTAGACCTTGCTCTTGCAATGGGCATTTAATAACTCTATTGGGATTTGCATATTTTGACATCAATTCCTGGAAGAAACAAAAAAAAAAAAGTTTATTTTTATAACATTACATATATCCTAATCCCAACCATTAAATCCATAAAAGAATGAAATAGTTCGTGTATTCTTTTGAATGCCATTGAATTTATTTTCAACTATTTTTCAATATAATAATCTAATATTCGTAAAAATTGCTAACATGCTTCATGTGTTTTTCACTTGTACATGTTAAAAATGGCAGAAGATGAGATGGTTGATTTTCATACAAGAGCTATGACATATGAATATAAAAAAGATAGTGGTAATGATGATTCTGATGATCCTTCATGTCATGGTGAAGAGGAAGAGGATGATGAAAGTGAGGATTTTAGCAAGTACACAGATAGCAATAAAGAGAATGAAGATATTTTTTATGATGGTATACAACTCAATTCAATGAGAGAAGTTAATAGATTTTTGTATGGGGTAAGGGGAGTAATAGGTCTTGACAATTCATTAATGTTTGTTAAGGTATAAAAAGCAGTTGAGGCAGAATCTAACTATGTAGATGGAAGTGATGACGAGGGGAGAGGAATGGAGAAATTTCCTAAGTTCAATGATGTAATCAATTTCAAGAGTAAACTTGTTTCGGAAAAAGGTTACAATATTTGATTATTTTAAAACATTTAGAAAAGCTTCAAAACAATTTTGTTTGGAGCATAGGTTTCAAATTACAATCATATGTAAAGAGAAATATGGTTGGAGGATTCATCCATCTTCCACTTAAGATAAGAGTGTTTTCCAGATCAAGTCTTTTAACCTTTAGAATTAGTGTGGAAAAATTTATGGCAACTCCTTAGCAATAACATGTTGGATAGCTAAAACTTATCTAGAATATTGGAGGGATTCATTCAATTAGAATGTTCATGGTTTATTAAGAGATTTAAGAAGAGATCATAGTATATAAACCTCAATATGGAAACCTTATAGAGCTAAAAAAAATTGCAACAAAGATTATATTGGACCAAAAGGGTGAAAAATATGAAAATCTTAAAAGTTATTGTTTGGCTGTAAGGAATAGCAATACAAGGTCTAGCTTGTATATGAGGTCAACAAATGGTTACTTTAAAACTTGTTATATCTACATGTAAGGAAGATTTCTTTTAAGCATGTAGACTAATCATTTCAATTGTTGGGTGCTTTTTGAAAGGGAGATATAAAGGACAATTTCTTTGTGCCTATTGTTCCGATAACATGGATAATGGTTAGAATTGAAAATATAGCTACTTGGAAGTGGTTCTTGGACACCTTTACTTGAAGACATTAGAAGTGTGGAGGAGTGAGAATGAGTTTTTATTTTAGATAGATAGAAAGTAAACGACATTAAAATTAATTTCATAAGTTGATTTCTTTCAATATGATTTTTCTTAATCTATACATCTTGATTCTTTCCTAGTTACAACGTGAATACTTGATTCTTCTTTTCAATGTATGGTCATATTTTATATTGTGTGAAAATTCTGTTACAAAATATGTTGCTCTTATGTTCTTTTACATCATGTTTCATTTTGTCATTTTAAACTTGAAATCTATACAGTTTGTTGATGACTTCATTTAAATTTGGTTTTTTATTGTAAGGATTAGAACATATCTTCCAATGGGATATACAAGAGATTGACAATAAATATTGTCTCAAACACCTATACAACAACATGTGTATTGCATTGAAAACAACAAAGATTGTAAATGATATAATATGGAATGCAACTCAAGCATATACTAAACTTCAATTTAAGAGATATGTGACATAACTGAAAGATGTTCACAAGGAAGCATATCAATGGATGGGCAAGATACTAACCAAATTATGGTGCAAACATAAACAGGTGAAATGTGATAGCCTCCTTAACAACATAATCAAGACTTTTAATGCATACATAAAAAAAGCTAGTGAGAAAACTGTGTTACCTATGTTAGAGATAATAAGAACAATTATGAAGAGGTTATGCACTAAAAGGGCATACAATAGTACTAGAGTCATTGACCTTTAAGGATACCAAAAAAATTGGAAAAGATAAAAGGTGTAAGCAACAATTGTATTGCATATTTTGGAGGAAATAAATCGTTTAAGATTGTTCATTTTTGGAGTGGATAAAATCTTGTTAACTTAGACAAAAGAACTTGAACATGTAAACACTGGGATCACACTAGAATTTCAGTCAACATGTTGTGGCTGCAATTCTTAAGGATAGGAGAAGACCTTAATACTTTGTGGATGACGTATGTGAAGAGTTATCTTATGGCGTAAGAAAAAAAAAAAAACATTTTGCAAGTACTTACGGAGCAACACTGGCCAAAAGTGACTAATTATGATCTTATGTTACCACTGTTGAATAGAAAAAGAAATGGTAAACCCCAGACAAGTAAAGAAGTGAGAAGAAGGTGAAGTTAACAATCTCCACAAAACTACCGAAAAAGGGCTTCTAGTTACGGGCAGTCAATATTGACAGTTTGTTCATACTCAAAGAGTATGCAAATTGAAAATTGATTTAAAGTACCAAAAAAAGTGAGTTAACTTTCATTCAATGAATTTCTTGTGCCATAAGAAAATTCAACTTACTTTTTTGGATTTTTCTTTTTTAATTGCAGGCCCTAAATAAGGGTTTATACGACATTGATGGGATCCAAGCTCCTCAAGTTACTACTAGGACAAATGAACCAAAATGAAATGCTCAATGCCAATGGCCAGGTAATGGTGACAATTTTTAACTAGATGGAACTAGCAGAACTAGTAGATTTATGATAGGTTTGTGGACTAGTTGCAACAAGGCTTGTTATGGCAAGTAAACTATTGTAGTTATCTTGTTATGTCACTTAAGACTAGTTTAGTAGGTCTTTTTATGGCTATTAAACTTTGGTGGCTGGCTTGTTATATTAGTTTGCCTTTTTATGCTGCAAGTTGCTTTAGTTTAGACATCATGTTATGAGAAAGCTTTGAAAAGGAAAATGCTATTATGTTTGCCTTAATTTATACCTCTTAGCTTCATTTTATATTATTTCTATTTCAAGCACAATCCACCTAGTATTTTGTGTTGTACTTCATCAATTAGTTAGGGGCTTGAAACTTTTCTCAACTAAAAGGTAGGTGTTATGGGGTTAATGTATAACATTCATGATCCTTGTTTTGTTTTATTTATAAAATAGATTATTGCGTGTTAATAACAATAATTGGATAGATATACCTCAAATTCAATCATTTTAATTCTATTATGATAACATCCTTTATAGAACTTGGTAATAAATATCACTTTCTATGCATTACGATTACATTGTAAATCAACCTATTACAATTTCTTATTACAACATAACAATGATTGACTGAGATAACTCTAAAAAATCACATAATTTTTGCTTTAACTCCACAAGATAAAGCTGGTTTTTTAAATTCTGGTTATTATTTCATAGATGTCTTTGATCACCAAATCAAGTTATCTAAGTCCCTTTTGCCTAACCTTCCTTCATTATATCAACAAGGTGGACAGCTTCTGTCAAGGTATTTCAATGCAAAAGCCTTCATCTCTAGACTTTGCAATGACACCAATGAATACCAATTACTTTCATAAAGCAATTAGCGGGCGTAACAGATAACAAAATAAGAGAAACAATAAAATGCATAATAACACATGAATACCAGTAAGTATAGATATTGTTTTGTAGTACTCAATGGTCTTTACTTATATCACGGTAATGTCAAGACCATTAAATGAGTAGCATGTGTGATATTATTAATGAAATTCCCACCAACAGTGAGAACTTCAAAGTTTAATATTCCAATAGTTCAAACGTAAAAAGAATGACATGAGACCAATGGGTAATTTTCCTCATTCACGTTATTGTATATATAGACACAAACGTGTGCCTAGTTTCCATTATCATTGATTTTCATAAACAGCATTGCATTGATGCGTGAAGTAAAAGGGACAAAAAAGTATGTTAAATAAAAAAATACAAAAAATGAGGCAATAAATTGGAGAAAAAAAATTGCAAAACCAGATTCAATAGACTCACCCAATAAGTGCACTCGGCCGCTAATTTCTAATTTTCCTTTCTTCACTATTGATGGTCTAGCTTTTGGAAACAGAAAACAAATGGATAGAGTTAAAAGCAGGTTAGTTCTTTCAAGGATTTGGGATTTTGCTTCCTAATCTGTTGTTGTAATTGGGATATTAAGAAAAGCTGATGTGGATGTTGAAATGGAAAATGAGAGAATTAAAAAAGCATTTTATTATTTTTGTTCACAAAAAATTTAAAAAAAATGTGAAACTATATTATTTTGATAAATATCTGTCAATGAAGTCAACAGAACCTTGAAAAGGGGGTCCATAACCAAAATCAGAAACCAGATGCATTTCATAATGGAAATTAAAACTTTCAGGTGGTGAAACGCAAAAGGGTCAAACCATAAGGAAGCTAGATGCATTTAACCCTAAAAGAAAAGGATAATAAAGTGAGGTTACTTTTGTTATGGCGTGGCTTGTAAAATATTGTATTTTTATAACTTTCTATCTAAAGTTGAAATGTTGGCAAAACTAAAACGAGTGAAAAGTATAAGTACAATTTTGTAATTTTCTTCTCCAACCAGCTTTACTCGTGTTCATTTCCTTAAGTTTTCTCGCCAATTTGCTCAAAAAAACTTAGTGGAAGCCCCTACATAAAAACATCAGTTTATTTCCTCACGGAGTTTTTTCTCAAAGTTCTCCAAATACAAGAAAATTCTTTTTCTTACACATTTTCTTTTTCTTGGTTTTCTTTCTTATCTTTTTTCTCTCTCAAAAGAAACATACTGTAAAATCTTAGACTCACCATGAATATCCAATTGGTATAACTCGAGAAAAAGCTATGTTCAAAATATGATCAATAAATAAGGATAATCAAGGGTCTATTCAGCTTGGTTGCTGTTTTCAGTTTTCAACCTTTTTTAATAAAAAATAGAAATCTTGTTCGGCTAATGATACTTGATTTTCATTTTTCACTTAAGATCCACAAGTACTTTCTCTTATAGAAAACAATCGGAGAAATCCACATTTTGACATTTTGTCATTATCGTTTCGTGTTTACATGGAGCATCGAATCTACAGAGCATTGACTACACATTTTGTTTTTTTTTTTTATCACTTTCCTCTCTGTCTTCCATCTCTGTCGCATAACCCTTTCTCTCCCAAGACCAGATATCAAAACCTATCTTTGTCACATCTCTCTCAAAGGCCAGAGTGTCGACTATGGCTGCTTCTGATTCTTTTTTTTAAACATAACTTCACCCTATCAAGTCCCTTTCTCTTCGACGCCTCTCTCTCTCTCTCTCTCTCTCTCTCTCTCAACGTCTCCATTTCCTTTGCTCCACTTCGTCTTCTTTTGTTCAAAAAAAAAAAAAACATCGAACCCTAAATTAGGGTTTCTAATGAGATACATATTAGGTTAATCATTTTAGAAATTTCATCCTATTTTATCAACTTTTTTCTTTTTTCAGTTTTAGTGCTAGGTAACTCTAGAGGTGTCTTTGGAGGAGGTGATGACAACAATTCCAATGACATTAGTAGAAAACTTTGGGTATTGATTTATTATACATTTTAACAATATCCACATATTTTTGGTTATTTTATGCCTTGAAAGTAATTTAATTGAAATTGAACCACAAGCAAACCAATTGACAATTAAAAGAGTATCACATCCATACGAATTGTCTTCACTAGTTGAGCAGGGTCGGTAAAACCAAAAAGGTCCAGGGCCATGGGTCAATCAAGAAAAGGGATCAAACTTTTTATTAGATGAAAAAATGTGGCATCTTATTAGGCTTATGGATTTTTTTTTTTTGTTGCCTTTTACTTTTATTATTGAATTCTTGATAAAGTACTTTAGGATTTCAGTAGCTTGTTAGTTGCGATAGGTAACTTCATTAACAACATCATTTTTGCTTTATCCATGTTATCACCCAAGCTAATTTCTTTTATCTATTTGCCCTCCTAGAACTCTCTTACTTTGCCATTATGTGTTAGTGCTATGACCATCTTTGAGAAGAAAATATTTAAAAAAGAAAAAGAAGTTTCCGTTTGTACAAATGGCTTAACTTTATTGTGAAGATTAAGGTCAATATGACACATTTTACTTTTATTTTCCTATTTATCTTTATAAATTACAATATTATTTGTTATTCCCTTTTTACCATCCATGCCTAAAATGCCCCATTTTGAATAATTTTTTACTTGCAAATTGAGGAGGTTAGCTTCATAAAACAAGCAAGTTGAGATATAACACAAACTTTGGTTTGTTGTTATATGTCTAATTTGATTTAAATGATGCATGTTCATACCACAGTTTGATTTTTCATGGCTCATCACCATGGAAATGCAATCCACTAATTTGCTTGGTCCAAAAGTCAATCTTGGCAAAATTTCTATTTCGTGTTATGGTCATTCATGTATTTTTATTTTATTTTATTCCTAATTATATATATAATTTGTACATAATTGCTTTAATGAATATTTAGATGACAAAACCAAGTCAACATATTTTTGTAAGTGAAGATGACATTATTGAGGTTGAATCAGATGGTGCATGACAGGAAAAATTTGGAGACCTTTTCATTTCTTTGATAGAAGAAGAAGTGAAAAAAGGTAATAGAAAATTGACAACCTTTATTACCAATGTTTGGAAGATTATCCAAAATGATTTAAGCAAAAGAATTGACTAAATTTATACTCATATTTAATTGAAAAATAAATTCAATGGAATTAGGAGTTATTGGAAGGGCTTTACAAATATCATAGGTTATATGTGAGTTAGTTATTCTTTTGCGATTAATACAATTTTGGCTTTCGATGAATAATGATAGAAGTTGTCTAAGGGTTTTTTTTTGTAAAATTTATCTATTATATCATCAGATACTAACGTTATCGCTTATAATTAACTACGAAATAATTTTTTTTTTTATAGGTGATCACAAATTCAATATGATTCAAAAGAAGCATTATCAAAATTTTTAGAAATTATGCATTATTTTTAGAGATATAACTATGATTAGAGTGCATGCTAATGCTTCAAGTTAAAGTCCTTTTATTAATGAAGATGAAGATAATAATGATAAAAATGAAAATCTTGAAGATGTTGGTGATAATGTTAATGATGCCCACCAAGATAAAAGACCAAAAATGACAATAATTTAAGGTCAACTTAACTAAAAGAAAAAAATTTGATTTATAACACAGTGGAAAATGCCTTTACCCTAATTAGTGAAAATTTTAAGAAAAAGTTATAGTTGTTTAAGAAAAAGATGAGCTTAACTTCATAAGCTTTTATTAATGGAAATATGACTATACTTACAAATGAAATTAAACTCTTTTTTAAGGTATGTATTGATGCAATTAATTAGTTGGATAAAATAAATGCATCATATGCAAAAACTATTTGTTAAATAAATGAGAGAGATATAGATTTATGTTCTTGAAGATGGCAACTACAAGAAAAAGATATTAGGTTTTGAACATCCCAAAGTAGAAAACATTTAAGTCTCAAAATTGATGAATGTATAAATTGTTGGATTATTTTTAATTTTGAATGTTATTTTGTGAACTTGGTTTGTGTGTTTGAATGCTACTATTGAACTTATTTATACAACTATTCTTTATGTTATTTATTGTTCAATCTTTTAGACTGAACAAGGAGATATTTATGAACTTGTGTGAAGAAATGAAAAGTGAAAATTTGTTATTTGATTCCAAATTCTACTTGTGTAAGAATAGTTAAGACTATTTCTTATTATAATCAATCATTATAAGTGACAACATGTTATTGGTAATCAGTTTTAACACTCTATTAACATTATTTTTAGAAACTTTAGAAAAGTTCTAAGGGTATTATATGCACTCACTAAAGTTGTTATAATTCATTCAAATCTAAATATAATTCTATTAGAGATTAAAAATAATTCAAAATATATTCTTTTTTAAAGGTAAAATCTCTATTTCATTAGTTCTCTCTCTTTATTTTTTTTTCTTTCAATTAAGACTTACTAATAATGGAAATATTTTTTCTTATCTTAGTCTTTGATAGGATTGTGTTAGAATAATTGATAATACTCATAATTTTACATGTACTCCAATTGTTGAATAAATCACATTATATGGAAAAAAGATTACAACTATTCAAAATATATTGTGTGCATGTGCTTTTGATAAGAAATTTACATTTGTTTTAACAAGTTAGGAGGAACAACTAATGATGGTTAGGTATTTATTGAAACACTGTCTCAACCATAATATCATTTTCCCTTTCCTCTATAAAAGAAGTATTATTTAGCTAATTCTAAATTTACTAACATTATTGAGTTTTTTATCCTTTATTATAAAGAACATTATCAATTACATGGCTATAAGCA
Source organism: Bruguiera hainesii (assembly GCA_023213295.1). NCBI lineage: Eukaryota > Viridiplantae > Streptophyta > Magnoliopsida > Malpighiales > Rhizophoraceae > Bruguiera > Bruguiera hainesii. Next base: position 4,006,958 of record JAHOYR010000008.1, read on the forward strand.
AGGACGACAACCTCAAGGCCAAAGAAAATAGTTTAATTACAAGCATTTCCCATTACATAATGTGATTGAATTGAAAAATTAAAAATAAAGTTTCCAATGCTTTCCCATATTGCATCATATGAGGTGAAAAAAATAAAAATATGTTTTTTACTTGTCGTATATTTTATAATTTTATTAGAATATAAATACAATTAGATACTTTTTTGTTTACAATATGCTAATAAGAATGTTAACATTAGAGGAAATGATGAAAACAATACGTAAAAAAACTCTCAGGATTATTAATATTACTTAAGGCCAATTATTTTGAATGATTTGACTTTGAAATAAAATTGTATAAATATTATGATAACAATGTAATAATGAGTACTACTATTTATATTGACATTGTTACTATGAAGACATGTAAAAATTATAAACTTTGCATATCAATATATAATATTCAGGCTTTTATTTTATATTAAAATTATTATTATACCTACAATGTGTACATTTAATCATATTTGTTGATAAATTCATTTTTATTTGTATTTTATTTAAAAAAATAAAAAAGTTCAAATGTGAAGTTTTTTTAAAAAAATAGAAATAATTTTTTTAATAAATCTAATTTATGTTAAATTTACTTTTATATAATTAATTATATTTAGGAAAAAAAAAGTTAGTTAAATTAATTGATCTTAAAAGTTGTTTTATTTTGTTTTAAGAAAAACAACAAAATAAGAATTTTAGAGTAGTTTTTTTTTTAAAAGAAGAATTTTAGTGTAGTTCTTTTTTTATTTTTTTTATTAAAAAAATTATAATTATAAAAATTTACTTACAATTAAAATAAAATTTTATAAAATAAAATCTTAGTTTGATTACAATTAAAATTGTATTAATTGATTTATAAAATCTTATGTCAATTATAATCAAAATTTTATAGTTATAAGATATTCTAATATTTTTAATTTACTAATTTATAGTAAGTTATTATATAAATGAAAATTAATTTTTTTTAAGTTTCAATAACATATACTTACATATAGATATATAAATATAGATATAAATTATATGACTTATTAATTATATATTTTATATATTTTCTTGTTGAAAAAATAAAATAATTATTAATAATAAGAAAAAATAGAAATAAACAACATTAAATGGATATCAAATAACAAAATGAGAATAACAAATAATAAAAAATAATATCAAAAATTTTACAATATAAATAAATAAGACATATTTGTTTAATTACATTGTTAATTTTTTATTATTAATTTTTTGTTGTCCTTTTTTTATTTTGGTTGTTAAATTTCAATTCTTTGTTGTTTGTTTAAATAAGCTCTTATCTAAATTTCTGCCAAACTTTTTCTTTTTTTTTGTGCCTCCAAACATAAATTATTTTCTTTGTTTTTTTTTTGGGTGGTCCAGTGACAATTATTATTACAGTCAATTATTTTTCATTTTTCTTTTATCGTTTTACTTATTTTTCTGGGGCTGTTAACTGAGTTATGAGAGGGGAAGCGTGGGTTTCAAGTAATTAGCCCGATATTTGATTATTTATAAACATGGAAAAGGAGTTCGTGAGAATTATTATTGGTACAGGTACGGTGCCGTTTTAGGCAACTTCGCAGAAATCTAAAACCCTACAATAAAACCTCATAGTCTCCTCGAGCAAGCCTCTTCTGGGGTTGGTTGGTCTGCTTTTCCGGTCTCTCCAATGGGCAGAAAATTCGAAGAAACGCTTCTTAACGGCGAGCTGGTGGCCCAACAACGACTCCCAGACATAAATGGCGAGGACAAGAAGAAGAAGAAGAAGAAGAAGAAGAAGAAGCACGAAGACACGGAATTTGAAGAACAAAAGGAATCAAGCCTAAAGCGGAAGACGCAAGAGACCCAATTTCAAGAAAGCTTCAACAAGGACAAAAGGCGCAAAGAAGATGGGCTAGGGAGAGAAGCCCACGAAGAAGAAGCCGATCTTCACGAAGAAAATGGCAAGAAAGATCAGAAAAAGAAGAAGAACAACAACAATAAGAAGCCTCGGGAAGAGAACGAGAACGGGAAGGAAAACGAAACCCGTAACGTTAAGGAGGAATCAAGCCGAGTTCTTAATGAAATTGGTGGAGAGAGAGTGGTAGTTAGTGGGAAGGATGCACAAGAGGCAAAGTACGCGCCTTTGAAGTCGTTTGCTGAGTCAAATCTGCCGGATAATGTGTTGGAATGTTGCAAGAATTTCAAGAATCCTTCTGCAATTCAGGCCCATTCATGGCCTTTCTTGTTGGATGGACGTGATTTTATTGGAATTGCAAAGACTGGTTCAGGTAAATTCTTGCATTTTTCTGTGATATCTTGCCTCCTTTTATTGCTCTTTCCATTTGATCGGGCTGCTTTATGAGATGTGGTTTTTGGTTTTTTGGGATTGGGCTAGTCTCTGGCTTGGTAAAGAATTCGAAGTTTTACTTGTCACTTCGATAATTTTGCTAGAGATTACTTCGGTAGTGTGGACGACGGTCATGTTTGTTGATACAGGTTCTTAATTTGTGCTTTTGGTGTTTGTTTCTAGGTAAGACGTTAGCGTATGGGATACCAGCAATAATGCATGTTCTGGGCAAGCGAAAGGGAAAAACCGTGAAGATGGCAAATCCACTCTGTCTTGTGCTTGCCCCAACAAGAGAGTTAGCTGATCAGGTATGAATCCATTTGCATTGATTACAATTTTTTTCACTCGTAAGTCATTTATGCAGACTGCATTTTAAATGTGATATCTAGCTAATTTGGCATTATGTATGCCAGAACTTGAGCTCTTATCAGTATGATGTTGACAAGTTGCTATGGAATGATTACATGACTATGCATATGCAAATGATTTCTGTAATGCCAGTTGTTTATTTTGTATTCTTTTATGTGGGAAGAAATGCACAGTGGCATTGAAGCCTATCAGAATTTGCTTGGAGTGCCTTATATCAAGCAAAAAGATCTAGTTGTCATTCTACCTATTCTTCTGTGAATAGGCATTGGCTTGTTTCCCAGAGAATTCATTAAATATGAAGTAAATTTCCTATCATTCTTGAAAAAGAAATGGAGATATTGAGATTCAAATGGGGTATGGGTTATAGGCATGTTGTGTTACTTAGTGAATAGAGTACTGTCATGGTGAGGAAGGTAAAAATGCTACTTCATAAGGTGCATAAAGCATATGCTAGTGCTGGCTCTTTCGCTGAACTTGTTTGGAATCAAATATTTTCTTGACAACAAAAAAGTAAATCTTCAGAGTTGGCAAATTTGTGTACAGCATTGTTTTGTGTAAGCTTTGGAATAGTTTTTCCCATTATTGTTGTTGTTTTTCTTCCTACAAGTTTAATTACACTTGTGACTTGTCACATGGATTAAATTTTTTCTTTATGATAGGAATACCTTTCTGGCAAACCTTAGCATTCCTAGTACAACACCCCACTCCTCTGGCTCCCACAGGGATTACATTTTATTACAACATTCTTTATATCATGAATTGCAGCTCATTTTATTGAAGAACGGGATGATTGTTGTCTTTTCTTGTTGGCAGATATGGGATGTTATGCGTGATGCTGGGGAACCTTGTGGCGTGAAGTCAATTTGCTTATATGGGGGAACATCCAAAGGGCCTCAAATTTCTTCTCTGAAATCTGGCATTGTAGGAATTCTTTTCTTCCTTGCCAATGTTTCATGTGAGGATGATTGTACTCATTGAAATGGTCATTGGCTACATTTTAATTGAAGCCATAAAAGCAAATTAAATTTTGTTTAACTCCTTACCTTTGATTTAATTAGTTATTCTACAGTTTCCCTTTACCGAAGGTGAAACATTGTGATCAACTGTTAATGTGTTCCAGAAAACTGGAATTAACAAATACTGACACATTAGAGTTAGAATTGTCAGACAAAAGAACAGTGGTAGATTGACCCTTTCAAATTATATAAAAAGAAATTACATTGTCATATTGGCAATTTTTTGAGGACCTATGGGCTGAGTTTAGGGAGAAGTAGAGGTTTGACTCGGAAAATTCTGCTTTTTGCTATTTTTCATCATTTCAATGTGCAGTGTTTGGTATTGGAGAAATATTGGTGCTTTAGACCAAACAAGGGTGGTCATATTGGAATGCCAGTTGGTGTTTAATTTCTTCTATCTTGTTTTAGTCTTTTTTGATGTTCTTTTACAAGTTTTGTGCTTTAAATTAAGAAGTCAAGGTTGTTCCACATTCCAGGAACAAATGAAAATCAGGGTTGTGAAATAGCTCTGCAGCATAAATTTTCATTCCTTTGGATCTGTTCCTCATCCCCATCCTCTAAAAATCTAGCCATAGAATGTTTTATTTTGCTCTTTTTATCCAGTAAGATAGGATTTGACTTGTGTACATTTCTTCCTTTTTTCTTTTTCATGCTCATATTCATCTTGTTTTTCTTCTCTGATTATCTTTATAACTTATTGAGTGGTAATCAGTGTACATTTGCCACCACATTTTCTTGTCATAATTATAACATTTAAACCATTCTCCCTTGTACATTAGGATATTGTCATTGCAACCCCTGGACGTCTGAAGGATCTGATGGAAATGAATGTATGCCACCTTATGGAGGTATCATTTGTGGTAAGTACAAATCTGTACTGGGTGGCCTTCGATGGTGCTTTGGTCCATAGTCAAACTGAAACTTTTATTTTCAGTAAGCTTTGGTATTTTTATCCATGTAATGGAATATTTTCCACATAGGTATAATTTGTTTAATTGAACTTGAATTGGACACCCAAATGTAATCCTAGTGTTTTTAGAGATCTTGAAGATTGTGCTGCTTAATTCTGCCATCCAAGCGATGGCAACTGTCTAGGGTGTAGAGATTTGATAAACAATTGGAAAAAATGTAGTCAATTGGATTGTGCTGCTTTATTCTGCCTTCCACTGACTTGCCCTGAAAATGGGGCAAATTTCTTTGTTAAGGACAATTTGATTATTTTCAACTTTTGTTCAGGTTAGGTCTTTTCTCGAGGTGAATAAGCATTTAGATTATCAAGATACTCAATCTTGCGACTTCCCTGAGAAGATGGGAATCATATATATGTAAAGTCATGGTAGTTGAAAATGCATCTTGTTTTCTTGACATAAGTGTCAGTTATTAGAGACTATGTCCTGGAGCAATGTGACCAACTGTTTTTAATTTTGTGCTATAATGAGGTTATTTTAATTCATTTAGCCATTTTACTTCACTACAATTTGTTTCTTAAAAGCTTGTGGAACCAGTCAAGCGTGGAAGACCATCTCTTGTGTTTCCTTTATTTTCTCCTGAATTTCATCTATGTGATTTGTATTTGTTTTTTCTTTTTCTTTTTTTAAACCAACCTTTCATTTCATGTTGCCAATATTTGAATAAATTTTTTCAGTATCTCTCTAATTGAAAAGGTTGTACATGAGTACCCTGTAAATGCTCAAGTCTTTGTTGTAGTCCAAAGATCAAAGAATTCCCTTTTTGGGTGACTCAGTGTAGATGCTTTAACTTTAGTAAGAAATTGATTTGCTGGCAGTTGTAGTGCTCAGAAAAAATTGACATTGACCTCTGCAGGTGCTTGATGAAGCTGATAGAATGCTTGACATGGGATTTAGACAGGAAGTTCGATTAATATTGAGCAACACATGTTCTGGTATGTGTCATTATTTCTGATGTAAGAGTCAATTTGTTCCACTCATGCTTGCAAATAAAATATGTTTGCCTTCTTTGTGTATGTGGCAGTTGAACCTTACCTATATTGTGTACTTGTGGCAACTTCCTGACACTTTTTCAGATGTGAGAGATGAATTTTTTGTTCTGACATATTTAGTAGATTCCCCAGATATCTACTTGGGATAAATACCCCTACATCCTGGTTAATTATAAGATTAAGATGGGCCTGAATGCTATATGTTTCTCTGGTTAAGCTTCTGTGAAAAGTGACTGAAAGGGGCTATAGGCACCATATTAAGTAGATATAGAGTTAAAAGCACAAAATGAATGGCCAGGCTCAAGTTTCTCCCATTCGATGAGTCTCTGAAACCATGGGGAAGTCTGCATTCCCACATACAGCTAAAATGGAAGTTTGAGTTTTTGTTTTTGGTTAGTGGGAGGAGTTTTGCTGAGAGAGTCTTAGAGAGGAAGTTTGTTTATTTGGTTTTGTTGTTTTGCAAAGGAACATCTTTCCTAATTTTTATATTAAAGGAAACTAGGTTATAAATGTGTGCATATTGGCTCGTAATTTCCTCTTCCTTCCTTGCTTCTCTAACATTGCCCAATTTTCTTTGGAATTTATGGAAATGGATTTCATTGGTCGTGGCAGTGTAAATAATATGACATGGGTGAAAGTCTAAATGTCTTTATTACACATGGGAATTTTGACGGACAACCTTTTGAAGCTTTTCTATTAAATTTCTGAATGGAAAGTATTTTGATTATATTTTTTTGAGCTCTATTAGTTCTAATTATCAGTTCATTTGATATTCATGTGTAGCATATATACCTGTTGCATATGAATTTATTTTGTTGAACTTGTGCAGCTCGTCAAATGCTAATGTTCAGTGCTACATGGCCCTTAGATGTTCATACCTTAGCTGAGGAGTACATGGACCCCGACCCAGTCAAGGTGTGTATTTTCATATATATATATATTTCCATTTCACTTGTTTACTATCTTTGTCATCTGTTAAATCAGTGAGCTCTATTTCAGGTGGTTGTTGGTTCAGAGGATACGGCTGCCAACCATGATGTCTTGCAAATTATTGAGGTTTTGTTTCTGAATTCTCAGCAATAGGCCTCTATAACCATCAAACATTTTTATATTATCCACAGATACTAGTTTGCTTCTGATGGCATCATCACTACAAATGTAGGTCTTGGATGACCATTTACGGGACAACCGTTTGAATGCATTGCTGGAAAAATATCACAAAGCCCAACGGTATTGACTTCTATTCTCTGCTCATATTATGTTGCTAATGTTAATTATCTCCAAGAAAAGTGTGAGCTGGATTGAGGATACCTTTGCACCTGCACTTTGTTTTTTCCCTGTTTTTTTTTTCTCCCTCTCCTTCTTGGCTTTCTCCATTGGTATTTGAGAAGTAGAATGAAGAGATTATTTATCTGGTTTATTATTCGTAGACACCTTGCTTAATTTCTCTTTGCCAGATGTAAAACTTTGAATTCCTCGAGTTTGTTATTGCATTTTATTATTTTGTCTTGTAGATTCTGCATTTTAATGATTTGTGCTTATGAGCAGGAACAGGGTATTAGTTTTTGGCTTGTACCAAAAGGAAGTGCAGCGTCTTGAAGGAATGCTGAAAGCAAGGTGCATACTCATTATTGCATTATTTTCTCATACAACTGGAAGGCACTGTTGATTAAAACTGTTTTTTTTTTTTGGTCTTTTGATTCATTTTTCATAAAATCATTTTTTATGGGTATTATAGTGGTTGGAAGGTTGTTTCTATTCATGGTGACAAAGCTCAAGATCAACGAACCAAGGCATTATCATTATTCAAGCAGGGCACTTGTCCCTTGATGGTATGTTGCAGTGGCAGTTGTGCAAGCATAATATTGTAACAATATTGTTAGATTGCACAATTTTGCTCGGTAGTTTGTTTTCCTGTTATATAAGAATGGCTTATTTTCTCTCTTAAAATTGTTGCACATATTTACATGTAAAAGGATAGTGAGTTGACAGAAATATGGTCCTTCTCATGTAGCAGTCATGGAACCCAGTTAATACATAATCCTACTTATAGCTATTACTTCATATTTGTCAGTAAGATGTTATACTGAAATAGAATTTCCTTCTCTAATTTGGTCTTTATTATTAAAATGATTCCTTGTATGAGCTACTGGCTGCAATTAGTTTTTTATGCCATGCCAATAAACTTGTCGGTTGTGGTTATTCTTTCAAAGTGTCTTTTAGTTCTCAAGTTAGTTAAAATCTCACATGTTTGCAGATAGCCACTGATGTGGCTGCTCGAGGATTGGATGTTCCTGATGTTGAAGTAGTAATCAACTATAGTTTCCCCCTCACTACGGAGGATTATGTCCATAGAATTGGGAGGACTGGACGAGCTGGTAAGAAGGGTGTTGCTCATACATTTTTCACGCATCACAATAAGGTAAACATATCTTTTGCCTACTCTCCCTTATATCTAAGTAATGCCTAAAAGTCCATGCTTTGATCTGATCTTTTGCTTATAAAACATAATCATGGCTTTGTTTCAGGGACTTGCTGGAGAGCTTGTGAATGTTCTCCGAGAAGCTGGTCAAACTGTGCCTGCTGCCCTTCTAAAATTTGGTACTCATGTGAAAAAAAAGGTGTGCATTTCTGCTGCTTATATCATACCAATGTCTGTCTGGAAGCACTGGTTTTTATTTAATTCATAGTGATTAATAATAAAAAAAGGACGGCTCAATGCACATGGCTTCCACATTTGGGGTCTGAGAAAGAGTTAGATATATGTAACCTTACACTTGTTTTTTGCAAAGAGGTTGTTTCTGTGATTCGAACCTATGGTCACCAGGTTATAATGGAGTAACCTTGTTTTCATAGTGTTTAATATATATGGACCAAATATTTATAAGTATTTTTTGGGCAAGGATTCAAATACATATTAGAATATACTTTTACAATACTAGACTAAAGTTTCCCATTGCTATCATTCCTCTTTTCAACAACATTGTGATATTTGATTGGCGTACCCTCACCTAAGGCACAGAAATCGACTTGAAAGAAGTGTCCTTGGACTAGGAGATACCAGAAAACTCCACAAATTAAAAATCTTGTGAAAGTGATCCTGAACTTGGTAAATAGATAATAAATAAACTAATCCGATAAAAAATATACAAGGAAAATTAGCTAAATGCGCAATTTAAGATGTCACCTGTTGTTGTTCAATACTCAAGGTTCAAAACCTCGGCCATGAGCTGCTTTAACTTGCTTATCTCATTCTAAAAATGTCTTTAATATGCATACTGCTCTACATTTCTAAAATCTCGAGAGTAAAATTGACATGGTCAGTAGTTATGACCACATCATCTGGGGCTTTCTGAGATTGAATTGATTGTACAAATCAAGAATATTGATGACATTGCTTTCTATTGTAGGAATCCAAGCTATATGGGGTTCACTTCAAAGAAATATCCACAGATGCTCCGAAGCCTAAAAAAATAACATTCAATTCAGATGATGATGACTGAATCGTGTGATCTCTTTGTAAGATTGGTAGAGACTTGCACAGGGAATTCATTATTTATAAACTAGTAATAGTCTGTTTCTTTCTGAATCATTTTAGTGTTACATTTGGTGTTTGGTCATGTCAGCTTTAATTCGTTACTTGTGCTTTCTTTCTTTATTACATATAAGATGAAACCTGGCACCTTCTGGGGCTTCAGGGCTGAAGCTGATTCCATGGCATCAATATTGTAAAAAAGAAAAGAATCAACAAAGAATTGGGAGAACAAACTTGTTAGCAATCTCTGTAGTTATTTACTTTTTAAGAGGGAGAATATAATGACTAAGTCCTTGGTTGAGGTATGAAAGCAATGTTCTTATAAATTATGAAGATTCCCATCTATCAGTGGTCACCATTTTAATGGATGAGGGATGTGAAGATTCGAATTTGGGAGGAGTAAATGGTTGGTTCAATACTTTATGAAATCATTGCCCTCTGTAGGTTGTTTATAGAATCTTCAAGTGTATTGCTAGCTCTAAGATTGCAAATGTGGTGACTGGTTGTGCCCCCGAATAATATATATTTTTTGTAATTACTGCACATGGAACAAATTGTATAGACAGAAAATGTGAAGAGGGGCGAGAGTGGTGAAAATGTAGAGGGAACAGAGAATTTGATAAGAAAACATATGCTGAGTGGGGAGAGAGATCTTAATCACATTTAGTGTGTCCTCTTCCTAGCTCTAATTACATGTTAGCACACTTCAGTGTCAGATGACCTAATTACCCCTTTCAAGTTTGTCTTTCTTCTTGTGTTCTTTTTTCAATTAATCGTCTTTGAATGCGAGAAAAAAGTTCCATCTGTATGTGTCTGGGAGAGAAAATTCACGGTGATTTAAAGGAGAAGAATCAGTTGACTAACCTTGATGCGATGTTTTTTTTCTTAAAACCCTCATCACTGACCTAATGGGACTATAATTTATAGGCAAGCGAATGTGATCAGGACAAAGATCGAGATTTAGAACTAGTAAGGTAAATGCTTTGCAACATAATATTAAAATGGAAAGTGGATTCCCATCTTCTCACAAATAGACAGAAAAGTGAATATTTGTTATCATTCATGCGATGCCCCAATTGTAAAGAACTTATATATCTATTTTCGAATTCTCGAGTTCTAAGAAAGTCTGTGCGAGGGACTCTAGGTAAGTGCATCGAGATTGTCCACCACGCAACGCAAAGTAATGGGTGCTATGACTTGTAGAATATGTAACGAGAGTATGCTCTTCAACTTAGGGCTGTGCCACCTTGTATCAGAATACCAGAAGCTCGTTACAGGCAGCTTTAACTCGTCCTCACTCAACGCCTGCAAAGCATGGAGTTCCAAAGAGCCCACATCTACCCAATTGTTTGTCCAAAATCTTGTTGTCTGGCCCTCCCTAGCATACCACTTAAAACTTATCTTGCAAGAATTCATGAGCTCGCACCGTCCCTCTCCATACATGCGATGCTGCTCATCTATACCCACCAATCCTGCGGTACTTACCTCACAAGAATCGTGTCCACAGGCCACCTTGTTTTGTCAAAAAATGTCAGTTCCATGTTGTGAGCATGGTTTTGTTAGTAGCTCAGATGCTTCTAATTCCTAGGCCACCCACCCCTTTAAGTTGAGTAACAACATTCCAATTGAGTAGGTAGACTCGTGTTAGAAAGCCTAGTTTCATCCCCGTTCATCCTTGCCTCCGGTGCCTTGGAAAGGAAGCAAAGCAAGTATAGAAGAAGAAGAGCAGGTCTGCAGTGGAAGAAGAAGAAGCTGGAAGCAGTTCTTTATGTTGTCAACCTTCAGTTACATTGTAATTTATGTTCAGTTATGGTGATCCATAAAGGACATGCTAATTAGTCCTTGGTGTAAGTGATTTTTGCTATAATGTGCAATGTTAAGTAACTTGTTACTGAGATTAGGTAAGTAAAGCTATGATGATGAACTTGCTTAGGCTAGTAAACAAATAGGAATGGAAAGCATGTCCTTCGTTGATCACTGTTTGTACTCTTGACATTGTACAAGTCTCCTATAAAAGGGGCATTATGGAACACAAAGTAATTAGATCCTAATGTCCAAAGATTAAAGTTGCAATTTCTCTTTCTATCTTCCTCTGTGTGCTCTTTTATCTGCTTTGTTGAATAACAACTCGCCTGGCATGGTCTTTATCTCCACAAGAAAAACGATATTTGTATTAATCTAGCTCATCGCAAAGCAACATTTGGTGGGACGCCATTTGCATGACACACACGAGCATGGCAAAGGAGACTGACTTAATAAGTGTTGTTCTGCCTAAAGGGGAGAGTTGACGAGATTCCCGACTTAATAGCTTGGACTCCATGCAATCCAGAATACTCTTATTAGTATGGGCCGAAACCCTACCATGCAGAGTGGGGCATGCCTAAATAATTCCTTAGGTCTTTTATGAGGTAAAAGCCTACTTTCCTGCACTGGCCCTAAAGCGCTTGAGTCGACCCATTTTTAGAAACTAATAACCTTAATTTTTAAGAGCTCACTCGTTGGCCAGAGACTTGTCAAGGCACTTCTTGATTACACAAACCTTCTCCAAGTTAGCCTAGGTAAATAGAACAACATCATCAGTGAAAAAAAGATATGATAAACCCAGACCATGCTTTGATGGGAAAACGGGTTGCCAATTGCTCTTAGCTATTTCATCCTCGATCATGTGCGCGAAGCACTCTATGCAAAGAACAAACAGGTTTGGCAAGAGGGGATCACCCTGCTTGATGCCCCTTGAGAGCTATAATTGCTCTGTCACCTCGCCATTCCATAGGATCTGCATAGAAGTTGATGAAATACAATCCATATTGAGATTAATCCAAAAGCTAGGCAGTGAGGGCTCAAATAAGGTGCCTTCGATGAATTCCCAATTGAGGCGATCATAAGCCTTCTCCGAATCAACCTTATAAATCATATTCTCCTTCTTATCGAGCAAAGATCTTATAGTGTGCAACACCTGCTGAAGGATCACTATATTGTTTTATATCTGCCCTCCTAGAATGAAGCTGATCTGAGTTGAAGCAATCCAATCAGGAAGATTTTTCAAAAATGACATATATATATTAGTTTTCTATCTTCATTATATATATATATATATATATATATGAATATTCAAAAGTATACATCATTACATATTTAAATCTTGATGTACTATGCTTACCAAAGCAAGCACATTCAAATACAAATTCAAATTAATTCAAACTTAAGTCTAAGAATTACAAATACAAGATGTAGTAGCAAACCAGGCCATTTGGCTAAGAAAAGTTCTCAAGGATCTAAAATTTGAGCAGAGATCAGCAACAAGGATTTTGTATGACAACAAGTCTGCTATTTGTATGGCAAAAATTCCTATTCAGTATGGAAAAACCAAGCATATCAATGTGAGATACGATGCAATCAGGGAAGCAGAAAGGAATGGGGAAATCATGATGGTACACTGCAAATCAGAAGACTGACAGACATACTAGCCAAATCCCTTCCAAAACTCAAGCAAAAATCTCAAGGAGGAGTGTTGAAGTATTGAGACTTTTGCTTGATACACAAGAAAAAAAAAAAAAAAAAGATCCAGAGGAAGAAGAGAGAAGAGCCGAAAAATTGAAGCCAGCCATGATAGAAGCAGAAAGTTGGTTCCAACAAGATGCTTAATAGACAAGCAATTTCTGTTTGTAGTATGTGTTAGCGGGATTAGGTAATTTGTATGACTAATCTAATTGTCTTTTATTGTATTAGTATGAGACTAAACTTGTATTAGTTGCAAAAAGTATAAATTAGGTTACAATAATCTTTTTAAATTAGGTTACAATTTCTCCTTTTGTTGGTAGTTAGTTGTGAACTTGTGATCTTAAAAGGATAGTAGTAATCTCACGAGAAAAGGCATCTATCTGAAGGATATTCATACTTGTGTGCATCCTTTCCTACGACTTTTGAACAGCTCCACGAGAACTGACGACAAAATGGTCCACCTCAATTCAAAATGAAGGCAAGATTCTACATGGAAAGTGCTCTGCAAGGCAATATTTTTGTAAATCTGTGCAGATTCGCTGTGTCTAGTCAAGGTTGGCCGCTTTATTTTGCCCTGTAACCGTAAGCTGCTTTAGCAGTTTTTGCGTGCATGATCGAGACAGCTAAAATGGATGGACGATGTGTTTTCCTTGTAAATGTAAGATTGGCTCGTTGCTATGCAGAGTCATAATCGGCTCTTAAACATTTATTTGCAACGTGTTTGTCGTTTTCTTGCCTTGAACCCTTCCACGCTGGTTTGACAGGGATATGCCAAGAAAACTTTTATAAAAGACTTCCAAGTCAATCCATTCCAGCCCAGGAATCGCTTGGAAAGACCAAAAGTCACTAGCAATTGTTTAGTATGCCAAAGGTTGTCTACACAGGGTGCTCAAACGCATTCCAGAGCAGTTGGCTTCTGAAGATAAGCAAAGCCTGGAAAGCCAGTTATAATATTCTTCTCGCCATAGTCCATAGTCCTGCTATGGCAGTTTAGCTGCAGGTCAAGATGATTAGGTTTGAAAAACTTCGTAAATTCTGATGGTCCTTTGGAGAAGTTCAGAAAGCAGTTGTTGTTATATTTTAGTTTGATTGAAAATAATAATAATAATAATAAATAAAGAAGTCGGAATGAAGTTACGAAGAAGTTGAAAAATTGAAATTTATGGGAAGTACAAAGGACAGAATACGCTTGTTGATGCAGCTACCACGAATTGATATCGCAATCAAAGAAGTCGATTTCCAATTAGCGAGAAAGATAGCAATGGAATAGAAAGAAATTGCCACGAAGTGGGTATAAGCGTCGAGGAAACTATATAAAGCATAGATTAGAATGACAACACAACGCCATCTCAAAACTTCAAGGCCTAGTCTTTTGAGAAGAGGGAATGTGATAAAGAGAGAGAGAGAGAGAGTGAGTGGGTGAGACAGACACACAAACAACCTTCTGTAAAACTTTCAGGGCCTACCCAAATGACAGAGACACACCGATAGATAGATAGGTTGGGGGGAGAGTGAGGGGAGCGAGAGACAAAAAATTAGGAAACTAGAAGAGAATGGCTGACGCTGCAGTGTCTTTCCTACTCAACACGCTTTCAGAATTGCTGCAAGAGTCGCATTTGTTGACGGGGTTGGAGGCAGAAGTTCAGTACATAAGTGATGAGCTAGAGTTCATGAAGGCTTTCTTGCCAGTTGCAGATGCAAAGAAAGATGATGACCCCATACTGAATGTGTGGGTGAGGAAAGTGAGACATGTAGCTCAAGACATGGAGGATGTTCTTGATGATTTCAGACTCTGCACTGCACATGATCGTGGACGCGGATTCAGTTCTCCTCTTCAAAATGTATCGTGTTTCTTCAGGAATTTTCACGCTCGGCATCGAGTTGCTTCGAGTATAAAAGACATCAAGTCCAGAGTCGTCAGTATCTCGGAGGGGTATAGGAGATATTGTATCAAAAATAAGTTGTCAGAGGAAAGCTCTAGATCCGGCAGCACAAAACGGTTTGAGCGTCAAGGGGATGCACTTCTGCTAGAAGAAGCTGATTTGGTTGGCATTGAGAAGCCCAGATGTCAGCTGATTGGGGTCCTTGTCGGAGGTAAAACTGAACGTGAAGTGGTTTCGGTGGTTGGGATGGGAGGCTTGGGGAAAACCACCTTGGTGAAGAAAGTCTACGATGATGCAGATGTCATGAAACACTTCGAATTCCGTGTTTGGGTCACAGTCTCCCAATCTTTTGAGACCAGAGACCTCCTAAAAGACATAATCCAACAACTCTTCCGCCGACTGAAGAAGCCGGTCCCTCGAGAAGTGGAAAGGATGAACAACGACCAGTTGAAAATATGGATAAAGAAGTTCCTTCAGCAAAAGAGGTACTTGATTGTCTTTGATGATGTCTGGCAGATGGACACTTGGGATGCTGTCAAACACGCACTGCCAAACAACAATTGTGGCAGCCGAGTGTTGATCACGACGCGCAAAAATGACGTAGCCTCTACCTCCTGCGTGGATTCTCCCAACAACGTGTTTCCCCTGCATCCATTATCTGTTGAAGAGTCTTGGACTCTTTTCTGCAAGAAGATATTTCACAAGGAGTCTTGCCCACCACACCTAAAAGAAGTGTCAGAAAGAATCCTGAGAAGATGTGAGGGATTGCCTCTCGCAATTGTGGCAATCAGTGGTGTCCTGGCAACAAAGGAGAGGAGCAGTATAGATGCATGGGAAATGATTCTTCGTAGCCTTGGTTCTGAACTAGAGGACAATGATAGACTTATGGCTATGACAAAAATATTGTCTCTAAGCTATCATGATTTGCCTTACTATCTTAAATCCTGCTTGTTGTATTTCAGCGTTTTTCCCCAGGATCAGCCGATAAAACGTATGAAGCTGATCCGACTATGGATAGCTGAAAGCTTTGTGAAAGAAAAGGATGGAAAGACCCTGGAGGAAGTTGCAGAGGGCTATCTCATGGAGCTCTTGAGCAGAAGCTTGATTCAAGTTGCAGAATCAACAACTGACGGGCGTTTTAAAACATGCCGCATTCACGACCTTCTGAGAGAGATTATAAATTTGAAGGCAAAAGATCAGAACTTTGTCGCCATAGCTAAGGAAAAAAACCTGATGTGGCCAGAAAAGAAGCGTCGCCTGTCCGTGCACAAGCCACCCAAAACAGTACAAGAGAGGCATATTGATTCTCCGCTTCGTTCACTGCTCATATTTGGGGGGACTGATTCTTCAACTGAGTGCTCTAGATTCAAAATCTGTTCTCGATTTCCAAGGCTGCTCAGTGTGTTAGATCTGGAAGATTTACCTCTTGAGGAATTTCCAGATCACGCTGTCAACAGATTGCTCTTGAAATATTTAAGTTTGAAGAATACAAAGGTGAATTCCATTCCAAGATCTATTGGGAAGCTCCAGCACCTTGAGACATTGGATTTGAAACATTCCCGTGTCACTGAATTGCCGGTTGAGATTTTGAAGCTCCAGAAACTTCGCCACCTACTGGTCTATCGCTATAAATATGAGTCTGATGATGGCCTTGCCACCAAGTTCGGATTTAAAGCTCCTATGCAAATAGGACGTTTGCAATCTTTACAAAAGCTCTGTCACGTAAAGGCAAATCTAGGTGGCGGCCCTTTGATGAAAGAGTTAGGAAAGCTGAGCCAACTGAGGAGGTTGGGCATTGTAAAGCTGAGAAAAGAAGATGGGAAAGCACTTTGTTCTTCCATTGAAAATATGGGCCATCTTCGTGCCTTGTCTGTTACTTCTACAGAGGCAAGTGAGATCATTGATTTGCAACACTTATGCTCCCCTCCGCAGTTCCTGCAACGAGTTTACTTGACAGGACGTTTGGAGAAGTTGCCACACTGGCATAGTCTGGAAAAGATCGTCTTGAAATGGAGCGGACTAATTGTTGATCCATTACCGTCTCTCCAACACTTGCCCAATCTGGTGCATCTTGAGTCTGTGCAGGTTTATGATGGTGAGACATTGTGCTTTCAGGCTGAAGGCTTTCAAAGGCTCAAATTTTTGGGTCTAAACAAGCTAGACAGACTCAAATCAATAACCTTGGAAAAGGGAACAATGCCTTGCCTTGAAAAGCTGATAGTTCAATGCTGCAAATCTCTGCAAAAAATCCCTTCAGGCATTGAACACCTGGCCAAGCTCAAAGTACTGGAGCTTGTCGACATGCCTAATGAAATGATCAATGCGCTGCGTCCTGATGCTGACGGTGAAGATTATCAGAAGGTTGCACATGTGCTAGAAGTTTATTGTACATACCAGAAAAATGGTATTCGGGATGTCTTCCCTGTGGAGAGCTTCAAAGGAGAAAATTCTGCATGGCTTGATGTCTCCACCAGGAAGAGGGAACAATATATTTGGAAATAAATCTGCTTCCACTCCTAAAATGAGTTTTTTTGTATTGACAAAAAGACCAAAAAACAAACAGCCATGATATTAGCTGTATAAGATAATATTTTTCAATATATAAGATTAAAATAGATATATCAATAATAATAAAATTATTATTAAAAAGATATAATTTAATCAAAATATACTTTTTTTTTTCATTTTTGTATATAGATACTTTTTGTAAAGTGTTGTAATTGTTATTTATTTTATTACTTATAAGTTAATTTTAAATTAAAAAATATAAATTATATAATTAATTATTAAATTTATTATTTATTATCATTTTAATATAATTATTTTGTTAACAAAATTAGATAAAAAATTATAAAATTTTTCTTATAATGAATTTTTATACAATTAAATCTATTATTTTGATTTTTTTTTCAATTAATATAGTCCTCTATATATGATCTCTTAATATCTATATAAGAATTCAAAAATCATGAATTTTAAAAAATTTTGAAAAAATAATGAAAATAATTCAAAAAATTATTCTTATATTTTTTAAAAAAAAATTATGACTTTTAAAAAATAAAAAAATAACAAAAATAATTATAATTAGATATAAAAATTAAATATGCTAAAAAATCCAAATTATAAAATAAAAAAATTAATTTTCAAAACAAAATGTAATTTATATTTTTTACCAGTATTTAAGTGAATTTATATTTTGTATTTTTACTTTTTCTTATAATTATCAACGCCTCCATTACTTTACATAACTTAAAATGATAATAACTTTAGTATATTAAGATATTAATTGACTAAAAGCAAATATGATGAGTTTAGTTGTATAAAAATATATATTTTTAGAGGTGAATTTATATATTTTTATCTAATATTATTGAAAATAATTAAATTAAAATTAAGTAATTTAATTGTAATAAATTAATATTTGATGAAGAAAATAAGAATAAAGAAAGAATCAATACTTTTGCCTTTTTAATTATAGTTGTCTGCTTATAAATTTTTCACTTATTACATTTTTAATTTTAAATACAAGATTGGATAGGATATAAGATACTCTTGATTATTAAATATGTTATTTTTTTTCTTACTTTTGCATTATTGTAGCTATGTTTTTATGCCCAAACTAATTTTAACCACTGAAGACCTAATTAATAAGATATGAATTTGGCCATGAATCACATGAGAGGCTATGAATTTGGTCATTAATTATTAGCTTAATTATGTATAATTAAATTTTTTTATCAACTGATTTTTACTAACTCAATTTTCAAATCATATAATAGGTTATGAATTTAGCCACTAATCATTAGCTTAATAGTATGTAATTGCCTTTTTTTATCAGCTAATTTTCACACAATTTTTCATATCTATAAATCTTGCGATGTTATAATTAACATATAGGTATATGTGTTTAATATTGACGTTTAAATGCCAAAAATGATTCTCGTTGACTATTTAATATTAACACTTAAACGTCAAAATTGATTCATTTTGACCATAATTAATGACCAACAATGTCTCTCTCATGGTAGGTAATCAAATCATGCTACAAACAAGGGGAAGCTAAGAGAAAATTTTAGCAACCCATATACACTGTGGACATGTCATGTCATTTTGGAATATTATGTTTGGGTATTTGAACTTGGTAACAATAAGAGCAAAGGGATTATTCATCCATAAAAGAGGGGGAAATGGGTTTATTATTTAGGTGAAACACAAAAATGACTTCATAAGGTTTGTTACTGTTTATACTGGTGAACCATCTTATTTTTAAACGCTTTGGTCCAAAAAGATCAACATGTTATATTAAAATAAATAAACTTCATGTACAAAAATTTTTGATGGATAAATTAAAAAAAATAATAAAATGTTTAATGGATGCAAGCTTTAGAGGATAACGAATATAAATGAAAACTTACGGGATGCACTTTTTTCTATATATATATATATTCTGTGGTACCAAGTTCTGAGAATTTGTTTTAACCCAAACGACCTAAATTGTAAATTTTCTATCTTTGTCGCTCGACCTCAAACCTTTCAGGTTACACCACATCTACCACTTCCTTTAAAACACCATTTAAGAATGCTGATTTAGCATCTAGATTATAGATCTACCGCCTCATCTCAGCTACAATGACAATCAAAATTCTGATGGTGTCCATTTTGGCAATTGAGACAAAGGTGGCTACGTAATTAATTTCAAGTTGTTGAAAATAGTTTTTAACCACAAGTCTTGCCTTATATATATTGTCCATAAAATAAAAAAAGTAAAAATAGTATCTCACAAATCTATTAAGAAAGATTAAGCTCTCACACCACACAATGGAATGACTATGTGCACGTGCGCGTGTATATATTATTCATAATTTTGACATTGACTTACGTGAGCATTAATGATAATCAATCAAATGACTAAATTGTTAGCAAGAAACAAATTTTAAAGACTAGAGTTTCTGAAAATAAAATTTATTATCACTAAATATAGTATGAGTAAAATTTAAAGTACAGTCTAATAAAAAAAAATATGATGTCTTGATTGTAAAAATATAAATAATTAAATAGACTTAGATGGAGATGTTTGATATTGTAGACCAAAAAAAAAAAAAAAGGAGCAAGAAGTTAAATTGCTACAATTTTTTAATTGTTATAAAGACTCAACTCATACAATGACTTAAGTAAGGACTAAGCCATTGGTCAAATTATCTTCTTAATAATATTTAATATATTTTTGTATTATTTAGGTATATATTTTATATTTTTTCATATATAACATAATTATATAAATTGTAAATGAATATAAATATTTTTTATAATTATAAGAATGTAATTATTTATTTTTATTTTATAATAGAATAATTATTTTAATATAAATATAAATATCTTTGTTTTTTTCAATGACAAAAAAATGGGTGATCTCCATCATCGAATTTTGTTGGTAATGATATTATAAGACATTATAAATAAAATAAATCTTAATTGAATTAACTTTATATTTAGGCATTTATAACAAGAACATATTTCAATATAAATTTGAAAACAAAAAAAAAAAGACATTTGAGAAAAAACAAAAGAAAAACTTGGCCTCAGCTAATGTGGAGTCACATAATTAAACAATTTGATAATTATTTGATGACACAGTTGGATTTTTTTGTTGATCTCAATATATAATTTCTAATTAAAATTAAGATAGAGAAAGTTAAAGTCATAATAAATTTACGTGAAATGTCAAAATAACTAAATTATTCATAATACATAAAGATGGTAAATAAATGAATTAAATTTGAATTTGAAGGGTGTTATTTCAAATTTTTTGTCATTTGAATTTTTTGTATTTTGAGATATAACTTCGTAGAATTTCTTATTCATTATATTTTTAAGGTCATTCAAAATTTGAATATTTTAAATTTTAAAATTATCAAGTTTCAAATTATTTGAATTCTAGATTTTGAGTGATTAGATCTTTGATATATTAATCTCAAATTATTTGGATTTTGGATCATTAATTTCAAGTCAATCAAGTCTCTAAATAAGTTAGGTCTTAGGTTCATTAAGCTTTGGAATCTTAAGTTTTAGGTCTTTTGGATTATTTAGATTTCAAGTTTTATAAATGTGGGTTATTATGATTTCAAGTTAATAGGATTTCAAATTAATTAAGTTTTGAATCATTTCAATTTTGAATTATTTTAATTTTAGGTTATTTAAATTCTAGGTCATTGACTTTTTCAATCAATACAAGTTAAATTGAATCAAATTTTGAGCAAATTAAGTCAAGTTATTTAGGTTAGATTATTTTTCTAGCTCTCATATCATCCAATTCTAAAATCTAAGTCACCCATCTTCTTACTTTTTCTGTCTTTGTCTCTTTTTTTATCTTTTTATAAGTTTTGATTCTCTCTTTTGTCCTCTTCTTGAAAATCTTTGTTAATATCATCTCTCTTTCTTTATCACTTCACATGTTTTAATTTCTTATCTTCTTCTTTGTGAAAATTGCCTCTTGCTTTCTTCATAATGTTACTCTTTGAATTTTCTTTTCCTTTTTGATTTTTTAGGTTGATGTTAGTGACAATTCTAAGAGCACTTTCTTTCTTTTTTTATTTTTTGGCTAAAAGAAGTATAGTCAATTTAGTCTTTTAACCATTAAATTGTAGTTAATTTTAGGACGAGTCTTTTTTACTTTTTCTTTATTATTTTATTAAAAAACCCATTAAGTTGTAAGTTACACAATCAAGTAACTTCTCAATTCCCATAAACCTTACACCCCTTTTCCTAAGATTAGAACTTGAGATCTCAAATATAGAAGTCTAAATTCTTAACCACTTAAATATCTCTTAAGGGATAAATGAGTTTCTTTTATTCTATTAAGATGGTACCTCTTTATTGTTGATGGTGTTCTTGTTGTTGTTGTTCTCATTGTCATTATTGTTGTTATGTGTATGTGTGAAAAAATGTTGTTGTTGTTGTTAATGGTGATGATGATGTTGTTGTTATTATTGGTTGCTTATGTGTGTTTATGAGTGAGAAAGAGAGAGAAAGAGAGAGAGAGAGAGAGGTAAATTATCAAAGATGAATTAAGATTTTCTCTACTCCTTGCAACTTTTCTTTTAGTTGAAAAAAAATAGAAAAATAAGGGTAGTACTTCACAATTTTGTAGAAAGAATTGTACTTTTACATTACACAATGAGCTGACCCTTATGCTAAACCCATTAAAGTAACAAACTTTATAGGTTTAGTGAGAAACCAATAAATCCTAGAACTATGTATGTCTAAAACATATGTTCAACTTTTTCAAATGCCTCCATGAAGAGTCAAACCCATAACTTTGCATTGAATGACCCTTCTTACTACTAGACTACAACATTGGGTGGTCTTTCAAATTTTTGTTATGTTTGTGTGTGTTTTTAAAGTATATATGTCCTTTGCTTATAGTTATCTTATAGTCCTTACACTTGAAGTAACTTTGATGTATTATGTTTTTACTTTTATGTTTAAAATTTGGTATTTTTTCACTTCAATAAAGGAATAGGATTTAACTTCATTTTATTCTTCAAAAACTCAAACCCATGACTTCATATCAAGCAACTCTATTAACCACTAGACCATAATGTTAAATGGTGTTGTATTTTATCTTTTTGTTTTATGTGTATGTGTGTTTATGTGTGCTCTTAAAGGATACATGTCCTTTACTTATAGTTATCTTATAGTTCTTACACTTGACATATTTTCAATAAGTTGTGATTTTTGCCTTTAAAGTTAAAGCATGGTACTTTCTTTACTTAAATTGAAGAATAAGATTAAACTTCATTTTATATTATCAACTACTTAATTAAATACAGTAATAAAAGAGCAAGAAGTAGTTTGCTTTAAAGTCATTAAGCATAACTCTTAGATTTATGGCTAAGCTATTGATTTTTTATTAGATCATCATCATTTATATATATTTTTATTAAATATGTGGTTTGACTAATGACCAAAAAGTTGAACCATTTGGTTAGATAATTGGTTTAGTCAATCCTAATAACTATGTAAACATTTTAATTTAATATAGTTAATTGACATTTAACCATGCCTTATACATCCAAAAGAAATTAGATTTTTCCTACAAATAATTATATACATCCATACAAATTATTTGCATTTAATGGTATTTTAATGGATGCATTGTAATTAACTAATGTAATCATTTAAGTACCTAATAGATACATATATGTATGTCACGAGACATGTTATCAAGTTACACATCAATTTTTTTTTTTTTGAAAAAAAACATCAAATTGTTTGCTTAAATTTCATAAAAAATTAAAGTTTCTTAAATTATAACCCCACTTAAACATGCCTAAAAAATTAAGATTAGAGACTAATGTTTAAACCAAACTTGAGCAACCAAACATTTTAGAGTTAGGTTATGTTGATTTTCAAGTATGCATAACAACTGAACACTTTTCTTTTTTTTTTTTTGGAAAAGAGAAAAGAAATAAAATAAATTATATCTAAACTATAAATCTTAGTGATAAGGTCTTTGGCTAACAGCTCTAATGCACCTTTAGGCCTTAAGAAAAAACCTATAAGACAGACAAAGACTAAGATGAGAGGTGTCTCCAATGTTAGTACTCTAATGTCCAAGTCAATTTTACAAAAAGTAAGTAAAATGGATAATAAGCTAAAAGAGACTAACTCTAATAGACCTCTTTCTATACTAACCCTGGTTAGTAAACTTTAAATGTTGACGTGATGGCCAATTAAGTTATAAGGAATATTATTCATTTAAGATAAGTTAATTGAGATCTTGTCCAAGCTTTCATGTCAAGCTCATGCTTAATAGTAGACCTAAGCTCCCAAGTTGGGCCAAGTTTTAAGTTATCAACGGACTTTGACTTAAAGAGAGAGTTGGGTTGATTCCTTATCACTTGCCTCATCCCTTGAGAGGAGACAAGCTTTTATCTTTATATAATGAAAGGTTTTGAAAATTTTTCATGACTTATAGCATTTTTGTTAATGATAGTTACTGACAATTATTCTACACACCTTTTAAGGGATTTTTTTTTTTTTTAAGTTCTTGTCTTTTTAAAGTGACATTGTCTCAACTTTATTTTCTTCCTGATTAGGTCTTCTCTAAACTTTTTGCAACTTTACCTTTAGTTTCCTTAATCTTTGCTATTAGCAAATAGCCAGTCATAAGTTTATCCCTCCTTGTGGGCAAAACAAGTGTGATGTTAAGCAATACTTGTAACATCACACTTGTTGCAAATCACTCAAAACTATGCCATATTATGGTGAAAATTATTCCAACCTAATACGTCATCAAGATTTTGGCATAAAAATAAAGGGCTTGTCATGCTCCTCTATTATAATTTTCTTTTTTCCATGACATATTCATGATGGGTGTAACTTTTCCTCTACTTAAACCAATTTTGGGTTTTTTTGTATCATCACAAGTTACACTTAAGCAAATTACTCTAAATGGTTAATGTTGCTTAATAGAGATTGTTGCATTATGTAAATAGGCTCATTTTAGATTGATAAGTGTTATGTTAATAAATGTCATAAACTTGCCAATGATTAATCAGAACAAGGTATTAAGGTATACTTATGTGACCACTTAAAGTAGTTAGGAGGATAACAACAAATTAAAGAAATATGTAAAATCACAAGGTGGAGGGTTAAAAGTCAGGTTTCATGTATATTCTCCCTAAACCTCTTTTAGATTGCTCAAATTAATAGGTATTAAGAGACGTGCTTGTGATTTGTACTCTATAAGTAATGAAGAGATAATTGTGTCTTGCCAAATGAGTGAACTTAAAGGCTACTTAAGGTGTGGTGAGAAGCTTAATATTATGGCAAGTTAAGAGTTATTAGGTCAACCTATTGTGATTGAGGCTTCAAATCCTAAGGATGTCAAAGAAGTTAAGGATGGAGCTATTGCAAAGAAGAAAAGAGATCAATAATAGAAGTGTCTTAGAGGTGTTAAAAAAGAATATAAGAAATCTTGAACTCCCCCTTTTAAGAATAAGCTTACTCAAAAGGATTAATGTGCCTTCATATAAAGAGAAGTAAGAGAGACAAAAGGGGTCTCTAATCCACCTAAACTAAGGAGACTTTATAAAACAAATGAGACTATTTATTCTAAAGTTTGAACTCATAAGGAGACACATCGCCTTTTTATGAAATGGGAAAAAGACACTCAAGAAAGACCTAAGTGTTTTTCCCAAAAAATCAAAAGGGAGAAAATCCCTGAGAATCCCCATCGAGTTTATGTAAAGAGAAGGAAGGCTAAAGAGCTCGATCTCATTATTCTTATAATATGTGGCCATTTGTGAAAAAGGTCTTTATGGACATTTAATTGGCAATCTTTGTGTCTAGGTTCATGGTGACTTTAAACTAGGCAAGATTAGTATTAATGACCTTGTTGGGATGGTTCTTTATCCTCACATTTAAAGTACCTTTTGACACTTTTCGTCACTCAAGCTACCAAGGGAAGCCTTTTATGCTAGCACCCACTTGATCAACCTTTTGAGCTGCTTGGATAATGTTACATGGGATCAATACCAAGACTAGTTTGAGGTCTTTACTTAAATTTGAGTAGTCAATTGGGAGAATACCAAGTTTCAAGAGAAGGTTAATAGCTTAGAGAATAAGTTTAAAGACTTTAAACTAACTTTAGGTCTATTCACAAACACTGTTGCATGGGTGAAAAAGGTGTGCAAGTAAGGTGAGGAGCTGAAGAAAGCAATCATTTAGGCAAAGGAACTAAAACTATAATCTAGGTAAGAATCTCAAACATTTTATTGACAAACTAGACAAGTTTTAACTCAAAAATACCAAGTTAAAAATGAAAGGAGTTTGAGCTATGGAAACTACTCAAATTAGTTCTCTACTCCCTCGTTATACTTAAAAGCATTCAAGGCTTTTAAGAAGAAGAACACCAAATTAAACACTAACCTACAATATATCATTACTAATCATGAAAAGGTTTAGGCTTCTCTTCATAACCATAAGGGGGCTATTGACTAGGTTAGAGTAGAAGCTTGAAATGAAGTCACTCAAGACATGGGAGTGAAAGTGAAGGAGTTCATTTTTTAAGCTTTTTTGCAAGGTTGAGAAAAGCGTTTTTCCCAAGCCATGACCATAATGTCTGAGCTATTTCTTTGATTTTATTCAACACTTTTGAACTTTTCTAAGTAGTCGTGGTAGGTAAGACTTCTTATCTTTGTATCTTTTCTTTTATAACTTTGTAGTATTTTTCCTTTATAATTTTGTATCTTGTTCCTTCGTAGCTTTGTTTGTTGTACATTTATTTTCCATTACTTTCTTACTCCTTTTGTTTTTATCTAATAAACATACTTGTGGCAACCTTTAGTCAAACAAACTTAAAATACTTCCACGGGTAAGAATTTTAAGGAGCTAATTGTCATGAAGTGGGGTTGTAATAAGCTAAACTCTACTCATAGAGTTCAAAAAGCTAAACTCATCCCTTTAAGGTAAGTCACCTATCATACTTATAATTATGGCAAACTAATTAATCAAGTTTTAACTTGGTGAACTAATCTTTAGATCCATTTTCCTCTACATTTGACAAGATGTGACATATCCCAAAAAACTATACCTATCATGAAAAAGGGAAAACTATCATTTTAAAGTGGATTGTAGAGATATCACCATGTGTCTATTGTTATTTAAGTGTCCTATGGGGGTTGTGCAAAATCGATAAGACTTTGTTATAGGTTTTACTTCCCATTATTATTTAATCTTTTTCACTCATTTCTATTTTCATTAAAAGAGTATCTCCCTTCTTTAAGTGTGATTTGTAAGCAATTTTCTCAAAATCATGGACAATAAAGAGCAAAGATTGGGCAGTATTGGAAAATACCTAGGTTCCTCATTAGGTTTGTAAGGTAGGCTCATCCCTTAGGCGCATGGTCATACACCATATAGCGTCCTTTTACAACTTTTTCCTACACTGGCCTGAGATTATGGACTTAGTCATACTAGCAAAATAGGTTCTTAAACTAGAGTTAGGGCAATAAGGCCTCTAATTAGTGGTATGGTACCTAGTACTTTTATTCTTCTGTCACTAAGTAAGAACATTTAGACAAGAAGTTTAGTGATGATTAATGGATTATTGGAAGGTATAAATGACTAAATTCTCTTCCTTATGAAAAAACATGTAGTCCTCTCTCTATATATGTCACCTTTTATTATGAATGGTTTATGGCCAAGTTAAGACTTCCTATGCAAGGTTGCAAGAGTTTTTCATGTACTACAACTTCTCTTTTACATAATTATTGTCATCTAGTTGACATCATTTAACCAATTTACTTGCATTATGTGTGTAAGCTCATTTAAGGATGACTATAGCCATGCTAGTTCACTATGATGCCATGTGCTCTTTATGGTCTCCCTTTCAAATGGATTTTTAGTTATTGAAGTCTCTTAATGAGTTTGTTAACACCTTGAAGTTGTTGGAATGGACATTACCATATTTTAGACCTTTCATCTATAAGCTTTTCTTCCGAAAGTTCTTAAAAAGTATCTTTTTTTTTTTTTTGACAAGACTAAAATTCGATGGTTTCCTATAACTTGTCATAATTGCCAAAGATCTCTACCTTCAAACAAAATCAATTAGGCATGTTGCTAGCACTTAATGGTCACCAAAAGTTCATTATATGACTACTCTATTATGAGTGCTTTGCTGATTTAATGATAAAAGAGAAATATATAAAGTGTGGTCACCCCTAAAAGGGTTGTTAAACCACTCTCTTCAGTGTTTATAAGTGGTGAAAAGTATCTAGAGATGCTACAAACTAAGGTGGATGACTTCCATAATCCCTTTATAAGCTCTCATGAGTCTATGAAACAAAAGGAATCTTTTATTCATATAACTTTTGGTTTTAAGAGGTAGGTGAACCAAATAGTCCCATTATTTTGATTTCTCATAGGTTTTACTTGCTTTGTACTAATTTTCCTTCTTTTTGGTATAGGAAAAAAGGTGTTAAGCACTTTGCTTGATTTTAATAAGCTCATAGGAGAGGTTGTCATGAAGTTGTCTACTCAAGTTTAAAAGACCATTCCTACCCTCGATAAAGACTTAACAAAAAGGCAGCCTCTTCTGAAGTAAAGTCATCTCCCTCTTATGAGCAAAAGGTAAAAAAAAAAAAGATCTCTCTCAAGTTAATAAGCTAAGAGATGACCTACTTCTTGTAGATTACAAAAGTAAGCTACTAAGGGAGACCTTGCCTCTTATCAAAGCACCAAGTAAAAGGTTGTCTAATGAAGAAGCTTTAGGGGAGGATTTGCCTTTTCCTAATCAATTAAAGAATCATTCTTTTATTGATTGGACAATTGAGCTATATAAGACTAAGAGAAAGGATGGCAAGTTATTTGTTACTATGATTTTTATAAAGCATAAGATGCCTTTAGATGGAGTCCACCCTGAAACTTTTGTTGAGCATCCTAAAGTTATAGGTATTCTTCCTCAAAGACCTGAACTTTCCAAAAGAATGACAATATGTTTAATCTCCCCTCATTCATCAATGTTCCTCTATACAGCTCAACCTTTACCTCAAAAGACACTCACAACAACAAAAGGGAAAAGGATTGAAAAGAAGATCCATCTTCTTCCTCAAAGTAATTGGATCATAATCCCTTTGTGAGTCCATTAGGTGAGGATAATCCATATGTTGGTGAGGCTACTAAGGGCCCTTTTCAATTTACATTTAATGATTTGATAGAGGAAAGTGTGTTTTTAGTAAACAAGTGGGTAAATCCCTATATAAGAGTAATGTTTTACCAACTTGCCTTTATTATCAAGGAAACCTATAGAGAGTTATACAAAGTGCATAAGCTTGATGAGTCTAAAAAGAAGGACCTTATACTCTTTATGACAAGGGAGATGCATTTTGACTAATTACATAAATGATAAAATTAAGAGCAAGAAAAAAAATTTGTTAATTCTATTAAAGTTTGCTTAGGAGCAAACTCAATCTACTCATCTTAATTCTTATGTGATAACCTTAACTATATAATTAAAAGCTAAGTAAAAGGTTCATACTAATGAGCTCATTAGTATAAGCTCATTTTATAATAAAAAAATGTAAAGGTTGAGCTTATTTTATAGCTTAAGATGAACTTGTTTAAGTTTCAAGTATAATAAGGTCTTAAATAAGAAGATCCCCTTACAAACATTAGTCAATAGCTCAAGTTTTTTATTACAAATTAGGGTTATATCAAATACATACTTAATGTTGCAAGGTAGCTAAAGGTAGCAAATCACAAGTAGAGCCTTAAGTTTTTTATATTACCTTTTCCAAATGCTTTTTTACTAGGAAAGAATCATTCATTACTTGAAACTTGTTATACCAACTTCAATTCCTACTCCTACTCCAATCATCTTACCTTCTCTTATTTTCGTGAAGGAAGCCATGGTGTTCCTTATTCAAGTTCAGCAAACGATCATAGCAATTAAAGGATATTTCGAGTAAGGTTAATTTTTGTCAATAGTATAAGAAGTAATATGCCTCCTTGGTTCAAGTGTAGATAGGTTCCACATAATATATTTCCTTGATGTAGAAATTTGAACATTTTATAACTAACAATTTAGGTCTTATAACAATGAATCCTATAATTGCTTTCTATTTGGTTAATGAAAAAGAGTTTTTTGAAATTTTTATGATCAAGGTTTATTCAACTCATTTTTATTTTTTCCTACTTTTTTCATTACTTATCAAACTATTGTTCTCCCCTTATTTTCTTTTTTCACAACTCAAGGCAAGTCACTTGTTTAGAGCTATTTAAATCGATTTATGAACTATAATGTAAGCTAACGTACTTGGTTAGAGAGGTTTATGTAAATGTATAAAAAATTTTATTATTTCTAACTTGCCCTCAGTTGTTGTAAGCTCCTTATTTCAAATCCTTTAGTTTAACATACAACTTACTTGTTGAGTCGAGCAAGTCTCATGCTCAGGTTTCTTTATATTGACAAGTTTTCTATATCATTATAATATGGATTAGGTAAACCCTTTATCACATAAGGTTTAATGACTTATTTTAATAATCATGTTTGTTTGCTTTTGTAACCGAAAAGCTTACAAGTTTTAAATTTTCCTATAAATTCTTATGATGAGTTTCCTATAACAGTCACCGCTTTATCTTCCTTTTAGTAGTTTCTATGTGGCATCATGCCATAGGTGAGAATTTGTAATGAAATGGGGATTTATCAATTTTTGCCTTTATCCATGCAAGTTTTTCATAACCTTTCATACTATCATGGCTTATTTTAGCCATCTCGTTTGCTTATTGTTGTTGTTTTCTTAAGGCCAACCTCTTAATGCTAGTACACATCATTAATGAATTGCTAACAAAGACTACCCTTCATCATTACCTTCCCAAGACAGATTATTCTTTATTACATAATTTTATTTTTGGTCATCTATCTTAGGTAGCCGTTAAAGCTAATGTTGAAGGGGAAATGGCTAGTCTTTTTTGTTATTGACCATGAAGCTTTAGATCTCACTATATCCACCTTATAATTGACCAATTGGTTAGTCAGTGTGAGTGAGATCCAAAGCTTCCTATATATATTTAGGTTGGGATGGAGTCAAAAGTGCCAATTGTTTAAAGGTTTATTTGGGATTAAAATTGAGTTTTACTATTGTAGTTGGCAAACTAATGGTAACAAAATCTATTATTAGTAAATATAATTGGCTATTTGATAATTATTTGTAAAATTTGAAATAAAAATGAAAAATTTCTAATAAAATAAAAAATAATCATAAAAAAAAACTCTTTTATGTGGTTAAACTAATATTATTTATACAACAATAAAGATTATTATTTTAAAAAAATATATTAAACTATATTGCGCTTCATGCATTTTTTCACTACATCAAAATGCATAATATTTTTGAAACATAAGTTTAAGTTGTGATGCATTTTTTCCAAAAGCAAATTTTATAATTGGGTTAATATCCAAAAAAAAATCACAATCTTTATGTATTTTCACAAATCTTACATAGCCTTTACTAAGTAACAAGTTTATCATAGTTAAATTATTTTATAATAAATTTAACACACTATGAAGTCCCATTAATAGAATCCATCAAACCCATTGATATGGTATGTTGATAAGGAAAAAACACTAATATGTGCATACAAAATAAGTTAAAATGGTCCATATTAGTAATGGGTTGAGTAGCCTTAAAAGCCCAAAACTCAAATATTTTGTAATTTATCTAATTATGTTTTTTTTCTAAATAATTAATCTTTTTCTTTCTAAAATAAATTCTATTTCACAATTGTTTTCTTTTAGTTTACCAAAAACCCACTCTTTTTATAAAAATGTTAAAATGTTGAAAGAAAGAGTAAAAACCCAAATGGAAAAATCGAGTGAGAGAGAGAAAAAGATAGATAATGATAGAGAAAAATAATTGAAGATGTTATAGCAATCAATTTGGTAAGAAAAATTGATTGAGTGAAAAATCAAGAGAGATTGTAACATAAAGATACTTATGTTAAAGAGAGTAATACAAAACCATAAACAGTAATAAAAATTTGGAAATTGCTAAACCATCCTATTTTGAAAAATGTTTTAGGCTAGATAATGTTATCTACAACTATAAATTAAAGAGACCACCTTTCCTAAATGACTGAAAGCCTTTTTCATTTTCTTTCTCTTTCCATCACTAAAGTTCCTCTCTTTATCTCAATCGTTAAATTCCTTAGACATTTTAGGGTTCCCCTAAATAAGTAAGTATTATTGTTTTTTTTAAGACAAATAAGTATTGGTAAATTATATATATATATATATTCAAATGGAATGTATTTTAGAAAAAAAAAAGTAATTCTTTAGGTAAAAATATATGACTAAGTAGATTTAAAAATATTTGGATTTTGGGCATAAAAGAATCATCAACCCATTACTGAGTTAGAGCCACATCAACTTCTTATTTTATATACCCATTAGTGTTTTTTTTCTTGTCAACATGTCCTGTCCATAAGTCTAATGGATTTTATTAATGAGAATTTACAATGTGTTAGATTTGTTTCAAAATAGTTCAATTATGACAATTTAAGGATAAGCAACATACAAGATATTATATTAAGCCATTTCTTCAATGCAACTTCCTCACATCTAAGTCTAGTTATTGTTCTTCATGTAATCATTTTTACTAAGCTTTTAATTTTTTATCTTCATGTAATCTTTTTTACTAAGCTTGTAATTTTTTATTACTTTTTATATTGTAATTTTTCTTTTTAATTTAATGTATTCTCTTAAATGTATCCTAAATATTGATTAATGAATAAAAGAACTTTGATCCTCATGTATCTTAACTTTTGTACCTCTTTTATTGTCTATTCACATTCCTTATTTTGCATATATAACTTTTCACTTTGTCATAAGTGAGCTCATTTCCAAAACAAATTGGATAAGCACAACTTAATGCTAACAATGCATGTTTCAAGCTAATGAGTTAGTTGTTTTTGTAAGTACACATCTTCAGAGTATATTCGTATTTTTTATTTGAAAAGTCTATTTTTACCAATGAGCTAGTAGATTAGAGACGCCTTGTCTATATTTCATTATGCACTCTCTTTAATAAGTTAACTATTAAGAATTTTAGTGCATGCATTTTTTTTTTAATGTGCTTTCCTCAATAAGATATTTGTTAAGGTTAGCTAATTGTTTAGAAGTTAAGCATATACTTTCACTTTGCAATACATTCTCCTTAACAAGCTTCGCTTTCAAAGCAAACTAGCTATTTAGGATTTAAGTGTGTGTTTTGATCTAATGATGAGCTATCTTTCTAATATGTTCACCTCTATGGCAAGCTTGTCTTATAAAAGGTGTATGTTGTCATCCTCAATCCTTTTGATAAGCCTATTTCTAGCACAAGTCAACTTACTAGATGTCGACTAATGGTTCATTAATACTATCTTTATAAGGCTTGCTTGATTAAGTTGTTCAACCTTTCAAAGATGCATATCGGAAACCTATTAAATGAAGTCATTTATGTAAATATGCTTTTAAAGTAGGTTGGCCTTTTAAATTGGTTAGCCTTTAAGTTGGTAAGCCCCAAGTCTTTTTTAATGGGAAGAATGAGCTCACTTTTAAGTTTGGTTTGAACATATTCTTGTTAAGAGAGAGATTGGATTATGAGAATGAAAAATGGCTTTGTTATTTTTTCATTTAGCTTATCTATGATAAGAGATCTAATTTGGATGGTAGATACATGAGAGAGTCATCTTACTATTAATATAATTGGAGGCTAACAAAATTCCATTCTTTTAGGATAGATGTCCCATATAATTATTCCAATCAATAGTTTTTCATAATGATATGTTCATAAACTCTGAAGATTTTTTCCAATTTGACATCAACTTACTAGTTCTTTCATCACTCTTACTACCCTCTCACTTTCAAAAGTTAAGGTATCCTTTAGTGAAAAGATACTCTTTTATCCTTTTGCTATGGTATTAGGCCATTTTCCTTCGATATGTCGTTGTTATGATGAAGGCTTGTTCTTATTTCGTATCCACATAGTCTAGATTATCCTAAAGCTCATAATCATTACCTTCTTCCTTAAAGTACAAGTTTTTATGGTTGGGATCCCCTACTTTGGCTAAAATAACAGCTTATATTTCAAAGGTTATGGCAAAAGGGGTTTTTCTTATAACAATCCTTGGATTTATGTAATAAGTTTAAAGGACCTTAAGGAACTCATCCACCCAAAGCCCTTTTTTCCTTCTTAAGCAGTTTTTAAAGTTATGGATTATGCTTTTATTAGTAACCTTTACTTGATTGTTCATTTATGGGTCTTTGACTATCGAGAACTTTAGCCCATTCTTCAAGTTTGAGTAAAAGTTTTAAAATTTATCATTATTGAATTGCTTCCCATTATTCATGATAATCACTTTAAGGACCCCGAAGAGGCAGAAGACTTACTTGCATACAAAGTTTTTGATTTGTTTGGGATTGATAGAAGCAAATGCTTCAACTTCTATCCATTTAATAAAGTAATCCATAGTTACTACAGTGAACTCTCTTCTCCCTATAACCTGAAGAAAATGGCATATGATATCAAACCCTTACTATATAAATGATTAAGGGGCCAAGATTGGAGTAAGTTATATTGCTTGGAGTTAAGGCATATAACTAAATCACTAGCATACAACACATTTTCACACAAAATCATCCATATTGTTGCTCATTGTCGACCAATAAAATTCCTACTTTTATACATTAGAAGCTAAGGTGTAAGTGCCCTTATGATTTCCTCATATCTCTTAGAAAATTTCTTTTAAGATGTATTTTACTTCCCTTAGAGTAAGGCATTTAAGTAAAGGCAAGGTGTAGTAGCATTTATATAATCAATCCTCTTGGATAATATGCTTAGTTGCCTTATAAAGTACTCATTTTACCTCCTACTTATCCTCTAGAAGCTCATATGCTTAAAGATATTTGACAATGATATCTATCCATTAAGGTTTGTGGTCTACTTGAAAAATTGCTTCAATTGTTTCTAATGGGTCAACCTTTTCGGAGTCTCAGTGAGCATTACCTACCCAAGTTCTAAATCTAAGTTTTGTTAAAGCCTTGACAATGTGTACATGTTGGGGTTCTTAACTGGTGGAGTATGTTCAATTGTGAAAATGGTGTGTTGCTTCTTAAGAGTTGTTTGAATTGCTTGAACTTTGGCTAGGTACATAGCTATGGAATCTCTCCTTTTACCTTAAACTTACCTTTTATTTGACTAATAATGAGCTGAGAGACATTGTAAATTTAGGTTTGTTTGATCCTTAGGTATGCTTTATACTTATCTTAGTAATGAGAGTTTCGTACTCAACCTCGTTGTTGAAGGCCAAAAACTTAAAGTATATGGCATATTTCAACTTGACCTGTCTTAGCCCTAAAAACACTAGTTTAATGTCATTTCCCTTTTTACTTGAGGATCTATTAATATACAAAGTCCATCCTTTTGAGTAAGCGTTTTACTTGTTGTTTTTGATAAAGTTGGTACACTCATTCACAAAATTAGTGAGGGATTAAGCTTTAAGTGTGGTATAAGGTTAGAAATACACATCAAATCCTCTAAGCTTGATAAACCAATATAAGTGATGACTTGGAACAACTAATCAATAGAGCATTAATCTTGATTTTGTGTGTCTAACCATGACCATTAGAGCAAATGCAACTTTTCGAGTTTAAGGTATCTTGTTTCTACCCCTTACAAAACTTTACTGATATAGTAAACATGCTTTTGAACTTTACCTTTGCCATCGATTAGGATTGAACTGACAACATGGTGGTTGACAACTAAATACAGGTAAAATAGTTCTAGGAATAATTTACTAATAAATAAAAGTATCATTAGGTATTCCTTTGATTGTTATAAAGTTTGCTCACATTCTTATGTCAACTCAAACTCTAGAACTTTATTAATGACCAATAAGAAGGGGAGTTGCTTGTCTCCAAACTTGGATACAAACTAGTTGAGATAAGTTGTAATTCTGATGAGAACTTAGACATCTTTCGATGTCATCGGTGAGGTGAGCTTTTGGATCACTTTTATTTTTACTTTATTTTTTTTAATCTATTTCAATTCCTTAGTTTGAAAATAAGAAAGTCTATAACTTTTTAAACTACACCTTAAAGGCACACTTTGTGAGATTAAGTTTCATCCCATAGACATTTAAATTGCAAATGTTTCTTATAAGTCCTTCACATGATTTGAAGATATCTTACTATTTACTAGCATGTCGTTCACATAAACCTTTATGTTCCTATTTGGCATTGGAATTTGTTGACAAGTCTCTAATATGTTACTTTTCTTCAATTTGAATGGTATAACCTTGTAACAATATAAGCCCTATTTAATAATGAATGACGTTTTCTCTTATTTGAGCTCAACCAAAGGTATTTTGTTGCAACCCAAGAACACATCCACGAACATCAATAACTCATTGTTTATTGTTTCATTAACTAATTGGTTAATGTGAGAAAGAGGATGGCTTTCTTTTAGGTAGGCTTTATTTAGATTAGTGAAATCCACATACAAATGTTGCTTTCTATTTTTCTTTTTTATCGCCAAAATATTGGCTAACTAGTTAGCCTTGATCAACTTTTTCACCTCTTCTTTTGATTGTGTGTTATCTTTCTTGTGACTTGTTGTGCTTCTTCTATTTGATAAAGGGATGCTTTTTGTTAATAGATAACTTGTGAACCATAACATTTGGATCAATTCCTAGCATTTCAAATGGCACCTATGCAAAGACCCTCAAATGCAAATGAAACAAGGTAACTAGGTTAATTATCTTTCACTCACCTTTCTAGCTTCTCTTTGATATGGATTGTTCACAATGGGTTAACAAGTCTAAAGGAACCTAAACAAACCCTTTAATAGGTACTCATCTTCCCTCTTGTTAATGAGGTTAATAATTTAGAGTTACAACATCCAAAACAAGTTTCTTTCCTTGGCCTTTTATCCAAGCAACCTAAAGCTAATATGATTTCTTCTCTTTGCCCTTTACCTCACCAATATCATAGGAGGTGCAAAACTTCATCTTTAAGTGCATGACAGAAAAAATGACATTTAGTGCACAATCCCCAATATCATATTATATGAAAATAGAAGATTGACCACCATTAGTTATAAAATTCCTTTGTTTATCCTTGGCTTAGACTTTATGGTCACAGGTAGTTCAATATATCCTTTGGAGATGACAAGTTCTTCGAAAAATCCATACAACAAATAAGTGGCTAGCTTTAATTAGTCTTTGGAAAGAATCATTTGTTTAAAAACATTTTAGTATAATATGTTTATCAAGTTCCTCATGTCAACCATAGCATAATTAACGTTAAAATAATCTTCATTTAAAGAAATGACCAAAGAGTCACCATAAAGGTATTATGCTCCCTCTAAATCATTCTCCATAAAGATAATGGAAACATGATCTTAGTTATCACAAATTCTTTTTCCCTTGACATTAAGCACTTGACTGGTCTTTCCTTACATAACAAGCCTATTTGTTCCCTCAGTCGCTTGATGCATTAATGCACTTCTCAAAACTTGTCATAGTTTATCTCTCAATTTGTAGCACTTATCAATGTCATGGTCATAATCCTCATGAAAATGGCAATACCTCTTAAAAGGTGAAATTAGTAAGATTTTGACTTGAGTTTTTAGAAGGACTTATAATAGGACATATGTATAATTAGTAACTTCAAAATCTCTAACTACAGTCATAGAGGTTATGCTATAAGGATAAACTCTGAAACTTCTTGTGTCCCAAATTTTTGGAGTGTTTCCTTAGTTATTTCTCAAGGTGATCATATGTTACTTAAAATTTGCTCATTTCATCTTAGGCTTAGTTAGTCTTCTCCATGTTTATGAACCTTTTAGTTCTCATCATGAGGTTAGCAAGGTCCAATAGTGGTGTCTTACCACCCACAAAAATGGTCATAAAAGTTTTAGGCTACAAGTCCCCCACATTAAGCATTAACATGTCGAAACAGACCACAAATTCTTAGACTGATTCATTTGGCCTCTATCAAACAAGGATAAAAGCCGAAGAGTTCTTCTTGCATCTTTTACCAGTAATAAATCTCATTGTAAATAAGTGTCCCACTTGCTTGGAATTCTCGATGGAGTGTGCTTAAAACGCAACATACTAATGTTAAGGAACATCTTTTAGGGTAATGGTAAAGACTTTACATATAATTGCATCTTAGGCTGCATAAAGTGATATTAAAGTTTGAAATCAACTTTAATGCTTTATTAAATCTTTAATCCCATCATAAGAGTTTAGTGTAGGAAGTTCAAACTTTCCTTGAAATAGGGTACTTTTAATTTCCTTTCAAAGAGGTAGCTCAAGGCCTTTTCATAACTCTCCAACCATAATGCACTTTAAACTTTTCAAAGTCACTATGTTGTCCTATATGTTTTTCAATTATTGGGCAAACTAGTTGTTCTATTGTTGAGATGAAATAAACCTTCAAACCCTCCACTTCCTTCCCTGGTGGCCTCCAAGTACTTCATTATAAGACAAGAAACAACGTTAATACAAAACTAAAAAGAATTCAAACAAGGAGTACCGCAAAATTACATGGGGTCAATGTTAATTGCATTTAACCATAAGTCAAGAAGGTACTTCTCATAGGCATTATTCACCTAAAAGATTTTGTCCCCTACATCTATCTTGGAGAATTCCCTCTTGATTTTGCTTTATCCAATTTCCTTGTCCTAAAATATGGACATTTTCACTAGATATCTCCTCGTTGAATCTTGATGTTAAGGCACACATCAGTGGTAGTACTTTGTATTACATGGTACAAAATTTGGATTAATTCAATCAATAATATAAGAACTCACAATGATACAAAAAAATATAAATTTTATCTCTCACACAAAGTCACACGTATATGTAAAAACCTGTATACATCATCATTTACATTGTATATTTATATCATTTAATATAAATTAATGGATAAATATAAAAATAAATAATTATATTTTTTCACCTATTTTATATAAAATAAATAAAAATTTGTTGAAAAATTAATTCAAAAATTTAGTAATTGAACTTGTGAATTGACCCTATTCTTACCCAAATTCATCACACTAAAGTACCCGAACCGAAAATTGATCCAAACTTAGAATAACCGACTGAAATTCACCAAACCAATTTGACACCGGTAAATTTATAGATGAGTTAGATAACGTGCGCCATTTCCGAGCCTTTTTTCATCATCAAATATTTTGTAGGAATAATCATGGGCACGGCATTATTGCCAATGCAATGTAGTGCAAGTTATATTTAACTAAATTAAAAAAATATATTCAATCATTGCTAATGAGACAGTAGAATTACAATATTTTTTAAAATAATAATCAAGATTATAATCTTAACTTTTTTAAAATATAACAAGAGGACCCACGAGTATAATGTTATACTTGTTGCCTCGGGTTTTAAATGCCCAGCCTTTTAAATATCCAAGTATAGAATATAACAAGAGTACCCATGGGTATGATTAGGGCAAGATTTAACCAAAGGAAGCAATGGACTTCGGTTCGGTAGCCAAGAAGGCATTGTTCTTTAACATCAAAGATTCCTGAGGATCAATATGCCATTAAGGCACTGAGATATTGATACTACAGCACATTATTAAATTTAAAATCGTTTGCATGGGTCAAAGTTCTACAAGATAGCAATCTAGCGGGGTCTGCCAAAACTTTCCGGATAAAAGCGGAAAACTCAAGAGTGAGTTAGACCCCCCCCCCCCGAATAAGAGAACTTTGACGACTGTTGAACCAATCTATGGCCTTCTTCCAAAACAAAGGTCAAGCTTATGCAGAAACAAAATCCCACGGATTCATTTTACGATATTTGATCTCCCAAATAAGACCAGACCCTTTTCTTGAATACACGAGCTAAATTGGGAATTTCTGTTTCTCTTATTTTCCATGTCATGCTGTCCAATTGCCCAGGCCTGTGCTCATTTTGAGATAACCTGCTTGCTATATCAATGGTCAAACTGGCAATATCCCTAGCAGCTGTTAAAGTACACAACAGAGTGGATGAGTACACCGGATTTGACACAAGTCTATTCAGTAATATCAGTGCCTCCCTTATCAGCAACGTCCTACATGCACAAAACAATTTGACAGCACAGTAAGCAGTCAAGGGAGAAAACATGCAAAAGAACATATGATGAAAAGAGAATCATTTCAGCAATGCACTGAAAATGTCAAAAGAGATTTTACACCTTTGAGGGAACTTGCAGGCACTCTCACTTCTTACATCTATACCTACTGGCATTCTCAACCCACCAATAGCAATTCTAAGAATAAAGTGAAAAAAAAAAGCACAAAATTTAACTAGATGCAATATCTACCTTGCACAGAGAGAATCAACTTCTACAATTTGCAGAAGACCGAGAAAGTGTCAGTGGATATTGCCCAACACATTTGTGCTAGGGCATAATGAACTTTAAAATTCAAATTGAGTCAACACAGCATAGATTTAATACAATAAGGAATTCTTTTTTGCATGATGTTGTAAGCATGGAACAATTCTAATTCCAAGATGCTATAAAAGATCCCATTTGTTTAGCACACAAAAAAGATTTAATCCTTACTTACCTTGCTTTAACGCTTTCTGCTGGTTCAACAGGGAAAGATACTTCCGCATCTATTTCCAAGACCAACACATGCAAAATTAGCACAATAAAGTTTGGCGCCCCTGTTAAGTTGTGGCCCACCAGAATTTCAAAGCCAGATTTCCCAGAGGAGGCTAAAAAAGCAAGGAAATTAACTGCTCTTTTGCGAAGTTCTATGTCCTGCAAAATTGCACCAATTATAGTCTAATATATTGCATTTTGCAAAAATTAATGTGTCTATCAGTTGCATTAAAAGGTAAACTGCAACAGAACCACAGCAAGTTCCTCAGTAACAATGCCAGCACCTCAAAACTCTTGTGATAGGCATATTACAAACAAGAGCACTAAAAATATTTTTAAAAAAAAAAATCATAGTGGATGTAGATTTCTTTTCCACACATATGTCTTAACATTACCCAAGTTCGAAGACCAGAAGCTCAAATCCATTAGCAGAATCTGAGATGGAAAGCTTAAATTTTACTAGAGAATGCGTGGGAAGATGCCCAAAGCTAGACTCAACAATCACAATCAAAGCCAACTGGTTTATACAACAGATAGGAGTGCTTTATACAAGTATAATGCCAGTGCTTTATCTTGCATATGGTAAAAACTACTAATAATACTCCGCCACTGCATGCAAGCATCAAACTCTATTGAAATGAAATAAAATATCATGCCCACCTGGAAGCTATTTCCACAGCAAGATAGACAGTTTGCCAAGCCATCAAGGATGAAGCTGAATTCTTTGAACGAAGAAGCATTTCTCTCATCATTTACAGCATCATCACCCTCACCCTCACCCTCACCCGCTTTACAACCAGAGCAAAATATGCCCAGCAGTTTGGGACCTTTAACAGAGAAAATAGAGCTTAAGATATAAAAAAATAAATAACTAAAACAATTTTAGATATTAAACTCAAGAAATGGGAAGGTAAACATAAGAACACAAAAGATGATTCACATAGATACAGCCAGTATGAGCCCAGATCTAACAGACAAAATCTCCTTTGTTGAAGACTCAAATTCAAACTCAAATGAGTCATTTTTCAAAGAGTCAAACATGCTTTGCATCCACAGGATGCCCTAGGCCCCTATGCATGGAGAGATACCACATACTTCAACTCAAAATCTTTTCTAGGAAACAGCAATATACTTTTATCCACATAGACTGGAAGGAAGATTAATCACTTTTTCTAAGTTATTTGTCAAGAGCGTGACACAATTGCTTGCCAACATAATATGAGTAAAACATACATAATAGAAATATGTTTTAAGTAGGTAGATAGTTTGGCCATTCTGTACTTCTCTAAACCTACATATATGATAATATTATATGAGACTAACAGTTGGTAGATTCTTCAATTCCCCAAAATACTTTCTATTGACAATACAAACTGCCCCACCCCCAATTTCTAAACCTTAAACCAATAATTAGCCTAGGACATTTTCTAACATCAAGAATTCTATGAACAAAACGAGAAATGGATGACCTTAGAAACCCTTATCTTGGAAAATTATTAGGCATAACAGCCTATGTCCCACATGATAGAATGGGATGTCCCAGTGAACGAAACTCTCACATAATAAACTACACCAACTAAAACATGACATGTGGAATTGTGTCATTAAAATCCCCATGCACCCTTAATGCAATATAACCCTTTATATGGACACTAGGCACCGGGCACATGAGGTGTCTCTGAACCATGGATGTAACCATGGCTGGAGAAAGAGTAGTTGTGGAGAACTATTTTTATTTTCCCAAACTACTTTTTACCCTACTGTTCATGTTATGAAGGGTCAGCTTTGGAGTAACAGTAAACTTATTTCATTATGATGTTGAAAGCATCAATTCAAATCGTGAAAAGATCCTCTTTATGAGGACAAGGGTAAGGCAAAAAAGGGTAAAACGGTGCATATCTAATTCATCTCCCAAACCCCATAATGTTGGAAACTTGTGCATTGGGACACCTACTTTTATATGGTGGTGCCCAATTATCCTTACAATCTAAAGGCATGGAAACATGTTTGACAATTTTTCTCCTTCTATAATAGTGTTCACAAGTTAATTTACAAGGATAGCCCTAGGTGCCTAGGTGCCCATAGTGCTTGTATAACTCTGATAGTGGAATTAAATTACAAATGACAAACAGAACAGGGGTTCCAAAACTGATATGTCAATTATTGAATGGTTTGGTGTATTTCTATGAGGAGGACCCAGTCTATCTAATGATTTCTACCGTGGCCCCTACTTAAGTGATATAGTTTTTTAGGGGAA
Organism: Bruguiera hainesii; assembly: GCA_023213295.1. Taxonomy (NCBI): domain Eukaryota; kingdom Viridiplantae; phylum Streptophyta; class Magnoliopsida; order Malpighiales; family Rhizophoraceae; genus Bruguiera; species Bruguiera hainesii. Next base: position 4,049,009 of record JAHOYR010000008.1, read on the forward strand.
TTGCCCACCAGGATAAAAATGGTAGGTAAGAAATAAATTCAACTATCCATCTCTTCCATTTAGTCCCAAGAATCCATCCTCTACGAGACAATAAGAAGCAAATCATAGTTAACAATCACAGGAACAACAAAGCCTTAATCCAAAATTCAATAAGGGCTGACTACATAAATCTTTTTTTGTCATTTTGTTCTATTATTTATTAAGCTTGAAATGAAGTGTAATTGATCCAAATTTTTCCTAACCAAATAATACAGTCCCTTATTTTCAAATCTGCCAATTCATGTGATGAGGACAGCTTACAGAAATTTTTTACCTTCAAGCCATCTCTCTCCCATTAATTCCCTCACAACTGACCCCAATTGCTTGGCTGACACTTTTGCCAAAAGTGAATTATTTTAAATACAAATGCAGGCAAGTCATTCTGTTAAGACTTACAGATAAGATGCCATATTATCTATTACTCAGCCCCTAACAAGTTCCATTCCATTTTCCCTGGGGGAGATATAAATTGCTTTAATTCCTCTACACAATTAGTCCTTATTTTTCCTCTCTTCCCTCCCCAGGAAGAGAGAAGGAAAATGGGAAGGAATGAAGAAGAAAATAGAAAAGAAAGAAACAAAGCATGGGCTTACAATTTAGTAGCAAGTACAGCATATGAAGAGTTTTCTTTTGTACATGAGAGCCAGCATCCTTTTTCAGCAATTGTGCAATGCCTTCAAACACCACTGCACCACCAAACCTGTTCAAGCAGAAAACATACAATGGTTTACAAGAATTTTCCTTCTTTGGGATATTGCAACAAGTTGATTAGAGAGAACTCACTTTTCCCTTTCCGTGAACACATTGCTTCTCATCAGAACAACATTCATTACAGAGATTGCCTCCAATCTTAGATATTCTTCAGTATTATTCACAGCAATTTGATGCATTGACTGAAATACATAAACCCAGTCCATACAAGAAAGCGACATTGCAAAATCAGCACTCATGATTTCCTCCTTGAACAAGTGCTGTGGATCAAGAGATGTATTCGCTAAACAGCCCCAGCCTGTGGAAGATGCCTCTTCCTTTCTCACATTGGACATGCCTCCAGCATTGGTGCTTTTACCAGACAAAAGTCCCTCAACCCGGGCATTGTCCCTGAGTAGAGTGCACTGGAAAGATCAAATCAAAGTTTATAAGCACAAGAACATAAGCAGGAACTTTTGAAAGCATATTTTAAAGAACATCGTCATGTCAAAACACCAAGGCACAGGCATAGGCAAGTACTAGTTCCTCTTGCAAAAGGAATGCCATCCCATGGCCAACATAGAGGAGCAAGTATCCATAATGTTTAAACTAGAACCACACACTCCCATAAGTTATAAGAGAGAACAGAAGACAATAGCTCATAGTATTATTGTATTGCCCCTACTTGAAGAACTACATTAAGATGCCATCTGTTTGAAACTACCAATTGCTACCTGGCACAATCACACAATACTATTATATCAATACTGACACTGCCATTTATCAATTAAATACATGCACACAATTAACCACGTGACCTTTCGATCCTGCTAAAACAGTTTATAATCAGAAAACAAATGAATGTTTAGAGGCTGTGCTAACAAGTTGTCCCTCTTTCATAAGCAGTGATTGCTTTCAGCCCTCTTTCTCACTTGAAGTGAAAGGTGTTAAGGTCAGGCCACTGCAGGCTTCGGGTTCCTGGTGTTTCAGCTCTTCTAGGTTTAGGATCACTTGGGTGCAAGTCATTTGTGTTTAGGTCATATCAGCTTTCAAGTCACTCAGTTATCTGTTTACTTTGAATTTCAATATTTTGGGTTTTGGGGTACTTTCTTGTCAGGTACATGGGTATTCAGGCAGGTGATAAAATCAAATACAGACCCCCAAAATACAAATAAATTAACAAGCCATATAAGTAAAATCCATGCAGCAAAGTAGTTTGAAAACTTCAAACTAAAAGCCAGTAACTAGCAATGGTTGTAATTTTGCATCATTCAATGTTATCCAAACTCAGCAAGCTCCAAATAAGTGGAAGAAATTAAAAGAGAGTAAATATACGAACAAAAGTGCTAAGCTAAACTATAATCCATGAATCAGTGACCTATAATATGAATTTAAAAAAATAAATAAATAAAAAGTGTCCAAATATACAAAACTCACACACCATGAGATTTGAGGAAGGATAAAACGTCTACAGTCTTATTTCCATTTTTACAGAAAGGTTGTTTCAGTGACTTACACCTGTGACTTACAGGTCACAATAGAGTAACTTTACCATTACACTAGGACTCACACTTCAATGACCTATAATATGAATATAAAATGGCAAACAATGCTCTATCACTCACCTTGAGCATTGGCACTAGACATAAGTTCATTTAGAATTAAAGTAAACATTGTGTCTTGCCTTACAAAACACACAAGAATATATGTTTCAAATTTCATGTGTAAAAAAGTAAATCAAATAGCCAAAAGAAAAAGAAATAATTTTCCTTTAAAATCTTTTTTAAAAAGTCCTCATTAAGTTCAGTTAAAGCCAATTCAAGCTTCAGTTAGTATCTTATTGGTTCACTGCAGGTCTATAAGTCCAAGGATGTTCATAGTTCTATTATGGAGATCAGTCACACATCGTTCCAACGAACATCAGATTGTTCAACAAAGATTTCATGAATTTGATGAGCATACAAAAGTTGATTTGCATATTTCTTAGCACCTAAGAGTGGTATAATGGTCTAAATTAATGTAATATACTGGGAGACCTCTTGTATCATATCTAGAATCAAGCAAACTATAACATGATCTAAGCATTAAGCTAGCTGAGTAGCCTTCAGCCCTTGTGCTAACCATCTCTCTACTATCCTTCTGTGTTTCCAGGGATTCTTTAATTTCCATTAATCAGTTCAATTTCAACCTCCTACTACACAAGATACAGCCGTACACGTCACCAGAACAAGCATAGCCCTCGCTATTCCAAATGAAACAAGGAAACCTTCACCTAAATATATCACGTTGCTCCTTATCTATTTTAGACAAGGAGGAAAACGTCATGTTAAATTACAGCTTTAACAGCAGCTAAATAACTTTAAAAATTGTATATATCTTGATCCAAGTCAGAATAAGTAAAAATAAAGTATAAAGTTCCCTTTAGTCAACTTGATCCGGCCAATTTAGTATTTATTATCCCAAGCCTCCAGTTCACACATATCCAAAAAATAAAATAAAATAAAATAAAAGAAACAAAGAGCATATGAGTTGCAAAATACCATACCTTAGTTCCAATTTTCTTCTCAAACTGAACAGATGTTTCAAAGACACATGCAGGATATGTATAGAACAACGAACAACAGGAACCTGGACAAGAAAGAATTGATTCCTTAACACTAGAAAATAAGAATGGAATAAAAGGTAAAGGTGGATCCTAAATGCTACTAAGTAGCATATTCATATTCACATTGAGAACCATTTTACAATATTCAAACAGTGTATATGTACCAAAGCATGTGCAATCTATCCAACAAAAGAACAACATTACAATCAAAAGGAAAGCGCAAAGAACAATGTTACATTGAGCCATAGATGTACTATCATAAAAAATGTACTCTATGTACAAACAAGAGTGAAAATGTACTCTATGTACAAACAAGAGTGAGACAATAAAAACATCGAGCATAGAACAGGCCATTAGATTGTCTTCTTTCTTTTTTGAAATATACAAAGTTCACTGTGCAGATGTTTACTTGCTAGCCAAAAACAGCAGAATTCTTAACCTGACTCATTCTTTAATCAATCCATCAGAAAACTTCAGTCACTCAAAATGTTTGATATTCTCTGAACATACTCATCTCGACAGACATGAGTATTTGGATTGCAGAAAATATCCTAAGAAAATAAAATTGAAAAGGAGGAGAAAATTAGGCATAGTTTGGGTTTCAACACTTTTACCAATTTCAAGCACCTCATCTAGCACTAAATAAAAATCTGAAAAATTTCAAATTCAGAACAAACTTAAGGTTTCACCAAGAATATGAGAAGTTTCTGATATATCAAACAAGCAATAAGGCAAGTTTTAGAAAAATTCCAAGCTGAATTTGATGCAAATTTTGAAGAAATCATTATATCTCCTCATTCCAAGGCTATAACCACTACAAGCCAAGATTACGCATGGCTATTACAAGTGTTACGAGAATCCTAAATTATTTTGAATTCACAGAAAATAAGGTGTAAGTACCAAGATTACTTGGTAAAACAGGTTGTCCATATGCATTGCAAACTATGGTTACACATGAACTACAAGGACCCAGTTTTAGTGGTTAGCCAAGTGTTTTTGCTGATTTGATGGGAATGAAAACCCAGACTGTGGCCACTGACATGACACCAAACCATCAATGAGAACAGAAAGGACAAATACTTTCAGCCTTCAACCTGCCATTGCTGCCCCAATGTCAAACACAATGAATAAGCTGCCAGATTCCAAAAATAAAGGGGACAAAATCCAACCAGGTGAACAGTTCATGCCCATTTAAATGTGTATTGAGAAGGGCCAGGGCCAAATTCAAGTAAAAAGAAGCTCCAGCAATGGTACCTAGCTAATTGTGAATTCTTTAAAGCCTAAATATCATTAGTTTGCGCACAAAGGCCAACATCACTACCAGCCCCACCTCCCCCACTCCCCAACAACAAACCCCTGGTAGGGTGAGAAAAACAGAATGAAATTGTAAATATGGATCTCTCTTGCAAAATGGTGGCACAATTTAGCAAAACAAATGAAGGGGAAAAACTGTGGAAGGTGAATATTCATAAAGCAAGGAGCAGCCCCTTCAACCATAAAAGGCATATATCATAGGACAGTCTCCAAGACCCACTTTGGAAGAAACATTAACCAGAATTTAAATGACTGCAAGGCTTATGTAACTCACATTTTCAAGATTGCAGAGATCAACTAAAGGTCCAACCAAAGCCTCCAATGGCAGCAGTCCATTACCGATCTGCATTGCAGAAGAACAATGAACAAGGAGAAAAGACCAATAATCAAATTGTTGTATTGTATGTTAAACTTAAGGTGAAGATCATCCATAAGTGAAATATAGGTTTGCCTTCATTGTGTTAAAAGGATTAAATGGCTATAGATATCAAATAAAAAAAATTGCAAATATTCGACGATATCACAGCTGTACCTTTGTCAACACAGAGTGCAGGTCAAATATTTTTGCACCTTCAAAAGCATGCAAAGAGCTCACATGGCACTGCGAAGATATGTGAGAAGAGCTGTCACCTGCCACAGAGCCCATTGATATTTTGGAGGACATACTCATGTTCATGCACCCAAAAAGAACATGAAAATCTGCTTGACAAACCATGAACAGTTTGAAGATCAGATTTCCTCCCAACTTTTGATCACTTGTGCAGCCCCATATGCCCAGCAACTTCTCAGAAAGACATAAACCAGAAGATAAGCCCTCATCTATTTCAGTAGAATCATCAGTTTTTCCCACCTGAACTCCTATAGTCTTAGATGATGAAGCTGCTAACAAGGAAAAAAATTTTAAAAATAAAAAAGGTTAAAAAAAAAAGGAGATGTCATGTATCAACATGATCATAAAAATAAAAAAGGGAAAAAAACACAAAGAAAAATCAGGAAAAGGAAAATTTTATCAGCATCAAGTTTATCCAACTCACGCATTGCTCCTGTATCATTCGGAAAGCCATTTTGATCATCTAAACCTTTTCCATTCCTAGATTGCCAAGCAATCCCATGAGCATCCATGGTACAAGCTCCATACTCCCTGCCAGTAATACCAATTCGCATTGACACAAGCTAGTGTGTGTGTATATATATCTCTCTTTGAAAGTGTGTGTTATACTAGATTTAGAATGTGAGTCAGTGTAGACAGAAATTAGGAAGTTATATGTCTTATATGAGGCCCATACCATATGGAGAGGCTACAAACCTCAGAAGATAACATTCAACTAAGATGGATTCTTTATGAAGCATCCACAAATTTGATTGGGGAAAAGTTATGTAAATTTCACAATTATCTTGAAATTACATTATAGAAACTTAACCAGCCAAATGAAGACAAAACAAATAAGGCTTTTCACCTCAGTATTCTACATTAATTCAGTGTGGGTGATATTTTTCATGTTTAAAATTTGATCAGTGAAATATTTTTAGAGAGTCTGAGCAATGCAAAGTTGAGAAAAATGGGGACAAAAAAGGAATAAAAAAAAAAGAGGTTTTCAAAAGCATACATCTATCAGAGTTATATACCAATAAACTAAAGTTTTGAACTGCATCCATCTATAATATTTTAAAGAGAGAGATAAACACTACTGCTCTACAACTTTTACATTTGCAAAAAGAAGATATTGGAAAGGAAATACTCAAGAAGTTCTCAGGCAATGCACACACCAAACTTTTTCTTCAATACTTGAGAGAAGGGATTTAATCTGCTCCTCTTTTCTCCTTTTTTCCTTCCTAAGTTCAGAGCACTCATGCTCCTGCAATAATATTACGTTAGATATATAGGGCCTTTCTTAAAAGACAATCTTAACGATGGAAATATAATCCAATTCAGCCTGCAGCCTTAGACTAGGATTATAGGCCAATGAATTAGATAATGGAAAAATAGTTATTTTAAGAGTTTGGTAAACAACATAGGAAAAAGCAAATGTACAAGCAGAAGAAATCATGCAAGAATCATGCAATGTAGCTCATTTGCTCAGTTATTACTGGAAAAAATTAATTCACTGCAAATGCAACAATGCTGAGTTGTTGACTACTTAGTCCATACTCCATAGAAACCATTGCTGACTTAAGAGAACACCTCATCACTGCAGGACTTCCCTAACAGTTGAAATTGTGAACATGGATTTAATGAAATGGGCCTATATCCTCGAATTCATAGCTCAGTTCTAACAAGAATTTAGGATGTAACACCCACCCTCTCCCTAAAAATAAAAAGCACTTTCTGTCTACACCAATACATCAACCTGTTGGTAGCTTGAGTCTTTTGCATTTACAATGTTTGAAACAGGATTAGGAGGGAAAACAAATCCCTTTGGATTCCCAAAATTTGTTTTTGTAGTCATTCCAAACACTACAAATCAAGAACTCTAACTGAGATTGTCCCCATTGGGTTCTAGCCAGGTTCAACGGCAGAAAAAGGAACAACCAATGACTTTATGGATGCCTTTTGATGACAGGAGAAATCTTGTCATGAACAGGAGCTACTCCACGTATAATTACAGCAACCCACAAAAAATTTACTGTGATTGTGAAAATTTTAACTCACAGAAGCACTGAATAGGAAGTCCCAAGTCCAAACCACTGGATTTGGGGGGAGGGGAATTTATGGGATATGGGCGGTTATCTCCTAACATATATCCTACAGCTGAAAAGACCCTCCGATCGACAGGAGAAAAAAAAAATTACAGAAGTGCAACACCAGTTATCATCTATCAAGCATAAAGAAGTGTAAAACTGCCAAGTGCAGAGAAGACATACTGAATCAGCAAGCTGCTTCGAGACATGTTCCAACTCTTTCGAGACACATCCCAACTCCGTCGAGACACATCCCAACTCCTTCTGTCATTTGTAATACATTATACTTCAGTCAGAACTTTCATTAATTATTTTGGCGCCTTTTTTTCCTCTTACTTAGTCATATGGAAAATTAATGTAAAAAAACAAAAAAAAAATCATTCAAGAAATTTCAATAACAAATAAGAATGTTTCATTGTTGTCTCCTAGGTCTCAATTCCATGAATTTTCTCTATCATAAAAAGAAAACAAAGAGAGAGAGAGAGAGAGAGATAATCCTAACCTTTAAGCCATCAATTTCTACGTCCTTATGTACCAAACAAGACTCTAAGTCTTCGGAATTGGGATGGGGGACCAAAGAAGTGAAAGGAGAAGCATTGAAGCCGGTATTCGAATGTAACACCCTCTGAGAGAGCTCTCGCGGCGGCGAGTAACTAATAACATCGTTGTGATGCGGTCGTTGGCACAGCGACCGAGATGGTGCCGGGGGCGGATGAGAGAAAGTAAGCGCAGCAGCAGGAGCAGCGGATGGCAGAGAAAGAGAAGCGAAGAACGGCGGCAGTGGTGGTGGTGGTGGTGGTGGTAGGTCAGGTTGAACGGACGAGGCAGAACAAGAGAGAGCGAGCTCTTCGACTTGGATTAATTGGTCTAAAAAATCGGTGTCCCATTCTTCAGAGCCCTCTCTTTCTTCTCCTGCGCTCATTTTCTTTGCCTTGCGCTCTCCCTCCCTCTTCTTCTGCTGCACGAGTAGTAGGAGCCTGTGCCTGGGCCTTGGATGGGACTCTTTAAAAAGACCGATGGTCCGGTTTGGAACCGAACCAAAAATAGAATCCAAATTAAGGACTGGTCAACGGTGTGCGTTACAAGGGACTCCAGATGAGTTAGAATGTGAAAATTTTGTGCATGAAGTTTACAATTTAAACCCGATCCCAAAAAAGGAAATAACTTAAACACGATATCCCACCCCTTAACTTTAAATTTCGAGGTCATTAAATTATTCTCAGTAGTTACTTCAACAATTAAAATTAAAATCAAACTATGATTTTCATATCATTTTGCAATTCAAAAAAAAAAACAATTTTTATATAATTTTCATATTTGGAACATATTAATTTTTTAAAATAATTTTTTTTGACTAATTCTTTAAAATTGTTTTTTTATTAAAATACTCTATAATTTTTTAAAATATTTTATTAATTTTTCTCAAATGAAGAGGTTAACTAGTTTCAAATTGAAACCAAACCAAAACAAAAATCAATCTAAAGTTAGAATCGAACAATCGTTATATCCAAGCCAAACCAACGAGTTTTGAGTCAAAACCGAAACTAAATCTAACCTGAATCACGTATACATTAAGGATAGTTATGTAATGAATGCATTCTACCTAACTAATGACAATATTAATCTGTCTTAAATGTTTCTACTTATATATATTCAAAATATTTGAAAACAACTATGCCAAGTCCGAGTTATTGGCTAGCTCATTAATTACATATAAATAAAATCATTACCTAACAGATATTATAAATGAGAGTTCGACCTTGTAATTTTTAACAAAATATTATAAGATTAAAGCGCATAGTGTAAACGTCTAATTGCATTAAAAACTTGGAACGAAAATAAGCACCTTCAAAACTGAACTATGACAGATTGTTCTATTTGAAGCTTAAAGTCACGGCATCATTATTTTTTTCCTCAAAAAATAATATATTAGGATATATAATATTTATATTTATATGATTTAAAAAAAAATTTATCCGATATAAGAATGAAGTTATATTTAACTCATTCATAATATAATTTATTTGTAACATTCTCATTCACTAACTTCATAAACATTTTTGTTAGAAATTAAACTTCTCTTACTTATTTCTTACATGTAAAAGGTTTAGTAGTAGATACCAGAATTATAATCGGATCAACTCTAATAATACATATATGCCATAACTGAGTTTCTTAATACCAGAAAGATAAGTCCTTGATTTTGAATTGGACTAATAACGCACAATGAGAAAAAAAAAAAAAAACAAAAACCCTCAGAGAAAGCTTAAATGAGACTTGTATTTGGTGTGTTTATGATAAATGCAAATGCCCTTTAGCCCTTGTAACTAATTAAATCAAGCAAAGCAAATTATTAATATTTGTCATGAATAAAAAAATTAGACAGTTAATTTTAATTTAGAGAAATTGAATTAGACACCAATAGCCATGTTAGCCATTCAAATTCGAATAGAATAAAAGCTTCCAAAATGGCATATATTGAAGCGAAAGGATGTTACCATATAGCACCCCACTCTGGCTGGAAATTTATATTTTAAATCTTAAGTTTAAAGTGTATTTACATTTTATATATTAGATTTTCAAAAATTATAAAAAAGTATTTTGAGACTAATAGATGTTAGTCAATCATGACAAGAATTATTAAAAAAAAACTATCAGATTTTCATATATTATGAAAGGACAGATTCATTTTTAATATGCTCTTTTTTTTTTTTAAGTTTCAAATTTTATATTTTTAAATTTTTTTATGTCTTTCCAAAACTCATTGAATTTTTACATATAATAAGTAAAATTGTGATTGGGGCTCATTATTGTTTGGTTTCTTAGTTTTGTGTTCATATTTTATTGTTTTAAATTTTGTAATTTTTTTGTTTGAAAATATTTTTGTTTGTTGTCTTTGAGATTATCTCGCAAACTCATTAACCCTTCAATTGCTTGTGTTTTTTAAAATTTTGTGAGGTTTATGATCACTTTTAAAGGTTTTCATTAATTCTTTGTAATTGAGTATACAAAAAGAGTGGTAGTAAATGTGTACCAGTGGCTGTGGATGAGAGAGAACATACACACTCAGATAAGATTAAGATAGATAAGATTTTAAAAAAAAAAAATTGAGAGAAAGGTCATGGTGGTGGTGGTGGACGGGTGGAGGTGGTGTTGGTGGAGGAGGAGAGAGAATAAAGTGGGGAGGTAAAATAAATATAAATGGAGTTTTATAAAGAAAATAAAAGAAGAGCAGCAGTGATGAATGGATAAGGGTATTAGTGTTGGAGAAGGATAAAAAGCCGGGGTTACGATGTAGGAAATAAGAGAAAGGTAATTATAAAGGTATTTCAACCTTTTCAAGTTATTTTTAATTATATTTTTATAATTAAAAATATTTATTTTAATTTTTAAAGAATTTAAAATATCAAAAATAAATACAATTTAAATTTATAGTATAAAATGTAAATTTTTTACTTTAATATATAGTCGAAGAGAGTTTTTGATTTTGATCTTTGGATTCTGTTGTTATTTGTTAAATATCAATAATAATTTTCAAAATAAATATTTTTATTATATAATTTATAATTTAATAAATAAAAAAATAATTCTAAAGATTTTAGGTAAAATTTTTTATATTGTTATTGAAGTTTGTTATTTTTTTTATATCTCTCAACAAATAATAACAATTAATTAAAAAAATAGTCAAATTGTACTTTTGAATACTTTTCAATTTTTTTATTTAAAAATAATTTATATAAATTACATTATATCTAAAAAATATTTATACTTGTTTATTAATTTTTTACTTGTTAAATGAGTTAGATTAGATTGGTATTATTATTTTATGAATATTTACATAAATACAACATCTTCATATTTTCTCTTAAATAATATTTGTTGACTTCAATTTTTAATAAGTATTACCATTTATAGAAGAGTATCTTAAATATAATATTTCTTTTTTATTATTTCATGAACATTCATTTTTTTTTATAAAAATTTTAAACCAAATAAGAAAATTCTACATACTATTTTTATAATATTTATTCTGAAAATTAATTAAGGTAGTTTTATTAATATAATATAATAATACAAACTAAATATCTAAATTAGCTATTCCATTATTCAACGGCAATAACAAGAACATAACTAACCAAGCATTGTATTAGTTTTCCATGTTCGTCAACAACAATCAAGAATCAACAATTAGCAATGACAATATCGGATAAATAAACTAAACATGCCCTAAATAAATTTATAAAGATTGAATGATATTTAAAATCATCAACTGAAACTAGGTCCATTAAAAAAAAAACAATAAATTTAGCATTAGTTTATACTTAATGTAAGAGTTTCTCAAAATTCGAGAATGGGAAACTTATCATCATGGGCGCCAATGAAAGTCGAATTATGATGAACACTTGCTGTTATGTTGTGTCATGTTAAGATTTTAACCTCATGGCATGAAAACCGAGGTTCAATTATAAATACGCGTATACTAAAATTTAATGAAGTGAAAAATAATCAAGATGAAATATGAGTATGCATATGAAATTTACGTGGTTGAGTAAATTTATACCCACAAAGAGATGGCAGAAAACAATTGTACAATTGTACCCTAAGATTGACCAACACAGTACTACAATTCTACATCTCTGGAACACCCTTTCACACCCTGAGAGCTACGTTAGAATTACCGAAGTATGCTGTACCTAATGCATCTCCGTCTCCCTTTCTTTCCTTCTTTACACAACTTTAAACTTTCGATGCTAGAAATGAGAAAAGTGAACATCAGTGTAAAGGTTACCAAAATGAATTGTCGTTTATAATAACTCCTCGTATGAAATTGAATTCGGACGAGGCTGCATTAAGTAGACTTGGACTTTCCATTATGCAACCAACCGTGAAAAGTCCTCCTTTGCGTTTTTTAACATCTTTTAACACTGTAAGCACATCTCTATTTCCTTCAACATCCAAAGAATCATCATAGTCCATCATCTTCTAGTGAGGACAATTTCTTTTAATATGATTGAATTATTTGCACTTGTGGCATTGAACACTCTAACTTGGGTCCTTAGATATGGACTTGCTGTTTCTAGATCTAAATTTTCATTACAAACAATCGGTGTCAAATCATCTCCCTCATCCGAGTTGGATATTTTGAATGTTGTGGACTAATAGCACCTTCTGTCCCTACTTCAAATTTACTCTATTTTTACCATAAAAAAATAGTTACCAAATTATCGTATGAATTTGGAAGTGATGTAAAAAAGAATAATAAGACTTTATCTCCTACATTTATTTTCTCCTCGACTTTTTGAAGTTAACCCACAATTCCATTAAACACTCTCATGTATTCAATGAAATCAACACCAACTTTCATCTTTAGCCGATAAAGCTACAACTTTAGATGCAATTTGTTGGTCAAAGTCTTGACCATATAGAGTTTTTCCAATTCCTTCCATGAACTCAATGTTGAATCCTCGTTCATAACATTATTAATGATGTTAGCAATGATACAAAGTCAAATTATACTGACACAATTCAACTTTATCTCATTCCACATATGATTCTTCATCTTGGATGACCTCTCATCCTCTCCTTTCAACGCGCTAGCTAGGTCCTGTTGGATCAGAATGTCTTTTCTTCTTCTTTGTCAAAGAGAAACTTTCCTTCCCATTACATTTTTTGACTGAGAACTGAATATTAACTGTCGTCATAAGGCACCCAAAAAATAATTGGATCTCCAACAAGTTTCCAATCAAGTCAAGCTCTGTCACAATCTCACCGCACATAAGTCAAAATTCAATCATTAACACACATACACACACACTCCAAATTTAATGGAAAGAAAAATAACTAAAATGAAATATGCGCATGTCGTCTAGAGTTATACAGGTACACAGTAGAAGAGCCAGAAATTTTAGTCAGTAGGGGCAACAACATGTATAACTGATGTTGAATTTTGACATATTCAAGTTTATTTGTTTAGCAAACAAGGACATTGATGTTGTTTAACTAATAAGTCGAGCCGAGCCAATTCTCTTCTCTCTCAATTAAGGTTCGTCAACCAAGTTTAATTGGTCAATTTTTTTTATCGAGCTGAGACTATGATCTATTCATAAATAGTTTATTTAATTTCATAATATTATTTAAAGTGATAAAATCATAAAATTTTATTGTTATAAAGAAAAATAAAGTAATAAAAAATGTCTACTTCAGTTAAACTAATTAAAAGATAAAGGGTTCCATTTTAGATATTAATTTTAAAAATATAACATATAATTAGATAATAAACCAATTAAACTTACTATAATTAGGTAATAAATATAACATAAATAGTTTCACCGTTTTTTTTGATCCGTGTCCACTGCGTATTTTCTTTTAAATTGACTATCAACGTTATTATCGTTAATATAAATCAGCCCTCAATACAAGTTGTTTTGGTTAAGTTGTGTCATGTGGGATATTGGCATAGACTCATGTGCCTTGACATCAAAAATTGATGATAAGGCATTTAAAAAGAAATCAACTTTTTAAAAAATCTGATTTTTATAAAAGTATAAAAATTCAAAAAAATCCAAAGAGCATAATTATAAAAATTTTCAAACAAGTTAATTTAAAAAAAAAAACGGAAATTATAAATCTAACAATTAAAAGCCAAATTAGAAGTTAAAAAATTATGTAAATTTAAAAAATCCAAAAATTTATCCTTTTCTCTCTCTCTCTCTCTCTCTCTCTCTCTCTCTCTCTCTCCTCTTCGTGGCTCTCTTAACTCTAATTTTTTTTACATATTCGAACACCTCATGAATACCTTTCTAGCATAGCTTTGTCCAATTCATACCCAAATCTCAAAATTCACACATATAGAGGGAGAGAAAGGGAAAAAGTGATAGAGATAGAGAGAGAGAGAGAGGAAAGGGAGAGTGGGAATGTGCGAAAGCAACTTTTTTTTTTTATTTTTTTAAAAAATCTGAAAAATTTAAAAATAGAAATTTTTTCATATTTTTTATAATATTTTTTCATTTTTAAATAAAATTTTCAAATTTGGATAAATTTTCAGCTTTTTTTAAAAAAAATTGGATTTTTTTATCAATTTCTTGCATCCTTTAATGAAACATTTGTATTTGTTTGAATTCATCAATTTTTTTAAAAATGCCCCGTGGTACATGAATCATCCATCACCGATTTATATTAACTACAGTAATATCAAGGGTCACTTTTCTTTAAAAAAAAAAGAAAGAAAAAAGAAGTGGACGTAAATTAAAAAAATGCTGGAACGTGACATATAGATTTATGCTTTTTGCCCGAAAGAGATCAATGAATCCACAATAATCTGTAAAAGAAACCTAAATCTTGACAACCATTCCACTTGATTTACAATTTTATTAGGCAGACATATTATTTCATCTTCTTCGTAAAACAATAATTTTGTTTTCCAGAGTACATCTTCTTAATAACTATCAGGGTTTCGTTGCTGAAACTCAAAAAATTAATGCAGGTTACATGCTTGTTTCCAACTCAAATGCCAATTAACATCCATTCAACTAATCTCTCAGGGCTTTGTACAGTATATCAACGATGTGTCTACCTTAAAAGCTGTCTATTTTTTTTTCCTGTATAAGACAAATCATTATATATATATAACAATTTGGTGAAGTTGCTCGCTAAATCCAATTCCGGATTGGGCTAATTTTCTTTTGATAGAAGAGAGAAAAAAGAAAAGAAAAGAAAAGAAAAGAAAGATTAATACGAGGAGGGTTCACAAATCCGTATATTGACAATCACCACTACCAACCGCCCGAGACTTCAGAAAAGGAAGCTCCCCTGTTGTGGACGAGTTACATCGGAACCGGGAGATCCTTACTTCTGAAAAGGAAATGCCGCCTCCATTCCCTCCTCTTCACTTGGGGCACAAGACCCACCGTTCCAGACAAAATTAACAACGATTAAGCACACAAGGGTCGTTGCGAAGAGCTGGGCATAGCCTGACTATCCGAAGGACCGATTTGACACGGAAATATGATATGAGGAGCTTAAATAGATAAATGCTAAAATATTGGGGCCAATTTGGGTATTCGGCTTTTTTTTTTTTTTTTCTTTCTCAAGTCCTTTATTATAATTATAATTATAATTATAATTATTTATTTATTAATTAATTCGGTTTTCTTTTATTTTACAATTTGGTGTGATTCTTTTCTTCGAGCTCAAGACAGAAAAGAAAAATAAGGAACAGAGAAATAGGGAGAGAGAGGGGCTTTGGGAGTTTTGGTCATTATAATAGAGAATTCAAAAGCCAAGGTCACGCGACGCCCACTCTCTCTTCCTCTCTCTGAACCATCCGCCATGGCCGCTCTGCAGTATCTGGAGACCTCGCGGAATGCGCATCCGGAGCTGGCTGAGTGGTACAACTCGCTTGCCGATCTGTACCAGAAGAAGCTGTGGCATCAGCTTACTCTCAAGCTTGAACAGTTCGTCGCTCTCGCCGTCTGTCAGGTCCATTTGTTTCTCCGCTTCCCATTCTCTTATGTTGACTTTGTACTTGCCTGCGTCTGCTCCTATGTGTGGTTTCGCGTGTTTTCTGATTTTGGCTGCCGCATTTAGGTTTCGTAGATCTCTATGTTGTTCGGTGCGTTTCGTTGAGAATTTGTTTTTATTTTTATTTTTTTTTGAAGATTAGGGTAATTCCGGAGTTTTTAGGGATTGTGTGACACAAAACGTGGATTAGGGTTTTAAGGACAATGATGGAGTTGTACAATCGTGCAAGTCGTGTTCTCCGATGAGAATATCGTGGTTTTAGTTTATATTTGTTTTCTAGCTCCAGCTAGGCTGCCTACAAATTGACATCCGAAGACTAATCTGAAACTTGTAATTATTTGGTTTGGTGTTTGGCATTTGAATCAGCGACCCGTTGTAGTCCTCTTCTTGTGATAGCAGTTTGGCTCCCTTTAGCTTCTTTATTTTTTCCTTTTAGCATTTGTGTTATTTCAATTAAACCTGCATCTTGCAAGTATTTTTAGCTATAAGGAGATGATGTAATAGTATGAAATGTAATAGTAACTGCCGCAGATAGTTTGATTACTTGGCCAGGTGAGTTTGTAGGAAGGATATTCTAGCAAACATGATTTTAGGCTTGACTTCATCTTTAGAAGACAAAAATGATAGCATTACTAGTGTGTTTTGTAGATAACATAACTCATTATCGTGCATGTTGTTCTTAGTACTTCTAGTCTTCTACATGTTTATGCTTGCTCTCGAACAAGAAATATGATAAGTGGTTTATAAGACCATGTGCTGGCCATTGCTTGCTGTAAGAAGTCCATTTTGTTACTAGTCAAGATATGGTTTTGGTTTTTCTTTATTTTGATTTGCCATGTGCACTAATTATGTTTTGTGTATACACAGGCTGGTGATGCTCTGATACAGTTATATCACAATTTCATCACTGACTTTGAGACAAAGATCAACCTTCTCAAGCTTTCACACTTTGCTGTCATAGTTTCTCGACAATATGCAGAGAAAGAAACTGCCATTAACTATCTTGAAGGTGTGATGGAAAAACTTCGAGCTACTAGAGAACAACGCATAGAAGAGCCAATCCTTTATATTAAGATGCAAATAGCTCTATTCAAGCTTGAGCAAAGGGATCAAAAAGAGTGCAAGATGCTTCTAGAAGAAGGAAAAAGTACACTAGACAGCATGACTGATATTGATCCATCTGTTTATGCCAGTTATTACTGGGTTTCATCTCAATATCATAAGTATCGTCAGGAGTTTGCTGAGTTCTACAAAATTGCTCTTCTTTATCTGGCATACACATCAGTCGAGTCTCTCTCAGATTCGTTTAAACTGGTACAGCCTTGTCTGCAGCATGCTATTGATTGCAAAAATTATATTTCTTTGTTTTTTTTTAATACCATCTCTAAGTAAGTATAACTAAACATTTTACTTCTACATGAAACTGTAATTGTAGATTTATACCTCTCCAAGAGTTCTTTACTGTTTTATTCCCAGTCTGCAAATTAAATTACCTAACTGCTTATTTTTCTTAGAATAAAAAGGTCTTGTCCCCACACAATTGAGTTATCAAAATTTACATTTCCTTAATGAACAAAATGAAGTTTGGGCAGAAACAACCTCAAGCCACAAAGATTGCTTGAAATTTTCTATCCTGGGCCTAGGTCTATGTCCAAGCAGTTAAAGGCGACCTTGTTCTCTATCTTCTAGTTTTTGGCATTTAACAGATATGCCTTAAGATGGATGATTGATGAACAAATCTTTAGCATTAACTTGAACGGAAATTGTTTGACCCATTGTGCCGGTTATATGTTAGTTGAAGTTCATGTTTTCTGGTTTTTGAGTTTTCTAAGGTAGCAAGTATCTGACCATTCTTAGCAAGATCAATTGTGTGATTTTATTCTACTGATAAGCTAGTCTGTCTGAGTTTGTGCTTGTGGAGATGAGGTGAGGATTTTAGTGTATTAATAACATGTTTGCTAATTATGAATTATGAGTGCTGCATAAAGCGAGTTTCTGTTACATAAAAAAATTAATGGCTGATTGGGTTCCATGATTGGCTTCTTGGCTTTTTCTTCATATTCATCTTAAATTTCTGTTGCTATATGCTGCTCAAATGGGAAGATTCTCTCAATCATGTATTTCAGGATTTGGCGTTTGATCTTTCACTTTCTGCACTTCTGGGCGATAACATCTATAACTTTGGCGAACTGCTTGCTCATCCAATTGTAAGAATTTTTTGATGCTTTTTCATTGGTGATCCTACAATTTTGTTTTCTATGTTTGAATCAATAGAAGTTTATGGGGGTCTAATGTTGAAAAAGGATTCCTTGCTCATTAAATTGTTTTTATTTTCAATGTTTATCATATATACTGTCTTGAGTGCCCTTTAGTTTTGTCATACCCAGGCAAAATTCAATTTTCCTATTACTATTTTGGGACTTGTTCGCTGATCCTATGAGTTGTTTTTCTGTGGTGAGTTGGTAGTGCCAGGCCATAACCCAGTAGCCAGGGTTGACATTTAACTGTCCTGTTGATTCATTGATCTAGATTGATGGGTTGAACTGTGAAGTGTTTTCCTTATTAGTTGATTTTTTTTTTAACATTCGGTATTTCAAACATGTTTTACTTCACTTTTGTAGAGAGTGGTGTTATGCAAGGACTTGTGATTATACTGCAAGAATGATAGGGAGAACCACAGCTTTTAAATGAAGGGACCTCAAAGATGCTGAATGTAGATCATCATGCATAGGATATACAATGATAAAAAAAACTCTTGGTATGATTAAGTTCTGGGATCACTGTGCTTGTATCATCTTCTGAGTACCATAAAGAGGTGTAAACTTTGGGCTTGTTGAATGAGGAAGTAATAAAAGAGGTCGTGCCTAAGCATAGAGAATTTGACTATAATTTCCAACCATGGTGATGAGTACAGTTTGTGGACAAAATTGAAATATCAATTTATCTTTAGGATCCGTTCCTTTTTACTTGTGTGTATTACTCGACAAAAGAGGCACTGGCACCATTCTCATGGTGAAGTTAATTAGAGTAGTTTATATGGCATCATTAATCTACTCATTGGTTTCGCTGGCTGGCACAGCCATGGGTGACTGGCCAATTTCTTCTGGTCACAAGGTGGCACCATCCATATGCCTCGTTTCATTTTTGCTCTATTTAGCCTCATCTTCCAATTCACATGAATAGGAATTTGCTTGAAAGATACCTCACGGTAATGCATTAATGTTTGTCCACTGCATACATTTTCAATTCAGGATCATGGCGAACTCCTAATGCAGTTTATTCCTTTTATTTTATCACTTCATATTTTCTTTTGGTGCAATAACTCCATTTATTTCTGATCTTGTACTCAATAATTTGGATGGTAACCTTCAAATATCTTCTACAGATAAAGAGTCTTCTGGGGACACAGGTTGAGTGGCTCTACTACATTCTCCAGGCATTTAACTCTGGTGATTTGGTTCGCTATCAAGAATTATGCCGTGTGCACAATGCTGCTCTGAGGGCTCAGCCAGCATTAGTTGAGAGTGAGCAGAAGCTATTGGAAAAGATTAACATACTGTGTCTTATGGAGATTATCTTCAGGTATGCATGCCTTTTTAATATCTTATGGCTGAGCCAGTCGAGAGATTTTTGCATTATCTTATGTGTTACTATTGTCTGAATCCTTCCCTGCAGCCGTTCTTCTGAAGACCGAACTATTCCGTTAAATGTTATTGCAGAGCATACAAAGCTTTCCATTGAGGATGTAGAGCATCTTCTTATGAAGAGCCTTTCAGTAAGAACTTTCTTCTTGGTCTGCATAGCATAACATGTAGACCTTACCTCCATTGCGCCCAGCTAAATATATGTATATATCATTGCCATTGTCAGTAAGAAGCCTTCTTTGGCTGGGCAATATCCACAACTGTCCGCTTTCAATAGCTTATTTGGAGTGGTCCATTACTGAGTGAAATTTTTGTGGCGTCATCTAATTCTCATCGAGTGGGGTACATTTTTCCTTCCCCCTTTCCCTAGAGAGCACTGCAAAGAGATTGTGAGAACCTTGGTGGCATGCTTGCCAAGATTTTTCCTGTTGGAGAATGGCTGATCATCTATCCCATAGAAGTTGTCTGTGTGATTCTGAAAAGCAAAGATAGCCCACCTTTGAAGTCAAAGAGCTGTTTAAAATTAGATTAAAAAAAATCTGAATATTGGCTTTTGTTTGATCATTAGAATATGAGGATAAAGAAAATGAGAAAGAGATGAGCTAGGGTTGGCAAGCTGGATTGATGAGATGGTAAAAAGGAGGGAAAAAGGGAAAGATGATTTGTTGAACGCTTACT
The DNA here is from genome assembly GCA_023213295.1 of Bruguiera hainesii. Lineage (NCBI taxonomy): Eukaryota > Viridiplantae > Streptophyta > Magnoliopsida > Malpighiales > Rhizophoraceae > Bruguiera > Bruguiera hainesii. Next base: position 4,069,178 of record JAHOYR010000008.1, read on the forward strand.
CTTTACCCCAAGGGCTTTGGTGTGCCAGTATAAATATTCTTGTGTTGCCGCAACCTACACTACTGAGCTAATCTGTCTTATTCTTGAATAGAAGTGCCTATGGCATAGGTTCCAGGGCCAAGGTTGATAGCTTCTGTCTAAAAGACTTCTTTGTTTGATAGGACTTACTCTTTCCTGTTCAAGATCGATGTGTTAAACATAATGATTGGATTCCCTGCTCCTGACATAAATTTACCGCAGGCCCATCTTATTGAGGGTATAATTGATCAAGTTGAAGGAACGGTACACGTGTCCTGGGTGCAGCCAAGAGTTCTGGGGATTTCACAGATCAAATCCTTGCACGATCGCCTGGACAATTGGTTGGATAAAGTACACACGGCTTTGTTATCCATTGAAGCGGAAACACCAGATCTTGTTGCAACATAATTTTACTTCGTTTTATTCTCGGTTTCCTTTCTGCCCATTGTAACAATCACTATATCAAAAATGGAAAGATACGTAGGCTGCCAAGTGGGGAGACTAGCCTAGGGGACGTGGATGGTAGGCCTAACTTTGTGTGGTTCCATTTGGTATTGCAGAATCCTTTTCGCAAATCAAATTTTCTTGATGAAGCAGCTTGTTTTTCCCTTTTGATTTTTCAGTTTGGACGTCCCGTGTCCAGGCTATGATTCAATTGCATCAGTTATAAAGAACAGGGTATGTTGATGTGTCTCGGATTCAGTCAAAACGATCGACCTGCATGCGTATCGAGTACATTATTCTAGTAATCGTTGGGTTGGTTCCAATGATGCGTAAGAAAGCTTACGAGTGTCAGTTGCATTATACTATTGTGACATTAGCCCGTCGGCCAGTGACTCGAATAAAGAGTGAGCTGTTCCATTTTCCTGTGAAATACATGAAAACCATTCGCAATTTCTCACGTGAGTATTATGTTACCATATGCATATGCATGATGACAGTATAACTTGTTAAAATATAATAATGTTTGCCTAGATATTGTTATTTACAATTTCAGCTCACCGATTGAGCCAGTGATCTAAGTTGCCAGATCGAATTGATGCCTAGGGTCTATATCCCACGAGTCAAGAATCCCCAGTCGTTCTCTATCATGCCAGTGTCGAAGGTAAGACCCATGATCATTCTACATTGACTTACCGTTGCGAAAACCCTCCACTTGGGGGCGCATAAAACCAAATTTAACTGGTGTGGCCCATGCAAATATCAACATGTCACCCTTACAATCAATGGTACAATAAAAAATACTAGAAAACATGTAACCTTATTCAAAAAGAGCAGAGGAATAAAGATTGCGATTCAGCACTTCACTCTTGCCTAACAAATGGTGGGGAGCTCATGTCAGTACTGTAAAATGAGTCCTCAGCCCCACCATAGTAGCTTCCTTCTTTCTCATCATCCCACTTGAGAACCTCCCTTATGTATTTGAATGCCTCATTGATTGTCAACCGGTCCCTTGCCCTAGCTTGCCACACAAAAAGCTTGCGACCTGTAAGGGAAGCATAGAGGTCTTTGAACTTCACTGCAACATAGTAATATGCCTGGTGGGCAAGCGTCTGATTGTTGTGGCGAGGCCGCACTGGACTGAAGTCACTAAACCACTCACAAGCACTTAGAGGCACCCTATTAACCTTCTCTTCAAACAGGTCATACTTGTTAAGTACCAAGACAAAAGGCATATCTTTAAAACAAGGATGCCTAATCATTGCCTCAAATAGATCCTTGCTCTGCATCATCTTGTTTTGAAGTAACAAACCACTGCCACTAATCTCAGGAGAAGGCCACATTTGATCATAATCGCTAAGGGCAACACAGAAAACTACCACTCGCACATCTTCAAACATTTCCACCCATTTGCAGCCCTCATTCATTCCCTTTGCATTTACTCTGATGAGTTGATATCTGAAAGCAACGCCAACAGCCAAAAAGGATATAAGGCATTACTAAATTATAAATTCATAAGTGCAAAAGAAACCAAAAGGTGAACTTAACTAGGAAACATAATACTTAAGAAGAAAAAACTTGGCTCTTAAAAGGGAAACAGGATTAGGGGAAAGGGAAAGTCCGAGTAGAACCTTTTGGCAGAGGAAGATGTCTTCTTTTGCTGAATTATATTTCATATTTTTCTCAGAAATTTAGGAGCCCAAAGGGCGGGGTTTTGCTAGCTATAGATGACCCAAGCCACCAAAAGTTAGAAAGGTCATGATAGATGCTGTAATTTTTCTGAAAAAGGCATGTTTAATCAGACAGAAGGATCTGCTGGGGAGTCTCAGTAGAGAGAACAGCTGTGTCACATAAGTTGCACAAGAATGATGCTTTGCTGTACAAGTTGGACATTTGGAATTAGTGTATGAATTATTAGAAAAATTACCTATTCAGAGGCGGTGGTAAAGATTCCAGATTTTCTGGGTATGTCTCAGACATTGGGCTTCGATCGTCAAGTGAGAATTCTATGAAAGCCAAACCATTTCCTTGGGTGACACCTTCTGCGTAGAGAATGTCACGCTCAGAAGGTTCATATTCATTACTTGAGACCTCAACAGCCTGACAGCAAGAATACTGCATTATTTAGACACTGACCAACCAAAATGCCCTTCAACTATGTTAGGTTATCTACAGCAGATAACTGAAACTTGATGACATACCTGACTTAAGAAGTACTCTGCAACATCAGGAAGGAAGTGAAGCTCATCTTTTCTTCTATATGTCTCCTGTATGGCAGGATCCTTCCACACCTCTTCAACTAATGGAGCATATTCACGGGTTGCTGCGGGAAAAAATGCATCCAAATCTCCAGTGGCTATAATATCCAGTAGCCAGTCAGAGAAGTGCTTCAACCTAGGGTTGATGGAGTAGATACATAGATCTGCATCACTGCAACTGGCCTCTCCTCCTGAAGCAAAATTGAAACAAACATAGTCAATTGAAGTCATGGTAAAAGTGTCAAGCTTTTCTACAGCATGAGTGATTATAGCGAGGCATCTAATTCTCCACCCATCCCCCAATTAATGTTGAATTTGGGACCAATCCCAATCCCAAAGAAACCCAACTTCAGCTAATGCCAAACTGCACCAGGTGTAGATCCAATGACAGATTTCATCAAAGTACTGCAATCCTTTGAGTCACGTCAGTATAAACGATAACAAGAACTGGCAAAAGGCACTTCAATTAGACAAAGAGAAAAGCTCATTAGTTGCATCTGATAGGTAGTTGCAAGTCATTGTTTATGATTTGCATGAGTCAGCCTCTATGTAAAACCAAGGGTAAGTCTCCCATGTTTGGCCCTTTCCTACACCCCAGTGTGGGATCTCGTACACTAAGATGTCTTTTTTTTGAAGGCAAGCCCATCATAACATAAACACAAAACATCATACCAAAGTGACAATGGCAAATTACAGATAGTAGTTCACAAAAGATGCACAGCAAAGAACTTCGTGAAACAAAACATAATTCAACAAAGTGGTTACCTGATTGAGGTTCTTGATCTTCAGACCTTAGTTGCTTGGTCCTAGACATGGCCTCCTCCTCAAAGCGCTCCCGTCCATCAAGCAAAATGCTAAGATATCTATACATATTGCTCTGAATCATCAGTTTAATATCCTGCAGTTCCTCTGAAGTAAACTTTTTGCCATAAAGAAATTTTGCCTGTTAAATGGGACATAGCAAACATTACGAAAATGCCATCAATAGTTTTCAAGAAAATTAAAATAGACTTATTAAGAACTCATTTTCTGTTTCACTCTGTTTTTTTCCTCCTCCAGCTCATTCTGTCTTTTTCCTTAACCGTAGTAGACTAAACAGTTTGAATAATGAAATAGGGGTGTGCGCCTTTATAAAATCAAAAAGCTAGCACAAATACTTGCCCCATTGCATGTGATTTGAGTTTTCTCTCTCCCTGGCTAGATGGATGTAGAAACTCGTGTGCCTATGGTCTTTAAGATCCACTGAAAGATTGATATTTAGATTGATTTTGAATGGAATTTAGTATATGAGGAATGGCATATACTTTCCTCACAATAAGTTAGGTTGATCACTCTTTCAGAATTATTCATGTCCAAGTCATTTAAATGAATGTGACAAATAAAAAAAAAAAAAAGAAAGCACTTGTAGCAGAGATTGTCCGAGTGCAAAATATGCACACATTAGAAATTCAAGGAAAAACCTAAACCATAGCAGTTTGTCTGTCCAAGAGAGCAAAAATGGTAAAACAGAATCGTTTGTGAGTGCATCCATGTGTGCGAGAGAGACACTGTGCTGGGGGGGGGGAGAGAGAGAGGAAGAATTAGAGAGTTGGAATTTTCTTATATTAAGGGTATCTCCCTTTTCTCTTTTTCATGTTTTTGCCACATTGCCATTTCGCCAAGTAGTCAAATGTTGAACTGATGGAATCTCCATCAATTCCTTAAAAATAAATGCAAAGTGCAGTGAAATATGGTGCCTTAGAGCAGAATGCATCCCAGAACTCAGGGGACTTCTGTGTAATACTCCAAGTTTTAGTCAAGATTCTGACACCAGGCTGGAATGTAATTTGTGGAATCATTTGCAATTCTTATCAAATAAGAGCTGAGTATTCAACTAACTTGTTATGCATATATTAAACATCAACATCATAAAGTTGCCCATATCATAAGCAATAACAAGTATGCTAAGCCATCATTTTCACAAATTTCAGTTACACCAAGTATCCAAAGACCCTGATACATAAAAAGGGTTTTGTGTAACAACAATTTAAACCCTATATGGTTGTTGAATACCATGCTTAGATAACAGCATTAACTAGCACATTTGAAAGACACCAGAACCAATCAAGGCATTGAGGGCCATACCTGCTTAAAAATGGTGCTGGTTCCAGAGCCTTGGCAGCCAAGTAGAAGAAGCTTCTGTACTTTTGTCTGCTCCAAATAGTTTGGAACAGTAATATAATTGCTAGGCTCATCCATCTGTCCGTAAGGCTGTCCATTGGGCACAGGCAGGGAGAAGAGTGTACAGACAAGCCGTGTTGATGCCTGTCTAGCAAAAATCAAATCAATATTGTTTCACAAGAAGCAATAACCTTGCAATAGCTCAATATAATTTCTTAAGTGGTTTTCAATCAATACATACCTTCTCCCAAATGTTTCCTCTGATATTATTTTGGCCTTCCTCTTCATAACGGCCATCATCATAGACCCAAAAATGAGTATCACGAGGACACTGCACCCTTGCCACCTGATAACATTAAGACTCATGTTAGTGGTCTCGTTAGGCACGAAGGCAGTGACTAAAGCATGTGTATTGAACAACATAGAAGGCTAATGAGTTGCTGGGAACCTTAGCATACTCACTGGAGTATTTAAATTAACAAAAAATAAAAAAGTCTGTCTCTTACTAACTACTATTTATGTAACAAGAACACTGAATTGCTAAGGAAGGTATTGTTGCTCAGCAAGAGTACTTAGTGTGCACATTGATGACTTAACTACAAAACAGAGTGGCATATGGAATAAAAAATGCAGTGTAAATCCAGTACACACATCTGTGGGAAGCAGCTCATCATGTTCTGGAAAATATTTGTTCACAGAATTTTGACAGATCCTTTCTTAAACTAGAAAAGTGGTATCTGCTTTGCACTAACCTTTTTATTTTTTTATGGATGAAAAGATGGGACTTGAACCTAAGACCTCTGGACCTCAAGAAGGCTAAAGCTTCATTCTGGCTTTGCATTAACATGTGCCTAAGAAAATGCTATATTCTCTGAAAAAAGCAACTAAAGTATTGATTTTCAATCAGGATGCTTGAATTGAAACAAATGAAAAGAATAGTCATTTCACATGGACATCTGACTCATCAAAGCCAATTCAGATAGAATGTCCAGCTTATCAAATTAACATGCATACAACAGAAAGTAATGTCATGCAAGGAACAAAATTGAGTGCAGCTACCAACAAAAATAATTGGGGTCAATATAGGTCTTAATTCTTTACCTTGTTCCAACATGGTTCACAAGTGAGATTGGAACAATATTCATTTTCTTAATTTGTTGAACCACTGGAAGGATATTCATTTTCTTAAAGGCAGCCATTGATGCACCACAAAGAAGTGCTCTGGTCTAACATGAAAATCAGTCTGCATCTTTAAGCCTGCAGCAGAGTCTGCATTGCCTACTTAAGGTACAGGCAAGGAGAGTAGATATAATAGATGATACCTATGGGTCCCTTGATCCTAACAAATACTACAAATTAACTAACATCCTAACAAACTGCAGGGCCTTAGTTCAGACTGGGCTACACCTGACTTGCCCATTTTAGCTAATCAAGTATGAAATTTTTGGGTCATGACTTGGCATGCTTGATAGCTCCATAACAGAATTCTACAATGATTTTTCGGCTTAGCTAAAGGAACAAATTGATAGTTTCTATACCTTGGGTCTGTTACTAATGTTGAAATTTGTAAAGGTCAGCAAATCTGGACCAAATCATTACCTTTCCTTCAGCATAATTGTAAAATTCATCATATGCAAAGCAGACCCAAGAAGTTCATTCCGAACAAATCAAAGAGGATAACCCAAGACATTTAAAACAAAGAAATTGATAAGTAGCAACCCATATGAGTACACAGTTACAGTATGAACATTGAATCTGAATTTAACTAATGCAGGGAATAGAGATGAACTCTCCCACAATATAATAGCCAATGTTCTGCTAATGCAATAATTTATCAAATATAATCACTTTCGACATAAGAAGAACAAGAAAGGAACAGAAAATTAGATTTAAAACCAAAGGACTTACTTTTAACACCCTGAGTTCAAGTTTGGTAATCTCTCGGCCATTAATATAAACTTCAGTGTGCCCATGGCTTGCATCAGGGCTAAGCTTTCCAGTGAAATTCAAGTTTGAACTGATGATTCTATCTGGTTTTTCTCCCTCCTGTATAACCAGCAAGTTCAGAAGTTTTGAAAAACCTTCCTATCCTAAGTTTAAAATCCACTACTAGTGCAATAAAACCAGGGAAATTTCTTAAGCAACATGATAGGCATGCCTCTTGTTGAATATAAACTAACCTTTCCCCATAATCCAGATTCCTTGTCATACCAATATCTACCAGGCTTTAACTTCCGTGGAGGCAATGAGCACCCAAGCAGTTCGGCCATTTCTTCTGGCTTCAGAGGGAACCCATTCACGATTAGCTGCTCTGGCCGAAGCTGATTAGCAGAGCATTCTTTCTCTGCTTTCATAATTTGCTTAACTTCCAACGGACTGAGCAATCGAGATAATAACCTTGAATGTCTTCCCAACTTCAATCGCTTTGATTCATCTATGGGTTGTCTAATGCATGTCACACATTTGCGCCCTTCAGGCATCGATCCCATTGCTCTAAGCACACAATTGCTGCAATACTTGGCATCACAAACCAGGCATGACTCCTTGGTTTCCCACTTCCCTTTCGCACACCTGTAGCAAACTCTGCTCCTTTTCTTCTTCTTTTCTTTTGAAAGCCCAACATAATCAGAATACACTGGCTTCTCTGTATCAACATCTTTCCTCTTGGATCTGTCAACAGTATTAAATGTAACAACTGGAACTCTCTTGACTTCATTTATGACTGGTTTTGGTGGATTGATTGTAGGATTGTGGGTTGATCCTGGAGAAGCTGAAGCCGAGGGGGAAGAATAATCAGGGTTTTGCAAGACAGACACCACTGACTCCGAGCTTGCTGATACTCTAGGACTTTGAGAAGGAGAACTTGTGACACCAGCAATGCAAGACACTGGCTGAGGTATAGGTTCAATGACCAAAGGAACTTGATTTCCAGCTGATCTATGTGACTCTGAAAGTGGTTCAGCAGTTGGGATTGCATGTGGATTTACATCCAGAGGTTCAACCTTAGGGACTTCATAAGCAATTGGTGGGCCCGCATACTCCAAAGCTATGGAGTAGTCAAGTTTGGTCTCATCATGAGGCAGGGGAGCTCCTGGAGGGAGCATATTTCTCACCAGTTTCCCCCAGCTCTCTCCCTCTTTCTTCTCCATCTCCTCAGTGGTACTACCAAATACCTATATCATCAACTGCAGCATCAAACAGATAAGTTTTTAATATTAGTAATATCCAATTTAGGAGGTGGCAACTTTCACCTTAGCAAGGCATCATCAAAAAACAAAAAGTAAAGATAAGATCCCATAAATTAGCCACCAAGAAAAAGAAAGGGCGAGCCAAGTGACAGCTTTGTTGCGGAATTGCGATGAGAACCAGAAATAATCAACAGAGTACTCGCAATGGATACTCATACACTATAGTCAACCTTTCTAAGCCCTCAATTCTGAAGGAATAACTTAAAAACAGATCAACAATCGGGTCCAGCAAAATGATACCAAATTTAATCATTTGCCTATGGTTCCAAGCACAACCTTCTGAACTAAAGCGTAAAATAACAGATAGAGGTTAAATGCTGTCAACAGTCAGAGAAGAAACATTCAAATTGAGATGAAACAAAGTACAACCATTTTCCCAGTCTAGCATGATTTTTCATCTGAAATAACAAAACCCAATTTTTTAAAAGTGAAAATCTATAAATAATCGAATCAAATTACAATCAAAATCAAATACCCCCCACCTGTAATGACAAAACATTCTTTTTTTTGGCTCTTTTAAACCTTTGATTAGATAAAGAGCCATTTGTGAGGAAAGGTCCAAGCTTTGAAACGATCAAAGAGTCAAACAGTACGAATGAAAAACCCTAGAAGCAATTCAACCAAAAGAGAAGCCCACCAAATAGACTCAGCAAAAGGAGCTTTCCAAATACCCTTTTCAGTTAAAATTGTATAAAAGATAAAGCGAAGAGACCAAAGAAAAAAAAAACAAACTTTAGAGAGAGAGAGAGAGAGAGAGAGACCTGAGGAAAAGAGAGAAAGGGGTGGAGAGAGTAAGATAAGAAAAGGCAGGCTTTGCTGTCTGAGCTTCTCTCTAGACAGTGAAGAATCAAAAAGCAGAGCTTTTAGAGCTCCGATTTAAAGAGAGAGTGATGGCATGGTCAGAACAACCGCTGAGAGAGAGAGAGAGAAGCTTCACTTATTAATGGAAGATGGAATTCACAAGGGTGGGAGGAAGGGCGTTGAGACAGAAGAGAAAGAGAGAGAGAGAGGGGACTGATGGAGAAGAGAATGGGACCCACAGTTTGGTTTTTGTGTTTTTTTTTTTTTTTTTTTGGGCTTCTTCGTCCCTCCGAGCTTTGTTGTGGAATGAAGCGTTGTGCGTCAGGAACACACGCGCAGTGCCAGCGAGTAGGCACGACCATCTTTGACCCTTGGGCTTGCGATCCACGCGCCCCTCTATTAGAACTTAGGACGATGGTCACGGATAACCCTGTTACTCCTGCCAACGGTATAAAAAAGAGCATATGCGCTTTTTATTATTATTGAAATCTAAATATTTAGCCCCCCAAAAAAAAGAATACAAAAATATTAAATTTAATGTATATATATAAATAATTTTTTTAAATAATAAATATAATGAATTTTATATTATATATAATATAATATAATGAATTTTATATTATATATAATATAATATAATTTAAATTATTTTTATATATAATATATAATATTTATATATAATATAATAAATATTTATATTAATTCAAAATTATTATTTTTATATTTATACAAGTATATGTTTTCAATTAAAATTTTAAAAAGTGGATACTAATAAGATTACCTATAACAACTTAACTTATATATTATATTAAAAAATTAAAAAAATTAATATTAATTTAATATTTACTTGTATTTAAATTCTTATTTTTTATTTTTTTGAACTCATTTAATTTACATGTTATTAATTTTTTATTAATTATTATTTAGTTATTGTTGAGTATTTTTATTAAAAAAATTAAAATAAATTATGAAGTTTTATTTTGCTAATATTATTTAAATTTTTTTAACATATTTTACTTTAATTTTGATAATAATTCATACATTTTATTTTAAATGTAACAAAAAAAATATTAACATTTAAATTTTATAATAATTACACATTTATTTAGTATATATTAAAAAGTTTAGAATAATTAAAAAAACTATTATTAATATTATAGAAAGACTTAATTACCTTAAAGATGAAAACAAAAGCATTCTAGTGTTTTTTTTTTTACTATTTATGTTAAATTTGACTAAAGATTATTAGTAACAATATTTTTTCTATTACATTCAAAATATAAAATGTGAAGTATTACAAAATAAAAAATTAAGTAGGTTGAATGTAAATATTTATATTATTTATTTGTATTGAATAATCAAACAATTAATTAAACATAATTTATTTAAGTAAAAACTATTAAACTGTCGTAAATAACATCCAAAAAGTTCAAAATATAGTAACTTTTAACTAACCAATCAAATTTCAATTATGTACAAGCAAACAAATATGATTTAGTAGTCACTTATAATATTTGTCAATTACGAAATATGTCTTTTAAAAGAAAACCTATAAATAGAATTATATTCATTATAATTACTTAAAAAGTATTACTTTAAATATTTTATTTATTATCCAATAAAGACACGATTTATATAACTAAAGTTTTTTTTTTAAATACCTTTCTAGGACAATATCATAAATTCAAAAAAAATTAAAACTGCCTTTTAAGTAATTTTCTAATAAGTTACTGTTAAAAATATTTATTAGCAATTAATAAACAATAAAAACAAATTCAAACACATGTTTGTTTATGATTAAATAGCAATTAATAGGCTTGAAATTTTAACCAAACATCTTCTTTATTTTTGGAGTAACATTTTCTAATCTTACTTGATTCTCAAATTTAATTGGTGGGTTTGATTTATTGTTAGAGGATAATATAAGGATATGCAACACAATAATCTTTATACAACTTGAAAAAATATTTCTTAATCTTATTAATTAATATAAGTACATTATCCTTTAAAAAAAAAACCTCAAACATTTATGATAAGTAGTCAAATAAGATTATAAACCTTTTAATCTAATATGAGGATTGAAAAGAAAGCAAAAATAAGGTAAATATTGTGAATTGTTGGACAATAATATAATCATTTAGCCTTTATAATCATAATGGAGAGCTATAATTCTTCATCAAATTTATTGTCTTGTAAAATAACAATAATATTAATACATTCAATTAGAAATAAATGTTTGCTAAAATAATAAATACAATATAAAAAGAGTTAGATTTATTAAAAAATTTTAAAATATCTATTTTTTTTCACATTCTAATTATCAAGATATAAAGACAAATCAATAACCTTGATTGTACAATACTATATAAGAAATATTAATATTAAAAATATGCATTCAATAATTCATATGTTGAATTCCAACGAGTGGGAACACTTTTAACAATTTTTTTTTGACTCCTTGGTTGTTACTTTTTTTTTAATCAAATGATGAATGATACCATTTCATTACTACAAATAGTCTTTACAAGTAGACTCAAAAGTTGTTGAAAAGGGCTTGTAACTTAGTCTACACAACAAAGGTGTGGTTTAGCATTTTTAGCAACCTAATTTGTTACATTATTTGCCTTCTTACAAATACATATGTGAATATAAGGTGAAAGTGTCTCTTAAATTTTCTTAATGTCTTGTTTGATATGATCTATCTCTCAAAGGTACTTTTCCATTTTATCCAAAAATAACATTATGAACTATTATTGAAATAGTTTCAATGATAGTCGCATACCTCTTAAGAACTTAATGCCCAAGCTTCAGTTAATAGTGCAAAGATTTTATTTCTTCACTAAAACCTAACCTACCACAATTCTAACAATAGAATTCTTGTAAACCATCACCAAACCTACTATCTTAGAAAAGGCCTCAAAAGAAGCATCACAATTGATTTTAATGAGGCTAGCTAGTAGCGACGATTCCCAGACTACAATACTCTTCATAAGTGGCCAAGGCTTGAGAGGTGAGGAAAATAAAAAGTTGTACAACTTTATATGATCTTTAGTGATTCTCATTATCATGACCTTTAGCTCAGTTGCAACTTGCTCAAAACAACATTCATTTTGCATCTTCCAAATGTGCTAACAAGTAAGCGTAATCTCATTTAAGATGGATTGTTGACTCGATGAAGCCATAAAGTATGTAGCCGAGTTATCCTACCACCGATGAAATGATAAAAACCCCATTAGATCAAGTGGATAACCTAATGAGCTTGCAAAACAAGGTTGCACAAGCATGATCACAGAAAAACAAGAAGGGCTCTATTGTGTCCTTTCTGTAGATGGGACATTCCTTACTCAAAATCACTTTATTATTTTCCATATTCACTCACGAAGGTAGTGAGTCTTAGGCAGTTCCCTAAATAAAATGTTACTTTAAGGGTTACTTTCAAATTCCAAATGAGCTTCCAACCTTCACATTGGGACTTTGATGGTTTAGTTGTGAGTTTAAATAGAAGGTCCCTTCTTTGAATAACCAAATAATAGTAGGTTTCGATAGTACAATTGCCCATTCTTTTATGGTGCCAAATAATTGTATTAGACTTAACGAAATGGCTTAAGGGAATGCCTTTGATGGTCTCGTTACATCTAGAGCAAACAATTCTCTGATCCTTTTTAAATCCCATTCTTACTTGTTGGTGTGAAACACGTGAACCACTAATAGTGTAGCTATTTATGGAGGCTTGTGAAAGAGTATCTAAAATTTGGCACCCTAATATCTTCCCAAATATTGACATTTTTGCCATCTCCAATTCACTTGTGAATTCCTTTTAGTAGTAATGATTTTTCAAATAGTAAGCTTTACTAGTCTCGTAAACCCTTCTTAGCTTTACTCAAAGAGAGAGAGTTAAAACTAAGGTAATAAACACCTTTGAGGACTCTAACTTATAAAACATTAAGGTTTTTAATTAATCTTTAGCAATGTTTCACAAGTAGTGCAAGATTGAAGGTTTCATGTCCCTAAATCCCATGCCACCTATTGATTTAAAATGTTAATCCAAATTAAAAAAATTATTAGAATTATAATAAAAACTAATTTAGTTAAATTCTTTTTAAATTTTATTATTTTAGTAAATTTAAGTGTTTGTTATTATATAAAGACATTGTGTTTATATTATTATGTGTATTGCTCTTATTAGTATATGACGTTTTATTAGATTAATAAAATAAAGAATTATCATATAATCATTTAATAGTGGTGTTAAAGTGGGTATTTTGATTCAAATTAAGAGAAAACGTATAAATCTCATTAAAGTTGCGATAAATATCGTTAGAGTTACAAAAGTCATCAACTTGCTAGTTTTTATTGCCAAAATTGCTACTTGTTATCTCTAAAGTATTACCATTCATTACCATGCATCGCCGAAAGTTGTCAATTGCCCTTTCAAAAGTTATTTCCTATACTATTAGATGTTGATAAGCCATAATCTGGTCTCTATATGCCCCAAAAACACTCAAAAAGTCATAAATTCAAAGAAATTTGATGCTCAGGCCACTATAGTTCAACTTTTGACGCACTTTTTGGTCGCTACTGTAGTATTGACCATAAAAAAATTAGGGTCAAAATCATAAATAATAAAAGTTTAAGAACATAATAAAAAAATAGAAGTTAAGGGTCAAATTAAAAATAATAAAAGTTAGGTGTTATTTTGTAAATAGTAAAAGTTAGGTGTTATTATGTAAATAGTAAAAGTTAAGGGACAAGATTTAAAAAATATAAAAGCTAGGCATTGATTTGTAAATCATGAATTTTAATATGAATAACATGATTCCAATTTTTGTTCTTATTTTCGATGGAAAAAATTATAATTGATGGTGTGTACAAATGAAAGTATTGTTCAATTATAATGAATTACTAAGTATTGTGGACAATTAAGTTACGACATTTATAATATATGTAATAGAAATATAGAGAGTTGCTCATTGAAAGTTACAAAAGAAGGATAAAAGGTGTTTTATTTCATTTCTTAAGGGATGAATGATGAAAATTTTGAGAAGATTGTAGGAGCAACTTCATCAAAGCAAACATGAGACACCTCTATGATGTCATTCCAAGGTGTAGACAAAGTTAAAAAAGGTGAAATTTCAAACCTTATGATGTTAGTTTGAGTTTTTATATATAAAAGTTTTAGAAATCATTTCAATTTATATAAGTTCTTTTTATACAAATCAAATGAGAATCTATGGGGAGTAGTTGAATGATTAGGTGAATGTTGAAAAGATTTTGTGAATACTTATACTACAGTACAAACATATTGTGGTCACAATAGAAGAAACACATGATTTGTCCTAGATGTCAGTTGATAAAATAACGGGTATGTTGCAAGCTTTTAAACAACATATAAATGGGAAGAATATTGAGAAGCTAATAAAGCAAACACTACAAAGTTAGGTTCTTACCAAAAGTGAGTAAAGTGATCAATCAAATAAAAAACAAGGTTCCTTTCATGGTAAAGGATAAGAATGTGGAAGTGGTGGTAATTATTGCAACAATTGAGGTTGAAAAGGTCATTACAATAATTATGAAGATGGCAATAATTAATATAATGACCAAAGGAGATTAGACTAAACATATAGAGGTTGAGGTCAAGGAAGAGATTGTGGTAAAGAAAGGTATGACAAATCCAATAATGAGTGCTACTTATATCACAAGGGTGATCATTTTACTAGTAAGTGCAAGTCTAAAGAGTATAATTAGATAGCTCATTTTACATAAGAGAGAGATACAAATGATTGAAATTAAGCCTTTATAATAGTTACTATAGCTACTAAAATGCCAAATTACGACACATGGTTCCTTGATACCAAGTGTACCAATCATATGCACAAAAAAAGGAGCTCTTTATTAATTTAGATGAGTTAATTTCCTTTACAATTAAGTTTGCCAATGCTGGTAATGTTCCAATGATAGGAAAGGTGTGAATTCTTATTAAGTTAAAGAATAAAGATTACAATTATATCTTAAATATGTTTTATGTGTCAAACATAAAGAGTAACATACTTAATTTTGGCTAATTACTTAAAAAGGGATATAACATGCAATTATGTGATAACTATCTCTCAATTATTGATGGGAAAGATACACTCATTTTCAAATCCCCTTTAATAAAGAACCAGATGTTTTGAGTTAATATTACTATTGATGTTTATACTTATTTTAGTGTTGTTATAAAACATGAGTCTTGGTTGTGGCTTCTTCATTTTGGTTATTTAATTTTTCACAATTTGAAATTGCTTGCATATGGAAACATAATGAGAGATTTGCTTATGATATATCATCCTAATCAAATTTATTAAACTTGTATTCTTGCAAAATAGAGTAAATAGTCTTTTGTGATAGGAAATTGGCATGTAAGGTAACTATTATAACTAATCCACTATGATATTTGTGGCTTGATGAGTGTTCCATTAAATGGAAATAATAGGTATTTTCTTACTTTCATTGATGATTTTATAAGGAAGACATGGTTTTATTGCATGTAAAGGAAGTTTAAGGTGTTTGATTATTTTAAGAAGTTTAAAACTTATGTTGAAAGATATAATGGGTACTATATTAAAATTTTATGTACTGATAAAGACAATGAGTATAAATCTAATGAGTTTAGGGAGTATTGTCAAACACAAGGAATCAAGCATGAAGTCATAATTCCTTACAAGCTACAACATAATAGAGTTGTTAAAAGGAGGAACAAATCGATTATGAATATGATGAGAAGCTTGTTAAAGGCCAAATGAGTACCTAATCCCTTTTGGCTAGAAGTGATTTTGTGTTCTGTTTACTTGATGAACAAATCTCTAACAATAAATATTCTTTAACAATAAATATTCATAATGTCATTCTTGAAGAAGTATAAAGAATTTCAAGTCTAGTGCAAGGTACCTTGAAGTATTTGGTTTTATTGTTTATGTTTATGTTCTAACAAAGAAAATGACAAAACTAGATGATTATAGAGTGAAAACTATCTTTCTTTATTACATAAAAAGAGGATATAAGCTTATCAATCCTATGACAAAAAAAGTAATTATCAACAAAGATATGATCTTTGTTGAAGATTAAGTTTGGAATTTTGATATTAAGAAGCAAAATAACTCTCAAAGACATTTAGTTGCTATTTTAGGAGAAGAGAAAACTTAAGTTGTAGTCTTTAATGCAAATGAGGGAGTTGCACTAGTTGCTGTATAAAATCCTATAATTAAAGGTCGAAGAGAAATTGCCAGTAATCACTTAGATTGTAAGATTATGAAGTAATCCTTGATAATGCCATTCATGATGATGGGGATTTGGTGTATTTTGCTATGTTTGCAAATTATGAACTTGTGTCATTCGATGTGATGATTTAAGATACAAAATGGGTGAATGCTATGAATGAAGAAATCAAGGCCATTGAGAAGAATAAAACATAGGAGCTTACAATGTTCCATTAGAGACAAGGACAAAACTAGATGATCGTGGATTGAAAATTATCTTTCTTAGTTACATAAAAAGAGGATATAAGTTGTTCAATTTTATGACAAAGAAAGTAATTATCAACAGAGATATGACCTTTGTTGAAGACTAAGTTTGGAAATTTGATGTTGAGAAGCAAAATAGCTCTCAGATACATTTAGTTACTATTTTAGGAGAAGAGAAAACTCAAGTTGTAGTCTCTAATGCAAATGGGGAAGTTTCACCAGTTGCTATTAGAATCCTATGCCACAAGCTCTAAATAATTGAAGGTTGAGGAGAAATTGCCAATAATAAATCAAATTGCAAGATTATGAGGTAATCCTTGATAAGGTTATTCATGATGATGGAGATTTGGTGTATTTTGCTATATTTGTAAATTATGAACTTATGTCATTCGATGAGGTGATTTAAGATACAAAGTAGGTGAATGTTATGAATAAAGAAATCAAGACCATTAAGAAGAATAAAATATGAAAGCTTACTAATATTCCACGAGATTAGAAAGTTATTAATGTGAAATGCGTTTGTAAGACTAAGAAGAAGTCAAATAGAGAAGTAGAGAAATATAAAGTAAGATTGGTCGCAAAAGCATCTAAATAACAACTTGGTCATAACTATCATGAGGTATTCTCCCTTGTTACTTGAATGGAGATTGCTAGACTTATAATTACTTTGACTGTGTAGTATTGTTAGAAACTCTATCAAATGGATGTTAAGTCAACTTTCCTTAATGGTTCTCTTAAAGAGGAAGTGTTCATTAAGTAGTCACCAGGTTTTATGAAGAAAGGAAGTGAAGAGAAAGTGTATAAGCTGAAGAAGACATTATATGACTTGGAATAAACACCTAAAGTATGGAACAAGCGTATTAAATCTTTCTTTTATAAGACCAACTTCCAAAAGTGTCTTTTAAACATGCCTTATATGTAAAAGTCAATGATTTTGGTAATATTTTATTAATGTGTTTATATGATAATGACTTGATCTCTATAGGCAATGATATCAGAATGATTGAAAACTTTAAGTAGTCTATGATGTATGAATTTGAGATAACAGATTTATGCCTAATGTCTTATATTCTTGGCATTAAAGCAATTTAAGGTGATAATGGAATCTTTATTTGTCATAAAAAGTATGTTGCTAAACTTTTAAAGAAGTTCTAGATGCATGATTATAATCCTTTGAGAACTCTTACAAAAGTTAATACTAAATTGTCTAAGGAAGGTAATGTAGCACTTGTTGATTTTACACGTTTTAAGCACTTGTTGACTTGCTGATAAATCTTATGGATTTAGTTTGATTAACAAGTTTCTAGACTCTCCTTACCAATTTCATATGCAAGTTGTTAAGAGGATTATGTGATACATAAAAGGACCAAATCATAGCCTATTTTATTATTTATCTAAAAGTTGTGCTTTAATAGGTTATTTTGAAAGTAATTGGGGCGAAGATGTTGATGATTGTAGAAATACTTTTGGTTATTATTTCAATTTTGAAACTATTGTTTGTTTGTGGTCATTTAAGAAACAATTGTGGCACTTTTAACTTGGAAAGCAAAGTATGTAGTTGTTGCTTTAAGTGTTTGTCAAGTTATTTGATTATGTAATTTATTAAGTGAAATCTATGTTCCAATTTAAGGTATTATGAAGATATTTGTTAATAATGTTTTTGTAATTATTTTAGCCAATAATCTAGTGACATATGGAAGGAGAAAATATATTGATACTTGTTTTCATTTTTTTTTTTTTAAAGATCACGCTAATAAAAGGGAGATTGAAAAGACATATTACAAGTTTGAAGATTAAGTAGTAGACATCTCACAAAATTGTTAAAGTATGAAGTATTTGTCAAGCTAAACAAATGTTAGGATTAAGAGTATTACTAAATTAAGATTAAGGGGAGATGTTAATATTAATCCAAATTATGAGATTATTAAAATTATAGTAGAAGTTAATTTAGTTAAGTTTTATTATTTGGGTAAATTTAAGTTTCTGTTATTATATAAAGACACTGTATTATTGTGTGTATTTTTCTTAATAGTGTGTGACATTTTATCAATTTAATAAAATAAAAGATTATTATATAATCATTTAATATCAATTACCTTTCACAACATTCTTAAAAGAACATTAGACACCATATGGAAAAGATAAGACAATAAGGGATCACCTTGGTAAAGAACTTGTGATAGATTAAAGGAGAAGGGAAAGTGGTTAATGATGATTTAATGCCATTGTCATCACACATTGCATAATTCTTTTAAATCCTGAGCGTAAACAACCAAGCCTTGTTAGCATACATCCAAAATTGTTAGTTGTTACCATAAGAAAATTGTTGTCACTCTTTCATGATTTATAGATGTATCTATTTTTAAGAAATTACTTTTTTAATAAGTGCTATGAAAATGTAAGATGGTTGATTTATTTTGCATGAACAAATTTTATACATGACAAATGCATCTAATGTAAATATATTTACTATCAATAGAAGGTTTAAATGATTGTATCAAATCTATTATAGATGTATAATTGGTAATTCCATTATTAAACAAAATTGAAAAAAATGTTTAGGAATAAATTATATTATTCTAAAATAAAATATACATTTTATGAACATTGTGATATGTCTACTATTAAAAAATCTAAATGTAATTACCCATTTTTATAAATTTCATTTGTTACCATTTTAATGACATATAACTATGTATAAGTTTGTCAATGGTCACTTTAAATATTATAGCGTACTTTTGTTTAAAAAGTAAAAAAAAAAAAAAAAATCTAAAACTTAGGCTTTTTTTTGTTTATAAAATTTATGTAATGTATTTATGGTAATGTTCCTAAGAAAGCATTTAACAATATGATTTAAAAGTATTTGACAATAATCAACATAAGAAAATCATTGGGTTTATAGCCTTATTTTGTCCAGAAGTTGAATCTTTTAGTATTATACTCCTATTTTATCTAACTTAATACAAAGTTTATTTTAAATATACTTTCTCAATGCATTATTGAAATCATAATTTGATTGGTTACATAGATCAAAAGAAGGAAAATCAACAACCAAAAAAAGAGGAAAGGGAAAAAAAGAAAAAGAAGATCATTGGGCTTAAAGTTTTATTTTACCCATTTATTTAGTTGAAAAATAACAAAGATCCTTATTACACTACAAGATAGGCTTTGGAGTTAAGTCAAATACAATCTTTATTTTACAACCAAAAAGTATAGGGCATCAGTTGACCATTATAGTTCATAATCACAACATTTTTTTTCTTCTTCTTTTTCAAGCTCTTCCAAAGATCTATTTATTATATTAGCAACCTATCACTAAACTAGTAGCCTATTAGCCTTTTAGGCCTCCAAGTTTACCTTTTAGAAACCTTGGCTTCATCATCTTAAAAGTCCATTTCCTAACCATAAAAATACCATATTATAGTTCGAATAATGTTAAATACCTATAAAAAAACCAATGATATTATCTCTAACAAACTGAATTATCTCTAACTAAGAGTAATCAATGTTAGATTTGTTCTTATCACTTCCTAGCCAATAAGAGAACTTTTGAAATGAGACAATCAAAAGGCACTTTTAGCCATATGAAGGTAATTAAAGTGGGATTCTTTAAGCTTTTTGAGGGGGATAAAATGGATAGGAGCCAAAAAAGAAAAACTAAAAATAAAACAAAAGAGGAATAGAAAAAAAATAGAAAACACTTGGAAAGGGACAATAATGGATACTGAAAACACATTACTTATATCCTCTTTGACCCATTTAACATTTAAAGCTAGTTGTAAATATTTCCTATATTGCTAAGAGCTCACAAATAAATTGGTAAGTAATCATTATCATAAACTAAATATACAAAACAAAAAAACGACATTTGAACTATATTTAGAGAGGAAAAGAAACATTTATCTTGTTAAAGAGTTACTGCCATTATCATTAAAACCAAACTTAGAGCATTTTTAGTTTATTGTAGTCAAGATCTAAACTAGGTGATGCATTACTATCACATAAAATGGCTAAAAAACCATAAATGAAAAGTAGTCAATGTTGTATTTCAAGCATTAAATCAATATTGAAACAATAAATTATATTGTTGTGCTTGTTTATATATGTATAGTGTAGAAATATGAAAAACTAAATAAACAACTTTTTTTTTACCTTTATGGTTGAATTTCAATATTTGTGACATCTTTAGCTAGCCACTATAATAGAGGATACACAGGTTTTCTCTTTTCGTTTTTTATTTTTATTGTTATTTTTTTCCTTCGTAAGTCTTCTATTAAGGAAAATGAAGAAACAAATTATTAAAAGATTTATAAAAAAAAGTTGAGAAATAAAGAAAAAAGAAAACAAAGTAAGAAAAGGCTAAGAAAAAATACACAAAAAATTAAAAAAAAAATGACAAGTTAAACTAAGTTGACCAATCAAACTAGGTCAAACTGAGTTAGATTTAGTCAAACTCAATTGACTTAGTTAAACCTAATCAACTTGGGTCTAGTTAGCTCTAATCGAACCTAGTCAAATTAGATCTAATTGACTCGGTAAACGTTTCTTCCTTTCACCCAAACTGACTTGAACTTATAAATATAACCCAAAATACAAAGATACAACTCCATAAGATCAAACACTATAAACATTAAATATGAGATATACAAGAAATTGATAATAAATTTTTATGAATTTTTATAATTAGATTTTAAATTTTTTTACATTTTTATTTTTTAAATTTATTTCAAATCAGCTCTCTTTGAACGAAATAAGGTCAAAATTAGTAGAAATCATACATTGATCAAACAAAAATTATTACTAACTTGATCGCTTTTAGTTAAAAAAAGACTAGTTTGAAATGAATTTAAAATGTATATGACTCAAGTGAAAACATAAAAACATTAAGGATCCAAGTTTAAGACCAATTTTTTGTATATCCTCATCAAACACCCCAAGTAAAAGAAATTGAACGTGCCATTGTTCCCTTTTTTTGTTAACATTCTTTATATATATATAAAAGGACAACAAACATTAAATAAATAAATTATTTTATATTTCAAGAAATCCAAAAATAACAAAAAAAAAAGGAATGTAGAAACATTAATATAAAAAACATTATTTTTAGAGAAAGACTTTAAAAAATAACCAAACAAAAAAAAAAAAGAAATTGTCCAAAGGAAAGACTAGTCCTTACCCTAAAGTTTAAAATGGTCAACTTTGTATCGAGGGTCACAAAGTTAGACTTCCAAATTTTATAGAACATAAGGACCACAACCTTTGAACCCCAACAATAAGGTCTTCTACCAAAACTCAAGCTTAAATGAGTATGGTTATGTTGTGAGTTGAAATAAAAGCAAAGAAATTATGACAGTTTAGAAACTTTAATAGCTAAAAAGGAGCATGATGGTTTAAGGTTTCAAAAATGGAGGAAAATTAGGAGCAAGGAAGAAGATGAAGATGCTTAGTGTGAAGAAATAAGGAAAGGGATAGAGTTTTGACCCAAAAATAAATAAATAAATAAACTATATACATATATGGATCCAAAACGACATTATTTCATTGTTTGATATTTGGCTCCCTTCATCCAAAACAACATCATTTTGATATTTGAAACAACCCACATAATTTCAAAATGACGTTGTTTTGAGTTTTTGAAATATTATTCCTCAGCTTTAAAATGATGTCATTTTAGTTTTCCAAACCTAGCCCCTTTCATTTAAAATGATGTTATTTTGATATTTGGAATAATCCCTTTAGCTTTTAAATGACACTTTTTTGAACTTTTAATGTACTATTCCTCACCTTCAAAATGATGCCATTGTGATGTTCCGGATAAAGGCCTTTCCATTCAAAATGATGTCCTTTTGATGTTTAGAATAGTCCCCTTAACTCAAAATAATGTCATTTTAATGTTTAAAACCTAGCCTTCTTTATTCAAAATGATGTCGTTTTGGTGTTTAATAGTTCCCTTAGTTTTAAAATAATGTTGTTTTGAACTTATGAAGTACTATTCCTCAATTTTAAAAGGATGTCGTTTTAGCAACTTAACTTGCCCTTTCTAGCCCAAAACGATGTCGTTTTAGCTTATCTTATATGCTAAAAATAAGAGAAAAAAGGTGGGAAGGAATTTTTGTTATTAGATTTGCAAAAATAATGAGTATGTATAAATTTTAACTTAAATCTATAAAATTTTCATCAGACTTGCATTTCTTAAAAATACTTGTTTTTTGTTTATTTAAAATAAAAGTTCTAAGTGTTTTCTTTAGTCCTAAAAATTACAAAGTTCTAAAAATTCTCAAAATACAATCAAGTTGGTACATAAATTTCATTAAATCTTTAGAATCAAAATCAAAATTCTAAAAATTATAAAATTCAAAATTTTAAAAGGAAAAAAAATAAAATTGCACATTTCTTTTTTATCCTTACGAACTTAGTATTACATATACTTAAATAAGCCCTTAGATGTCATTCCCTTTTTTTTTTAAGTCCTAAAAATTTAATAAGTTCAAAATTTATAAAAAAATATATATTTCCTTCAATGTGAGAGATTACTTTAAAAAGCATCTCGATATTCTAAAATTTTATCAAAATAAGGGGTTTTTGGTAAAATTATCCCATTCTTTTCAAAAGTTTTTCTCCTCAAAATAAACAGTATTCATTAAAAGCATCCCATAATCTTAATACACTCCTTACCATGGTATAAGATCTCTATAAAAAGTGTTCCACAAATTTTCTTAAACCCTCATCTTAACTTTTAAACGATGCCTTTTTTAGCTTTTTAAGTACTATTCCTCAAATTCGAAATGACGCTACTGTGTCATTTCATACATAACCCTTTTCATTTAAAACAATATCATTTTCATATTTAAAATAGTCCTCTCAACTCAAAATGATGTCATTTTGATATTCTAGACCTAACTTTTCTCCTCCAAAATAACATCGTTTTGGCGTTTAACAGTTTCTTTAATTTCAAAATGACATCATTTTAAGTTTCTTTAATAGCTCCAAAATGACGTTATTTTAACAACTTGACTTACCCTTTCTAGCCTAAAACAACGCCATTTTAACCTATCTTATAAGTTAAAAATAAGAAAAGAGGGGGGGAATTTCGGTCAAAGTAATAAAATTTTGATCATACATGCATTTCTCAAAAACAAAAAAAAAGTTTTTCAAAGTATTTAAAATAAAAGTTTTAAATTTTTTCTTTAGTCTAAAAAATTATAAAATTCCAAAAATTCTATAAATGTAATCAAATTGGCACATAAATTTTGTTAAATGTTGAGATTCAAAATCAAAATTCCAAAAATATAAAATTCAAAATTTTAAAAGAGGAAAAAAAAATGAAATTGTACATTTCCTCTTTATCTTTACTAGTTTAGTATCGCATATACTCGAATAAGTCCTTAGATCTCATTCTCTCTTTTTAAAAGTCCAAAAAATTCAATAAGTTTAAAATTTACAAAAATTATATTTCCTTTAGTGTTAGATATTACTATAAAAGGTATTTCGATATTCTCCAATTTTATTGAAGCAAGGGATCTTTAGTAAAAGTATTCAATCCTTTTCAAAAATTTTCTCTACTCAAAGCAAGGGTCCTTTGTTAAAAGTATCCCACAATCCTAACACACTCCTTACCATAGCACACCTTTATAAAAAGTTTCTTATAAATTTTCTTAAATTCTCATCTCACTCCTAATTGCATTTACATTTTTAAACCTTTAATGTATGTCCATGAAAAAATTTTCCTGAGATATATGTTATTAAAAAAGATAAATAAATAAAATATTAAAAAAGAAGCATAAAAAATAAAAGTAATGTTAAAATTATGATATTGTCATTCTCAATAAGCATCTATGTTAATCTTAACTTCTACCATATGTAATTGTATTACCAAACCCCAAATAATCTCAATAGCACATACTAAGTCCAGTTAGTTTAGAGAACAAGGAAATTCTTTGAATAAGTGGTTAAGGATTTCCAACCATATCTTAAAAGGTTGGTGATTGTCAAAGGAAATAATCACATGTCCTGATTTAACTACAATCTCTTCACCAATTGCTTAATTTTCATTAATTACAGTTTCTCCACCAATCACTCAATCTTCATTGGCTACAATTTCTCCACCGATTGCTCACCAATCAAGATCAATTCTTTCCAAAAAGAAAAGATTATGATTATATCCCACATTAATGATGTAATCTTAATTTACACTATAAAAAGGTATTACACTGCACAACTTATGTATGGATAAAAGTACGTACAAAATTCTATTAGTGTAATACAATTTTCTTATTGGCAATTGCCACCTTATTTTATCTTGTTAGTCCATTTCTTTACATGGTATCAGAGTCATCTCTTGTGAAAACATAAATGTCAAATTATTCAAATTTAGCCCCATATTACTCACCAAATGCAGGCAATTACAAAAATAAAAAAAGGGGTAACGTTTGATGTCAACTGTGTAATCGTTTTGGCCATTAGGCCAATGTGTGTTGTAATCATAGACCTCCATCATAATCTTTCAGATTGGCACCACAGCTCTACATTGCTGAAATTCCACCACTACTGTTAATATTTTCAAATCCATGGTATCCAGATTCTGGTACCACATACCACATTACAAACAATCCATCTCAATTATCCACTATTCAACCCTACATAGGCAACCAACATGTCACCATAGGTAATGAGTCTAGTCTCCTAATAACTCATATAGGTACTCTTGTTTCTCAAATTTTTTATCTCTCTAATGTCCTAATTGTCTCTTCTATAAAGAAAAACTTACTTTCAGTACGTCAATTTTCACAGAAAAATAATTGTGATTTCATTTTCTCACCTAATTGTTTTTCTGTGAAATGTCGTTGTACGAGTAAGATTCTCTTCCAAGGGAATCTTAATCAAGGACTTTATCAATTATCAGGTTAATCCGAATTTTCTCCTTCAGCTTATTACCTGTCCTAAACTAGCTCTCTTATACGTTGACACCACCGTCTAGGTCATGCTGCCTGTTCAACTATTTCTCGAATGTTCAACACATCGTCAATCACATAACTAACTTGTTCAGCATATGTATCTAGTAAGAGTCATCATCATCACCATCCTCCTACTTCTTATAGGTCCACGACCCCTCTATAATTAATTCATTTTGACATTTAGGGGCCAGTTCCTGTAATGTCTCACCAAAATAACAAATATTATATTTTTTTCATCAATGATTATTCCAAAATTTCCTAGTTTTATGTATTTAATTCTCATGACCAATTTTTACCTATCTTTATGGTCTTTTTAAATTTCGTTGAAAACTAACTCAATACTCGAGTTAAGGCTATTCAAAGTGATTGCGTAAGAGAATTTATGTTTGCATCTTTTAATAAACTATTGTATGAGTGTGGGATTTATAAATGGACATCCTGTCCTCATCTAACCCTTCAAAATGGTTCAATTGAATGTAAATATAGACATATGGTTGAAATGGGTTTAGCAATTATGCACTATGCATCTGTCCCCTCTCACTTTTGGGATTTTGCTTTCAAGAGTGTAGTTCACATTATCAACTGACTACCCACTCTAATTTTGCAATAGTGCAACCCTTGGGAAGTACTTTTTTCTACTACACCATCAATTGAGCATCTTTGAGTTTTTGGTTATGCTGTGTACCCAAACTTACAACCTTATACCAAGCATAAACTAGAGCCCATATCACATCAATGCATTTTCTTGGGATATCCTTCAGGTGTCAAGAGTTATCAATGCTATTTCCCACTTCAACAACGATTCTATATAGCTACAGATGTAATTTTTGATAAGAGGATTTTTCTGTTTGCTACTCTCATTGCTCATGTACCATCAAATATGTCTCCATCAGCATCTTTGGAGTTACCCCTTTATGTTCCTCTAACACATTTCTAACATGATGATTTACATCAGGAGGAATCGAGGACTAATATCTCTCACATCTTGACACATGTGCAAAGTAGTCCTACAATGCACTTTCTTGCCATTGAAACTATCTTACAAACCACTATCCCACAGGCTTTAAACTTGCCTCTCAACCGGTACCACTAACCCACCCGATGGTGACTCGACTTTGAGACAACACTATTCCTCATCGTTATATATAAAAGGATCAAACCTATGTCATAGCCACTTTAGTAGCAATCCTATCCACACCATCTTATTACAATTAGGTAGTAAAAGACCCAAATTGGTGAGTCGTTATGGCCGAAGAGTACACTGCACTTTTGATAAATCAAACATGAGACCTTGTATCATCTCCTTCAACCTATAAGCTTATTGGTTACAAATGGGTCTTTTGTATCAAACTTCATGTAGATGGCTCCCTTTAATGCTACAAGGCTAGATTAATCACAAAGGGCTTTCATTAATAACAAAAAATCGATTACAATGAAACCTTCAGCCCGGTGGTTAAACATGTCACAATTTGCACAGTCCTCACAATTACATTCTCTAAGGGTTGACAATTACGACAACTCGATGTTAATAATGCCTCTATCCATAACCATCTAATCGAAGAAATATTCATGGATCAACCACTAGGTTTTGTTGATCCCCATCATCCCTATCATGTCTGTTGTCTAAAACGGTTTCTTTATGGCCTAAAGCAAGCACCTCATGCCTGACATTAACGTCTTAGTAATTTTCTCATCTACATTGATTTTGTAGCTTCTTCAGTTGACTCATCATTGTTTATATTACATACAGCACAATACAACATCTTCCTACTCATATATGTCGATGACATAATTCTTATAAGGTCCTTTACAGCACCATTGTTTGCTTCTTTAGAGACTCTACAACAGGAATTTGCTATTAAAAACTCGGGTGAATTTAATTATTTCCTTAGGATTGAACTACAACACACTTCAAATGGTATTCTTCTTCACCAAGCAAGAAATGCAGCCGATCTTCTTACACGAGCAAAAATGCAGGATGCGAAACCTGTCACTATACCTTGTGTTGTTGGCTTAGATATTTCATCTATCCATTGTGGTGAGTTATTCTCAGATCCAACACTTTATCACAACATTGTGGGGGCATTACAGTATCTTACTCTCACTTGACCTAACATTGCCTTTGTTGTCAACATTGCTTGTCAATATGCATGCATTCATAGAGATCCATTGGTAGTTTGTCAAATATATATTGCGCTTTATTCATGGCACGCAGCATCATGGCATCCTTTTTACCCACAATAGCAATTTGCATCTTTATGCTTTTTCAGATACAAGTTAGGCTGAGGACCACGACACTAGACAATTAGTTGGCAGCTTTGGCATATTCTTTGACTCTAATCTCATCTCATGGAGTTCTCGTAAGCAACAAACAGTTGCCCGATCCAGCACAAAGGCTGAATTCAAAAGCTTAGCTGACACAACTGCATTTGGATTAAGACTTTCTTACACGATCTCGGTGTCTCTTAGCAAGGTCTTCTAGTTCTTTAGTGTGACAACATCTCTACCATCTATTTGATAGGGAACCTAATCTTTCATGCTCAAACAAAACACGTGGAAATTGATTACCACTTTGTACAAGAACGAATTGCCAAAAATCAATTGCATGTTTAGTACATCTCCACTATAGACCACTAGTTGATATCTTCACCAAAGGGCTCTTTATGACTCGTTTTCGACTTCTACAGTCCAAGCTTACTGTGCATTCTGCCACATTAGCTTATAGAGGGTGTCAAAGGAAACAATCACGTGTCCTGATTTAGCTATAATCTCTCCACCAATTGCTCAATTTTCATTAGCTACAGTTTCTTCATTGCTCAATCTCTATCAACTACAGTTTCTCCACCAATTGCTTAATCTTTATTAATTACAATTTCTCCATTGATTGCTCAGCAATCAAGATCAATTCTTTCCAAAAAGAAGGTATTATGATTATATCTCACATTAATGACGTAGTCTTAATTTGTACTATAAAAAGGCATTACACTGTACAACTTATATATGACCAAAAGTACGTACAAAATTTTATTAATGAAATACAATTTTCTTATTGGCAATTGCGCCTTATTTTATCTTGTTAGTCCATTTCTTTACAGTGACAACTCTAATAACCTAAGATTGATTTAAGGTGGCCAAGTCTTAAATTGATCAAAGTATCGTATGGGCCGAATGAGTGGTAAGGGAAAATTAGGTATTATAAATTTAATAACAACAAATTTAGTGAATTCTTTCTATTTCCTTGGTTATAGTAATGAAATAATTCAAAAAGATTAAAGGTATCATACCGAGAAATTTACATTTATGATTTATTCATATCTATTACCATCAAATGTTTTGTTTCTATCTACTTTTCTTTTTTTGGGTTAGCAACAATTCATTTCCATTATGGGTTGGTGAATTGTAATTGCTTATGACAAGAAATTTAATTTCCATAATCTCCCCCTTAAGTTTGTCAAATCTTAAAACTTCTATCAAACATTTTCATAATTTAATAAAAATAAATAAGAGTTAAGAACTTGAAATGGTAGAGTTGAATATTTTTAATAGCTAATATGTTAAAAATTGAGTTGATGTGTTTTAGTAAATAGATAACATGAGAATGAGAATTAAAACAATTCATTCCTATTCTTAGTGTTTGTTTCCATTAAAAAAAAAAAGTCTCTATTCCTATAAATAAATGAATGTGATTCTTATTTTTAAGAGAATCTTCATTCTTGTATTTGACCCTTTAATCATCCCAATTCCACATGACTACTTCTATAATATCTGCATTTGCCTCCATAATATCTTATCAAATG
The DNA here is from genome assembly GCA_023213295.1 of Bruguiera hainesii. Taxonomy (NCBI): domain Eukaryota; kingdom Viridiplantae; phylum Streptophyta; class Magnoliopsida; order Malpighiales; family Rhizophoraceae; genus Bruguiera; species Bruguiera hainesii. Next base: position 4,098,354 of record JAHOYR010000008.1, read on the forward strand.
CAAAAAAATCTATTACTACCTAAAAATCTTTACAAATAAGAACTCTTTTATGCTAGTAGGTTAAAGTAAAAGGCTAAGAAGTTATTTTATACTACTGAAAGCAAAGGAAGATGGTGAAAGGATACACATGGCAAAGCTGGGTTTCTAATTTTAAGAGAGTGACAATGATTATAGAGTTGTCAATTGCAATATATATATTATAATCAATTTCCCTTTTAATTTTCTTTATATATATATATATATATATATACTTTTTTATATATAGTTTAAACCCTTTTTTTATTCACCTCGTTAGTTTTGTACCTAGTTATGGAATAAAGAGCGAAAAAAAGTTTAGATTTTGAATTTTAAAGAACGATAGTTACTATTATAATGATTAATTAAGTTGCAATAGATATTTCACTTAATTTCTCTTTTGATTCACCTTTAATTTTGTATATTTTTCTTTTAATCATTCAATTCTTTTAGGGCCTTAATTTTATTATTCTTTTTTCAAGTTTATGAGTTTGATTAAGTGGTATTATATACTTTGTTTTCAAACTTTAACTCAAAATATGCATAGCTTTTAAGTGCTACATATAAGACCAAGAATAAGGTTACATTGAAAATAAAAGAATTATTTCAAGTCGTGTATCTAATGTTATTCTCTTTAAGGTAAGAATTCACTCTCACAATGGTGTAACTAGGTTACAATGAATTCCCTCACAAAATAAAAAAAAAAAGGCATATTTGATTGCAATTTGCATTAAATAAATTAAGTTTTCGAGAAATTTTTGTATTATTTATAATTATTCTTACAAGGAAACAAAATATTTCCATATATATTCTTTCTTTTAGATCAAGAAGTACCACTATATATATAGTGTTTTAAAGGTTATTTGAACAAGAAATATGTTTTCTAGTATCAATAGACATAATCCTTTTTGCATGTCTTTTCATGAAAGGATATCATTTTATAACCACCAAATAAACTAAAAGACATGTCTAATTTCCATTTTAAAAATATTCCAACAATTTCTTGCTATTTTCAAAATATTAAAAATATAATGACGCTTTTACAATTTTACAAGTAAAATGTATAAGTAAAGGTGTCTTATAGATTAAACCTATACATAGTAAAAGGTGTATTATGAAAAATTTGAATAATATGATAGACAAGTTTTGAATCAACTATTCTTATTGATAAGTTATAAAACCAATTCACACAAATGACTGTACAACATTATATTTATCATTTTAATTAATTGATACATTAAAGGTCATTGTGTTAATATCCTTTTAATGAATTTTTTAAAGCTAAGCTCATTAACTTATTGGAAAGACTTAAACATTCCATATTTATATAGGTAGATTAAAGCCCTTACTATAAAATACCGTTTCAAGTCTATTAAGAATTTTAAAAACTTATCCTTCTAATTATTTGTGGGTACCAAGCACTATGTGACCATGACATGAAAATAATTTATATAATACTTCAATGACACTAATGATGTATTTTGACTTATTGAATTTAAGACTTGATATTATATTAAGTATTGAATTGAATTTCCATCATAGGTGATTTATATATATCAGTTCAAGACTCATCCCTCTTGATGTTTTCTATAACTATGTTCATTGATTACCAAAGTCCCTATAAATGCCTTTCATGCTTGTACCTTTTCCTAAAAAATGCCAAATTTTAGTTAAAAATACCAAAAATGACATAACTCTAGTTTTAATTTTTGGTTATATAATTGCCATAAGTTATTAACCAATAAATAAAATAATTAAATATCAAAGCAATAAGTTTAATAATTAAAACTTGTTTATTCACTTAGAAGAATACTAGTTCAAAACTCATTAGTTATAACTTTTTAACCCTTTTTTAATTTATTTTTGTTACAACTAAAAGTTAGGTGTACAATATTTATAGTTATGGCAACAACTGGTCAAGTTCAAGCCTAATCTTTTGTCTTTTTAATCACTTAAAAAGTCATGTTTAGAATAACTAAAAAGACCACCAAAAAAGTTCTTTTACCCGAATGGCATGAGTGGCTTAAGATTACCCATTTTTCTTAGATTTAAGTCCCATAAGGCATCTTTTGTTCTATTACATTTTCCAAGAGAAATGGTTACATTAAGATAACCATCACTTATAACCACTCTGCCTTAGGAACTTGGGAGTTGAAGCCCTTGCTAACATTACCATTAAAAAAAAAACCATAAATGGTTTCTATTTGCATTAAACGTGCTCTATTTTTTTTTTTTTTAACATAAGCAAATTGTGTATGAAAAGTCACTATTCCATGCACTTCATACACATACACATGTTTCCTTGGCACTTTTTCCTTCAAATGAAAGCAAAAAAAAACTTGCATAGTATCCCTAAGAATTGCTAGAATTGAGGCATTTAATCTTTCTTTTGTATGGGGTTTTACACCTAATTGTACAAGGCCAATATAAATGTATTTGTAATACCTGCTTTCATGGTTTTGCAAAGATTTTTGAGAAAGAAGATAAACAGTTTCAAAAGAATTTGAAAACTGAATATCTCTTTCTTTGATTTTGATAGTAAAATTGTTTTTGAAAATATTGAATTTGGAAATTTTGTAAATGAATTCTTTTTGGACTTTTGGTGTGTATATATATATATATATATATATATATTCATGGAAATATATACATAAAGAGACTTGCTAATTTACAATGACAACATTTTTTTTTATACCAATATTGAAAAAATCTCTTGTATAATGTTTCATAATGAAAAGACTATTGATGTTTTCTTTCCTAATAAGACATAACCCTTTATCTTCCTTTTAAACCAAAGAACACATGCGTGCACGTGTGTGTGTGTGTATATCTACATGTGTGTAAATAAGCCTTATAGTTTTACTAAGAGCTAGACAAATCAATTTCTCAAAACACAAGAAGCATAAATAAAAGATTGTATACCTTACAAATACCTCAGTAAGTCAACAAAACTTTAAGAAAAATCAAAATAGTGTTTATATCACACTTAGTTTTATTTTATTTTATTTTATATCATGACCAAAAGCCAAATGCCATTTGGTCTAATGAAAATTATGCTTTATGGCTCCACCTTCATGGAGTTTGAATTATGGCCCTTATATAATCAATGCATTAATTAATTAAAAAATGATGGCCCTTCACAAAAAGATATGTTAACTATGCTTTGATATCATGTAAATTTATTTATGCATAAAGAATATCATGGATATTAGATCTTTATATTATTCTACCATAAAGAATAAAGAAATTCCTTAATCCTTTTAGATCTTAAAGAATACCTCATAAGTGTCGTGTAGTTAAAAGCAAATTTCTTTTACGTTTAAACCACAAATAATTTTGCCTTAAGATTATTAAACCAAAAATAGGATTATATTATAAATGAAATAATTGTCTCAAGTTGTGCACTAATGCCACTTTCCTTAAGACAAAATTCACCCTTACAATGGTATAACCAAATCACACCAAATTCCCTCACATGATAAAATAAAGTATATTTAACTATAATTTGTACTATTAAAATCAAACTTTTACGAAAGTTGTGTGTTACTCATAATTTTTTTTATTAGGGAACAACATATTTCTATATATATTCTCTCATTTTGATTAAGAAGTACCATTATATATATAGTGTTCTAAGGATTGTTTGACTAAAAAAGATATCTCTTGATTCCAATTGACATGACTTTTTTAACATATTTTTTTATAAAAAGACATTTTTTTTATAACAACCAAATAAATCAAGGAATATGTTTAATTTTTATTTTGAAAATATTCCAACACTACATGCCTCTCTTTTTTTTTTGGTTTTGGTTTCTCCCTTCTTTTTCCTTTATATGTACAATTAATGGGTTTTATCTAAAAGTTATCTAACTCATGGCAACTAAGTTGTATCTTTTATACAAGTTTTTAATAAATTTCATAACTTGTTTTGGATATAAGGGCTTTTTGGAAAAAATAAATTGAAAACATCTTTGTTTTCTTAAGGGTTCCCAAAATAATAAAAGATAAAACAAGAAAATTTATATTCTAAATAGGCAATAAGATATGTTAGTTAAGCAATTAAAGGTTTTACTTATTTTGTGAATTTCTTCCCGCATATCTCTTTTGTGCCTTGTTATTACTTTCTTTTTGTAGTTTTCTAAACATGACATGTTAAAGCTAAGATTATTAAAAAAAAAAAAGGAAACAACTATAATGCAAAACACCTAATAAGAGCACATGAAAAGAAAATATAAGGAAAGGAGAGAAAAGAAAAGTGTAATAGAAAGTTCACAACATTTAAAACAATGAAAAAAAAGTGTGTACCATTTCTCATGCAAAGCAATTGAAGAAAATGTGTAAAGATGTCTAATTTTTAATGTGGGTGATAGCTTTTATAGATAATTTAGTTTATTATGGTAACTTTTCGAAAGAATAAACATGGTTTTTGTACTTGAATTGTAAAATAGAAAAATTGCATTCTAGTAAAAAAGTATCCATTTTTGTGTCCAAATAGGTAACATAGGTCCCTATATTTTAAATCCTTAAGAATGGTGTGAGAGCTATCAATACAAAGTATAAAAACAATAGTTGATCTTTGAAACATTGAAGTTGTTTGCTTTCTTTCTTGATAGATGAAATCATTTAGGTTCTATACCTTTTTATATGAAGAGGTTTTGGTTCTTTTTATTCATTAATTGTTCTATTGATTTTTTTCTCTTGCTAGATGCAACTGTAGAAAGAGAACAAATATTATGTATGAATCCTGCAATCATAACATTATTATAAGAATAAACTGGATGTACTTTACTTTTTATTTTTTAAGATCTTGATATGCACAAAAAGCAATGATTAGATTATACACCATACTTACAATTTACATGTATGGTTATGTTTATTATTTCTTTCTTTTTCTTTGTGAAATGTACAAGATTAATAATGGCGATTACCATAATCATTTACATGATGCATTTTATATGGTTTCAAATAAGTGCAATGATTATGAGTGAAAATTATACAAGTTTAAAGAAACAAGATAATAAAAGGTTGTAATTAGCAAATTTAAATATTTTAATAAGAGAAAGTGATATGGTTTGTTGAAGTGAGCTTCGCATAAATAAACATACATTTAGTGTATTTTGTGAGATGGTTAATGAAGTAGCCAGCTTGACTAAAGCTCAAAATACTCTAATAGAACACAAAATACTTCATTGAGTGTTGCTATATTTTTATATGTATTATCTCATCATAAGAAAAGTAGGATGACTGGTATATATTTCATTAGGAATGGAGAAACTATGAGCATATACTTTAATCAGTATTTAAAAACTATTTTGAAGTTGTATGATGTATTACTTAAAAGCTAATGTTTGCATCAAAAGATTGCACAAATGCTAAGTGGAGATGCTTTAAGGTAAGTGCATATTTCTCATTTTGTAATTTGATAGTGGCTTCACTTTGTAGTCTAATTATGTTACTTTTTTTTATTGCATAATTGCTTAAGAGCCTTGGATGACATATTTATTAGTATGTTAATGCCCTTTTAAGAGAGAACTAATGATAAGATGAGAAAGAGTAATCCTATAATGAATGTTTAAGGTGTTTATTCCACCAACCTATAATCTATATATGTATTACTTAGTTGAGAAGGTTCAACACATAATGGTCATATTCTTAGAGACACAATTTTTAAATCTGATGGTTTAAGAGTTCTTTATGGTAAATATAGTTTAATTATAAAAATTATTCACAAGTCATGTAATTTTTCTTAGTATTTAATCAATATATGTTCTTAAATGATTTAAATTTTGTAGATTATTATTATCTAGTTAGTCTAGCTACACTTATGACATCAAATTTCTTGCACCATATAAAAGATAATGATATCACCTTAGTGAATGGAAGGACAATAGATGAACGCAAATTACCAAGGAATATTTCAATATAAAACATTTTGAAACTAAAAATGTGATAAAAGGATATTTTGGCTTGCTTAAAGGGTGATAAGAAATTCTTAGAAGTCCATCATTTTATTTGAACAAATCCAAGGACATATTGTCATGGCATACTATTTATTGCATCATTTGATAAGGAGATATGTTCCTACTAATACTAAGGTGGAATATAGTGATAATAAAGACAACTCAAATTTTATCAACACAAATAAAATAGAGTTTATTAAAGCAATTAACATGTTTGATCATTAGTTTAATTTTGAAATGCACTTGCTCCAAAGATATTTACTGATTAAAGGGCTTAATTGCTTAGAAAATAAAATATTTTTTTCATGCTTTAAATTTCATATCATTATAGCTACATATATTTATGTTGCCTTACAGATATTTATGTTGCTTATTGATTTTTATTTATAATTCTTTATGAATATGAAGATTTATATGAGAATAAGTTTTTACATAAATTAATGAAATTAATTGATGAATTACTAGGGATTTTTTTCACTTATTTTAATGTGCTAATTTTATTTTAATTTTGAAATGATGAATTCTATTAAAAGCAGCCAAGTAAACCGATGCAAAGGCAAAAATAAAAAATAATGAAGTGCTATAAAAGACCATATTTTAATTAAAGCTCTATAAGATGTGGCTATTGAACTTAGGTGGAAAAATGACTATCTTTATCAAGTTAAGGAATTAATCCATGTAAAACTTCTCATATGTGGTTTGAAAATCTTTACATACATTGACTATAGATGAGAAACTTTGAAGACAATGTATTATGCATTATCTAAGATGGTGAGTAAATATGGATTCACTTGTGATGATGTAAACAAAAAGATATGTGGTGATTAAAGTGCTTACAAGCAATGGTACAAGGTACAACATAAAGTTACATTTAAAATGCCAACTATAAGTTTATAGATTCATAAAGAGGTAAAAGATCTATTAAATACATCTTTTCATTTCTTTGATGAAATTTAACCATTGAGTAGGAAAGATAGAGTAATTGAAACAATAGCAAAGACATTTAAGGAAGTTTTAAAGAAGATTACTTCAGGCTAGAATTATTATAATGAAAGAGAAAAATTATTGTCTTGTATACATGAGTAGGCTGCTACCCTGTTAGTTTGCTAAGGGTGGTTTTATTGCATTTGAAAAGGGAAATTAGATTGTTCTTCAAGGGAAAATGTATTTGGAGTCTAGGCTTTATTTTGGTGTTGTTTAACTACAATTACAAAGAGAAAATGAGTGAGTTTTCCATGTGAGATATGTTATTTTCCAAATTGTCTTAAGTGCACTTTTGGCTACAATTGATAAGAGGAAATGAGAACTTTTCATATGGAAATGGTACTCTTGTCTAGGGAATTATTAAGGAGCTGAAATTGCTATCATGGAAGCAAAAGGATGGATTTTGTGTAAGCAAAATACAGGTGTTACTGTGTGATGTTATAAGTGTTGGTTTTGTTGCATTTAAGTTAAAAATTCTTAGTTTTTGTGATGGAGAAATGAGTTATTGTCTTAAGAGGTTTATGTGTCATTTCACAATAATTTATAAAAGAAATCAAGGTGTTGTGAGAAGAGAAAGGTGGCTGGAAATTTTGATCATAATTGTTAGAGTCATATGAACAAAAGACAATTAAATAGTCATACATGGTTGAAATTAAGGGTTGACTAATATAAGTTTAGTTAATGGTTTACTTAGAAAGTATCTTATTAACTTTAATTCCATTTTGGCATTAATTAGGATTATGTTCTTGATGATTCATTAATTATGCCTTGTAATTGATATATGTTATGTTCCATTTAAGCTTGTTTATATTCATTTAATTCACTTTGATCCTTAAATGTCTTATGTCTCTTCAAAGTGTGTGGTTATAATATGTACAATGTATTAGGTATATTGCTTATATACATATCTAAATTATCGTTTGTCTATTATTTAGTAAAGAGAAAACCATTTTTATAAATTTGATTAATTAATGAGTAATTAACTTGGTAAATGTTTATAAAATAAATAAAAATCCTTAGGTAAAGAAGAGTAACTTATTTGAAATTGAAGTATATGTATATGTGATTCAGATTCTTTTTATTATGTGTGACTTGACAGTTTATGAAACTTTTGATATCATTAAAAAATTGAGATATTTTTTAGTTGACATTCATAAGCTTATTTTTTAGATATAAGGATGATTGATGACAATTAAAAGAAAATATATTTTTTTATAATTAAAATCAACCTTTTGAAAATAATAAAAAAAACCTCATGGATATTTGTATCTATTGTATTTTGTTATATGTTGACCCTCACAAATATATTTAAATTGAGTCATGATTATTAAATGCTCAACTATCGAATAAGGTGGTAGCCGACATGTATATCACATTATACTTATTATACACTTGGTTTGTTATGCACTTTGTTTATTATATGACTCGGTGTAATAGAGGAGATTTAAGTGTAAATGATTGACTAATCACGATGTAATATGTGTTTATATATAATTATCTAGTTATGATTAAATAGAAGTGTTTATCCTTTTCCCTTCTTTATGTTTATGTCTAAAATGTTGCATTTTATTTATGTATAAATATAGGGAGAGTACCCACTGTAGTTTTAATTGGTATATTTGTTTTTTGTAATTACATTTTTGTATTGTAGAACATGTTTCATTTTATCATTTATCATTATTTTATTAAGTTTCTCTCTTATATTGTGCATATTATAAATGTTCACTTAATGGTTTTATTCATCTCACAATATTTAACATATTTTAAATTGTTTATAATTAGTCTCACCATCTTCATTATTCCTTGAATTTTTAGTTGGTTTGATCAAGGATTCACTATGTTGATTACTTATTGTTTCCATTGTTATTAAAATCTTTTGAATTGGAGGTTCCATAATTTAACAATTACATTTTGTACAAATTATAGAACTTGTGTTCTTTTTTTATGTGCTATTAGGCTCCATTTGCATAAGTAGTGAATTTTATTTATGTATATAATGACTTAGGGTGTACATTGCAATGCATGTTATGGTTTTTTATAGGCTTTTATTATCTAAAGACATTGTGCAATTCATAACTCCAAATTTGAGTCGCGATATCTATATTGGTTATAATATGATATCTATATTGGTTATAATATGGATATCTTAGTATATTAAATTTGGGTTGAATTTTATTTTTTTAATGATATTATTTATTTTTTACATAATATGATGCTTATTTATAAAATATTGATATTAACTTTTAATTTTTAATAAAAATTTTTGTCACATTTTAACTCTTATTTTCAAATGACTTAAATAGCTTGAAAAACAAAAATCAATTCTGATTCTAATTCCTATTTGAACCAAATGACTACAAAAGAAACTTAATTTTAACTCCAAAATATGGTAAACACATTATAAATTTTGGTTATTTTGATTCTAATTTCCCTCAATTATGATTTTAATGGTGATTTTGATTTTGATTTTAAACTATGAATCAAATAGTTACTATACATACAAATAAATATTTTTTTTGAATAAAAAGAATATAAGTAAATAATAAAAATTCAATTAGCAAAACAAATATTGTAATTAGACACAATTGAGTAATAGAGAGGGTGTGAGTGATTAAGAGGAATGAATAAAAATTAGTATAAAGAAAAATGAAATAAGAGAGTATTTATTGGATTAAAATTAAAAAAAAATAAAAAAGGAGGAGAAACATTTATGATGCAATAATCCTTTGGTTGTTGTTTTATATAATCGCCACTTTTAACTTAAAGTTACAATTTTAATTTTAGATTTGATTTTATAGTCAATTACCTTTATAGTTATCATTTAAACTCAAATTATGCATTAGATTGCCTCTTTCCATAATTCTTGTAATTCATAGTTTGATTTTTGACCAGTTTAGTTTTGATTTGATTCTAGTTAGAACTAAATCCAAAAAAGTGCTCAATAAGGAATATTACTTTGAACTAATATATTAAAACTATACCATGGATTCAAGGGGCAAATCTGATTAGGGGCATTTAAGCAACTTTTTCCCTAAGTTACCTCAAAATGGTGGACAAAAGTTCTAAGCGTAAGCAAAAAAATCAATTATTTCTCTCAATTTATTTTGTAAACAACACCCAATATTAGAGTTTAATTATAAAAAAATTATTTATTTTATGCAAAACTATGTATTCGACTCTTTGTTAATGTAAAAAATAAAGTTATGACAAAAGCTATGAGAGAGGTCAAATGAGAGAATAATTTATGTATATTTAACTGTAAAAAATTACACCTATTTATACAAGAAGGAATGTACAAAAAAGAGAAAGATTATCAAGAAGAATTAATAAGATATTCATCAAATCATATCAAGAGAGATTCTGACATATCCTTGATATGATTGAGATATATCTGTATAATAAACATAAACTCTATATAAGGTAGTGTACTAAAATCAAATAATATTGTACTAAATAATTTCACCAAATCATATTAAGAGATATTTATGCATATCTTAGATATGATTAGATATATCTGTACAATGAATATGGACTTTATGTAAAGTAATATATAAGAATAGAATAATATTATACTAAAATTCATATGATTTTAACAAAAATCTACAATATTCCAACATTCCCCCTCAAACTCAAGATAGTAATATATTAGAAACTAGATCAAAGATTTGCTCGGGTGCATAAGTTTTATGAAGATATTAATAGTTTGATCAACAAAAGTAATGGAAACCAAATAAACAATATTCTGCACAATGTGCTAATAAACAAAATAACAATCATTCTCAATGTACTTAGTTTACTTATGAAAGACATCATTATAAGTAATCTGAATGGCACGACGGTTCTCAGAATGAATAAGTCTAGCAAAAGAATATGTAATAATCATGTCTTATAGGAGCCATCGAAATAATTCAAATACAAAGCTTGATATTCAACTTCAATACTAGATTAAGTATTAACTGTTTGTTTTCTGCTATGCCAAAAAATGAGTGAAGTCCTCAAAAAGAAACAATATCCTATTTTAGATTTTTGTTTGTAAGATCTTCTACCCAATCAGCATCCAAATAGGCTTGCAACTTAAGTGATGGTTGAGTAAAGAAATGAAACCTAGAAAACATAGTTCCTTTAAATAATGAAGAATATGAAGAACAACAACAAAATGAGTAGACCAAGGAGTTAGTATGAACTGATTGACCATATATATAGTATAAGCAATGTTTGGTTGAGTAACAGTAAGATACACTAGACTCTTAACTAGTTGTCGATAAAGAGTTCTTCAATGGTATGTCATTAGTGGGAGAAAATTTAACATTGTACTCGAAAGGAGTAGAAAAAGTTTTGTTATCATTGGTACTAGCTTGAGTGAGCAACTTTAATACATATTTGGCTTGAGACATATAGTATCTAGTAGAATCAAAAGAAGCTTCTATTCCTAAAAAATAATTAATTAAGTCAAAATTTTTCATCTCAAATTGTTAATTGAGATGCTTCTTGAGATTATTAATATTCTATAAATCATCTCCTTTAATAATTATATCATCAACATAAAGTAAAAGTAAAATAATTCCTTTAACACTTTTGTAAACAAATAAGACAATATCATAAGGACTTAAGAAGTACCAAATTGGTGCATAATATTATTAAATTTGACAAACCATGCTCAAGATGCTTGCTTAAGGCCATAAAGTACTCAACAGAAACACTAGACTCTATTGGGTAAATGGTCATGTCTAGGTGAAGGGTGCATGTAAATCTTTCAGTGAGATCACCATAAAGAAATGCATTCTTAACATTCATCTAAAATAGCTTATAATGTCAAACTATAACAACTACCAATAAACTCCTAACTAAAGTGATTTGAGTTACAAGAGCAAAATTCTCCTCATAATTAATCTTATCTCTTGAGTAAAGCTTTTGACTACTAATTGAGCTTTGTATCAATCAATTAATCCATCTGAACTCATTTTAATCTTATAAACCCACTTGCACCCAATAATAAATTTACCAAGAACTCAACCACATTCCAAGTGTGAGTTTTTTATAAGACCTACAATTCTTTTACCATTGTTTGCTTTTAGAGAGGGTCAATATTGGCTTTTTGATAAGTTTAAGGTTCTATAAGGAAGTAATGGTTGAGTAAACAACAAAATCTTAAAAGTGAGAGGGTAGTTTACTTATTTAAAAAGAATGATGCATAGGTAGAGGCTCAAAAGGAGCTTAAAAAGAGACACTAGATCCACAAATAAGGAAGATAGTTTAAGATTAACTAGTAAAGTTCCTGTTGAAGATAGAAAAAAAAGGATCTATAGGAGGAGATTGTAATAGAACTTCAGAATTCATAATGTCTAACACTAATTCAATAGAAGGATTAGTGAGGAAAGATTATGAGGAAGTGTTTAACTTAAAGGCAGAAAAGAAAGAAAACGTTTTATATTTCCAAAAAATGACATGATGAGAAACTAAAAAAAGTTTAAATACGAGGTCCTAATACTGATAACCTGTGTGTTTAATTTTATAACCAAGAAAGCAACACAAATATATATGTAGGTCTAACTTAGTTTGTTTATGAGGCTACAGAAGAACAAAGCAAGAATAGCCAAAGACTCGAAGAGATTGATATATAGGCGGTGTACCATAAAGTTGCTTAAAAGAAGATATATTTTTGGTGATGTGAGATAGAATATGATTGATGGTATATATAGTAATAAAAGCAACTTTTTCCCGAAAATGCTTAAGACAATAGGAAAAAATAAGAAGGGTTTGAATTATATCTAAAATGTGGTGATATTTTTGTTCAACTTGCCCATTGTTGAAGAATAATACCAACTATGGGAAAAAAGTTGTAGAAATTTTAAATCTCTATATTTCATAACATTATCAGTATGAAACAATTTTATCATTTGAAAAAAGTGAGTTTTGATCATAATAGTAAATTAAGAATAAATATTAAATAACTCAAAATGACTCTTTATAAGATAAAGTCACGTATAATGTGAGTAATTATCCATAAATATCACAAAATATCATGATCCACCAATAATGTCAATAGGAGAGGGTTTACAAATATTAAAACGAACCAATGCAGTATAATGAGTAGGTGACCAATAAGGAAGTTTCAAGGAGACAACTTCAGACAAGTGTCTAACTTTACAACTGGTCTCAAGTTTTTGGCCCACTTATTAATCTTGTACATGAAAACTAGTAGAAGAAAAGTGTAAGTTAAGACCAAGATCACATAATTAACTTATAGAAATAAGTTTTAAGGTAAGATTAGAAGCTAAGAAGGTATTAGATATAGTTAAGTTAGAAGTAGAAATATAACCAATGTGACTAATATGTATTTGAGAATTATTAGTAGTATGAATAATTGGTGTATAAGGAATTACATGTTTCAACTACAAAAATGTGTGATCAGATGTCATATAATTATAACATTTAAAGTCATAGAACTTAGATTTAGATTTATTTAGAATAACTAATAAGGTAAAAAAGAAAGTACTAGATTTAATTAAAGTTTATTTGGGGGTGTCAAAGTCAATTTGACTTAAGAGAACCTCAAAGTCAGTAAATGGACCTTTAGTGTCAGTAGTGGTAGTAATAATCTTATGAAACTTACCTTGGAAATTAGTTTGCTAATTAAGATCAGATGATTTAAATTGTTGTTTGTAGGGGCCAGATTATTGCTTGGCCTATAATTTATGACATTCTAAGATATGATGATTTGATTTGTGATAATATCTACAATTTACCTTGTATTGCATAGGAGGAAAAGAGGTAAATAAGATATTATTAATAGGTGTTAGGAGGAGATAAGCCTTCATGGTGGCCAAATGAGTTTTCTTAAAAACTAATTTAACAACCACACTTTCCAATGATGGCAATGGATCACAATGAAGTAACAAGGCTCGCATAGGTTCATAATTATCATTAAGAGCCTTGTGAAACTGCATCATCCTTATTTTATCTTTATTTTGAGAGAACTTAATAACATCACAAAGATAATCTTATGTAAGTTTATAAAGTGCAAATTAGTCTTATATAAGATGCATTTGAGAAAAAAAAAATTAATGGACTAACTCAATTGTTGTTTCAAATAATAGAGATTATTGAGTAGCTGATACTAATGTACAACCTCACAGGTAAAGTATCATGAAACCAACAGATCCCATACTTCCTTTATTGTGTTAAGTCCACCAAATTGAAACTTGATAATTAGAATACATGTTTTGTAAAAACACGTAAGAATCTTGTGATTGTTTATCTTTTATTCATCAATCCGTTTAGCTAATTTTTCAAATGATTTTTGTTTTTTTTTTACTGCAATTGGTTTTAAAATGTCTCAATTAATATAATGCCAAAGTTTATGGCCTTATAAAAAACTTATACATCTTTTAGAACCAAAGAATATAATTTGTTATATCTAAAATAGTGTTTATAGATATGGAAACTTCATATTTCTTCGTACTAGTAACAAGTGTGATGTTAAATAGTGATAAAAAAAATTCAAAGTTGGATATTAGACATATCAAAATAAGTTTTAAAAATGAATTTGACTTGATCAAGAATCAATCCAATAATGGTTAAATTAGATAGTTAAAAAAAAACTAATGATAGAAATAGATTTAGAACACTAGAGATGAATAATAATATTGAAAGATGAATGGTGTAATATATAAAAATTAATAATAGATTATTTCAATTTCTTAAAAAAAAAATCTTGTATCTAATTGAAATAGTAGAATTAAGCCTTGATATTATGAAAAAAATAAAATTATGATAAAAACTATAAGAGAGGAAGAATGAGAGAATAATTTTTTTATTTATTAAATTGTAAAAAATTATACTTATTTACAAGGGAAGGAATGTACAAAATAAAAAAGAAGTATCAGAAAAAAATAATAAAATACTTACTAAATTATATTAAAAAATATTCATATATTTTTTATATGATTGAAATATATTTATATAATAAATATAAATTTTATATAAAATAATATAATAAAATTAAATAATATTATATTTAATATATTCACTAAATTATATCAAAGAAATTATTTATATTTTTATATGATTAAAATTTATATATATAATAAATATAAATTTTATATAAGATAATATATTAAAATTAAATAATATTATATTAAAATTTACATAATTTTAAGAAAATTTTATAAGTGTTTGATGTTAAAATATTTAATAAAATTAAATATTTTGAAAAAGAAATTATCGGGAGAAAATAGCCGGTCGAATGCATGAACAGGGAGAAATGGGTCCCAATCGTGATTTGTAGAGACATGAACGGTTCGGAGGAGATGTCATAAATCCAACCTCTCTTCCCTCAAACGTTATCCTATCAAGAATCTGCATATCCCCGCTGTCTGACACTGGCTGGTAGCCCATTCCCCACCACTTTCCAATCTCACAGATGACATCGATTCAATGTCTCTTTAAGGAAATGGAATTGTTTTCTGCTTCAAGTTTCGAAGAAGAAACTGCCACCACTTCCACATCTCTGTTACTTTCCTTGCCACTTGACTTGGGTTCTAGCTCACTCCCGCTTCACTTCTCACAGCTGTTCCTTCAATGCCCGCTTCCCACTTTTCTCCATAACCATCACACTTGCTTTGACCGGTTCACTTTTTCTCCATGTTTTTCATTGCCAACCTTATGAGCTAGCTCCAAAAAGTGAAATCCCAAACTCCCTCCATTCTCTTTGTGAGTTATAAAGGTGTTAACAATCTTGATTGCTAGATATAATGATGTGGATGGCGGGATGATTGCAACATCAGTCCTTCACCAAACCCATATCTTTACACCACCAGAAGATCCACCACAAACCCCAGAATTGAGTTTGGGATTGAAGGAACAAGAATGTTTATCCCTTCTGAAGAGATGCAAAAGCTTGGTCGAATTCAAGCAAGCCCATGCTCAAGTCCTCAAGTGGGGATTCTTTTGGAGTTCTTTCTGTGTAAGCAATCTTGTTGCCACTTGTGCTCTCTCAGATTGGGGCAGCATGGACTATGCATGCTCAATTTTTCGACAAATCAATGAACCGGGTACTTTTGAATTCAATGTCATGTTAAGAGGATATGTTAAGGTTCACTGTATGGATGATGCTTTATTTTCATATTTTGAGATGATTGGGAGGGTTCAACCAGATAAATTTACCTATCCAGTTCTTCTTAAAGCATGTGCCAGTTTAAGGGCAATAGAGGAAGGAATGCAAATTCATGGGCACGCTTTTAAGCTTGGACTTGAGGATGATTTGTTTGTGCAGAACAGCTTGATCAACATGTATGGCAGGTGCGAAAAGATAGATTTTTCAAGTGTCGTTTTCCAGCAATTGTGTCAAAGGGACGTTGTCTCTTGGAGTGCTATTATTGCAGCCCATGCCAGTGTGGGACTATGGTCTGAATGCTTGATGCTTTACGGGGAGATGTCTAGTGTGGGATTGTGCAGGCCAGAGGAGAGCATATTAGTCAGTGTGCTCACTGCTTGTGCACATTTGGGCGCTCTTGATTGGGGAAGGAGCATCCATGGTTCGCTGCTGCGGAACATTAGTGAACTCAATGTGATAGTACAAACTTCCCTGATAAATATGTATCTAAAATGTGGGTGTATAGGAAAAGGGTTGTCTCTCTTCAGGAGAATGGTCAGGAAGAACCAATTGTCCTACAGTGTAATAATCTCAGGGCTTGCAATGCACGGGTGCAGTGTGGAGGCCCTAAGAATTTTCTCTGAAATGCTCGAAGAAGGACTGCAACCAGATGCTGTTGTCTATGTAGGTGTTCTGAGTGCTTGTAGTCATGCTGGCCTCATTGATGAGGGCATGCAACATTTCACTAGAATGAAATTAAAGCATGGGATTGAACCAACGATTCAACATTATGGCTGCATGGTTGATCTCATGGGCAGAGCTGGGATGCTCAGTGACGCCATAGAACTTATAGGGACTATGCCTATCAAGCCAAATGTCGTTGTCTGGCGAAGTCTACTAAGTGCCTGTAAAGTACATCATAACTTGGAAGTAGGGGAGATTGCAGCTAGGAACTTGAAGCAATTATGCTTGGATAATCCAGGTGTTTATGTGGTGCTATCCAATATGTATGCAAGAGCTCAAAAATGGGATGATGTAGCTAGGATTCGAATGGAATGGTCCTATAAAGGCTTCAATCAGACACCTGGATTTAGTCTGGTCGAGGTGAAGAGGAAAGTCTACAAGTTTGTTTCACATGACACGTCACATCCTGAATGCGAAAACATTTATGAAATGATTCACCAAATGGAATGGCAGTTGAAATTTGAAGGCTATTCACCAGATACATCACAGGTATTGCTTAATGTAGATGAAGAAGAGAAGAAGCAAAGATTGAAAGCTCATAGTCAAAAGTTAGCTATAGCTTTTGCCCTGATAAATACATCTCAGGGGACCCCCATTAGGATAGCTAGGAACCTCAGGATGTGTAATGACTGTCACACATACACCAAGCTTATATCTATCATCTACGAAAGAGAAATTACTGTAAGAGAACGAAATCTGTTTCACCATTTTAAAGATGGAGCTTGCTCTTGTAGAGACTATTGGTAAGTTGGCACGCATATTTCCTTTTCCAATCCTTCTGAGTCATCAGGAGATCTCTATTTTATCAGTAACTTTTACCAACAGTTCAATTTGTCGCCTAGGGCTACGTCAACCATTACTTTAACCATCTATTTACCTGCTGATGATATGATATATTGCTATGAATATCTAGAATAATGTTAGGGGCATTAACACCTTGTGCTAACTTTTATTCACTGGTTAATGCAGCATGTTTTCAAAAATGTCATACGCAACCAATGTCTCGCTCATAAATCTTGGTGAACTTGTGTCAACTGAAAGAAGTATTGATCCACGAAATGTGGCATATACGCAACACCGCGAGTAACTGAAAGATCTTTTGACCCAAGAAATATGGTATATATGCAACACTGCGAGTAAACCTCCCAGTAAAATCTTCATTAATTCAGTAAACTAATCCCACAGCTCAAGTAAATGCAGAATTTCTCTTGCGTTATAACCTGCTCCATCTAGAGCATTATCTTCCAAGCAAACTCCCTCACAGGTTTAGAGTTTTTAGGAGTTTAATTCGGTGAGCGTTTTTACTCAGAAACAATAGAACTCCAACCACAAGGTCCATGGCTCTGAATGAGCGAGCCTCAAAACCAAATATAATTCTAGTAGTGGATCGCATTTGGCTACCATTTAGATCATGGGACTATTATTAGGTACGACTCAGTCATATAGCTTACTGAATGTGAACCGCAAAGATGCCTGATGTGATGTTTTTGGTTATTTGATCACGGCTTTCTAAGGAAACACCGTGATGATCTTCTTTAACCAACGAGGCCAGGACTCCAACACTGCTGCTAGAACACCCCATGGTAACAGCAAAAAATTGCGTCAAAGCCACCTGCTCCTGCAGGAGCTCTCCACTCCAGCTAACACCATATTCATAATAGCATCCAATAGTCAGATCTGTGATTCGGTTTCTATCTGCAGGTTAGAAAAATGAAGAGGTGAAACTCTATTGTCGACACTTGACAGTGTCTGATTAGTGATTTCCTTTATTATCACAAAGGATACAAACTATCCTCAGAATGGCACAAAACGAAAAACGATTAGAAAAAAAAAACACTCAGCAATATGTTTCACCATATCAATCACTTTGAAAACAACAATATTCAAAGCCGAGCATCATAGGACTAGGAGGGCGCAACTTGGAGAACCATAATGAATTTGTTGAAGGTTTACGTAAAGTCAGACTTGGGTAAACAATTTTATGGTAAATGGGATGGATGTTAATATCTTGGACTGTTAATGTTAACATTTGAGATGAAAATTCAGCGTGACTTGAATAGTCGACTAGACTAGTAGACTCAACTCATCAAACATAATGCACGAGATGTTCCGCATCTAATCATGGTAAAGTAGCTGAAGAGGATCAATAAATTGACTGTTTTTATTTTTAGTAAAACGAGTACCACCCTTCGATGATTTGTTTTTTTTTTTTTTCACTTTTTGGATGGAAATTGAATATCAACTACTCGTGATTAAAAAATAAGAACTACTTTAGAATTTTATAAGACCAAACCACAAACCTATTAATCGAAAGGGCCGTGGATGTACATGAGTGTCGTGGTAGCCGTGAGTTCTGCACTGACCCTATGCACTTTTTATTTTTTATGATGCGCATAAGGCAAGTAGAATATGCAAACAATCTTTTTGATAATTATATACATGTTTTATCATTTTTATGTACATTTTACGTATTTGTATCTCGTGTAGAGTTCATACTCACCACGTTACCTATGTGTTTCCCTAATCAAAAAAAATAAATATAGGAGCCACATTTACTAATTCGTGAAATGCATAAGTAAAGTTAGAAAAATTATAGTTTTTAACAAAAAGTTACAAAACAGTACAAATAAAAAAATTGAAATTCATAAGAAAATTATTATAATTATAGTTCTTAATTAGTTATGCCCCCCCCCTCTTTCTACCACGTTATTTCTGTGCTATACATATTTATTTCTATGCCACACTCTCCTATATTTGTACTATAAAAATAACTCTCGTGTACTACACAGGTGATGAGCCACTTTTCAAAGTATCTACAAGCGGTGCCAATCTTGCCTGCCCAATTCCGATTATAGGCAAGTTAGGTGTGTTGTCTGAAAATATATAGGATTTTTTCTTCTGTTATTTTTTTTTTATATTACGGCCAAATTAAAACAAAACTAAAAAGAAGAAGCCGAGTAATATCCTTAAGAGGTTTTGTCAGCAAATGGAACCCCCAAATAAGGGAAGAAGCAAAACTAGCCATCCAGTCAACAACGTGGTTCCCTTCTTGTAGGCCATGAGGGATGCAGACATGCTAGCTTCATCTCGACGTCTCCTTGCAGGAGGAGATCAAATTGGCATAAGGATGAGTTTCAGTAACGTCCTTAGTAAGAAATTCCATCGCAGCCGATGAATTTGACTCCAGCTAAATTATTCTATAGGCCACACTGCCATACCACATGTAGGCCATTGTAGGGACCCTGCGACTCAGCTGAGAAAGCAGAACAAGAGACCACATTGTGGACAAAACCTGCTAGCCAATGCCCTCGTAGGTCTTGAAGCACGCAACACAAGCAAGGCCATCCTAACATGAGCCATTCATGTTAATCTTGATCCAATCACCCTCAGGTTGAGTCCACCCAATCAATATTTGATTCTTGCTTCCTATCACTGGGGTAGCTCCTTGCCCCAAGATAGAGGATGGCGTGAAGTCCATTGTGGTGCTGCCATTTTGCAGCCTTGAAGAGCAAGTTATTATCTTTTGTTCAAACTTATCACCAAACTTTGAAATTTTGTTATGACAGATGGAAATCAAGTGATGCTGCTGGAACTTGAACCAAGGCACCAACACCAGCTGCAGCCTCGGTTTCAATTTCAAATTAAACCTTGCTTCTTGTTTAAGTTAGCAATTATTGTGTATTAGGTTCAATTTTTGATTATACCCTTCTAATTTAAATTTAAATTTCAAATTGTAAAAGACTGCATTATTGTAAAAAATATTTATTTGAATTTTGTAATTTGTATACTTCATATATAATAAAGTTAAAGTGCAATAAAAGGCAAACTAGCCATCTTTTTTATACCACTAGCTCTTTTTCCCTTTTGTTGGTTCATTTTGCTGTTAGTGTTGCATGCTATTATTGTGATCAATACTAGCAAGAAACTCCAAAGGATTTCAACTTGAAATCACCAAAAGTGGTATCAAAACCAAAATGTCCTTGTGTTACCTATTCTTTGAGAGAGAGAGAGAGAGAGTCCAAATACTTGTGAGGGAGAGTAAATACCAGAGAGCTAATCTGTATAATCCAGAAAATAAGTCCTATATGGTTTTAACAAGTTTTTCTTTTCTTCCACCTCCCATATTCACTAATGTGAACTTCTCACAGTAGATAGTGATGATGAAAGCTTATCTAAGGGTTTTTGATTTTTGGGAAGTTACTACAAAGGGTTCAAAATTAGCTCCTTTACTAGTTAATCCAACCACAGCTCAATTGAAACACCATAGTGAGCAGATTTCTAAATAATATTAAGCACTCACCTGCATACACACAATTGTCTTTGAGTTCACATTCAATAGGATTATGACATGTGAAATAATAAAGGAAGGTTAGGATAGACTAAAGGAAGAGTATGGTGGTAGCGATAAGACCATAGCTATGAAATTGCTTAACCTTAGGAGAGAATTTGAACTCTTAGGGATGAAAGATTCAAAAATAGTAAAGGACTATAGTCAAAGGCTATAAAACAAATTATAGTGCTTATGGAGGATTTTTTAGATAAATATGTGCTTAAAAGGTCTTGGTGAGTATTCTAAAGAGATTTGAAGCCAAGATATCGTCTTTAAAAAACTCTAAGGACCTAAACACTATTTCTTTGGGAGAGCTGATTAATGCTCTTCAAGTGCAAGAGTAAAGAAGACTCTTGAAATAAAAAGACATAATAAAAGGGGCCTTACAAGCCTTTCACAAATAGAAGGTTTAACCAAAAAGGAGAAATGGTGGCAAGTAATTTGGCAAAAAAGCTGAGACAACCAAACCTACTGGTAAGAGGACATACTCTCCATATGAGTATTACAAAAGGACTAATCATTTTTCTAAGTTTTGCTAGAAAAAACTAGACATTATTTGTAAAGTTTACACAAAAAGAGGCATTCTAGGAAAATTTGCAAGAGCAAAGACAAGCATCCTCAACAAAAGTCTCAACTGTTCAAACATAAAGCACAAATTACTGATGAAGATTAACTCCCTGAAGAGCACTTATTTATAGTAGCTTTGAGCATCAGAAGGAATGATGTTAGAGTTTGGTTGGTAAACAATGGCTACACCAACCATATGTCTCCAACACTAGAAGTCTTCAAGGTCCTTGATTAAACCTTTAGATCCATTTTGAAGATTGGCAATGGAGAATTCCTTGAGATGCAAGGAAAAGTACAACTATTTAAATTGATTTAGGTATCAAATTCATATTTAATGTTCTATTTATACCTAACATCAACTAAAATTACTAAGTATTTATCAACTTTTAGAAAAGGGTTTCTCTCTAATGTTTAGAGACAAATCTTGTACCATTTGTGATAATTCTAATGCTCAGCTAGTCTTTATTCCTATAAATGGAAAAAAGTTTCCATTAAGACATAAAGAAGATACAATGTCTTGCCTTACCTGTCATTATTGATGATTCCACACAATGGCATAAAACAGTTGGCCATTTTCACTATACTATTATTCAAAAATTGCAAAAAAGGAAGTTAGTGCATAATGTACCTATTATATCTTAAATTGACTATGTGTGCAAGACATGTTAACTGGGGAAGTAATCTAGGCTCCCCTTCTCTTTAACTCAACCCTCTAGAGCCAAAGAGAAACTATAATTGATCCACTTAAATCTATATAAACCTATGGGAACTAACTCATTAAATGACAATATATATTATATTATTTTTGTGGATGATTTCTCCAAGTTCGGATGGATATTCTTCCTTAAACTATAGTTAAAGGTGGCTGCTGTATTTCAAAATTTTAAAGTGTGGATAGAGAAGCAATTAGGAAGCATGATCAAAGCTATCAGAATAGATAATGGCTTTAAATTTATCTTAAAACCATTCAAAACAATTTGTGCATTAACTGATTTACAACGACAATTAACTACCCTTTATTCACCCTAACAAAATGGGGTTCTGAAAGGAAAAATAGAACTATAATAGAGATGACTGAGTGTTTAATGGTAAAAAAATATTTACCTAAAAGGTTTTGGGTTAAAACTACTACAACTTTTGTTTATTTTTTGAACAAATTGCTAATAAAATCATTGTCCAACTCAACTCCATTTGAGACATGCTTTAGTAGTAAGCCCTTTATAAATAACCTAAAGGTGTTTGGATGCATTTGCTATGCTTTTATACCATAAGTCAAAATAATGAAGCTGGAGTACAAAGTGACTCTAGCAATCTTTATTGGCTACTCCAACACTCTATTTAATTATAAAATTTACAATCAAAGCATAGGTAAGATTTTTATCAATAGAAAACCCAAGTTTTAAGAGAATGAGAAATAGAACTAAGAGACCTTTGAAGTTAAGCAAGGAAAAGTTCAAGTATTCAATAGCCTAAAAAATTAGAACCAAGAGCTATATTCCTTTGAGAAAGAGGATGCAAGTGATTCTCTAGTTAGAGGAACTAAAACTTTTGAAGATGTCTATGAAAGATGCAATAAAGCTATCCTTGAACCTGTAACCTATCAAGAAGCATCACAACTAGTAAAATGGAGAAAAGTAATGCAGGAGGAGATAAATTCCATTTGCAAAAATGATACCTAGGTTTTGGTTTCTAAACCAGATAATAAAAAGTCAATTGGTGTAAAATAAATCTTTAGAATCAAGGTCAATGTTGTGATGGATCTATTAATAAATTAAATGCTAGAATTTTGACACAGGGGTTTATATAGTCATTGGGTGTGGATTATATAGAAACTTATACGCTAGTTGCTAGATTAGATACTATTAAACTACTATTTGCTGTTGTAGCATATAAGGGTTGGTCTGTGCATTAATTATGCATTTAATTTTCCTTTTTGAATGTTGCACTTTAAGAAGAGATTTATGTCAATTAACCTAAAGGGTTCACACTCATTACATTAATCTGTGTTATATATGGTTGATTATGCTAACAAATTTATTTAAAGAAACTATGCTACAATTAGAATTCCATAATTAGTCAACAATTTTATGATTTTGTTTTGTTTCCTCTCTCTCTCCCCTCTCTCTCTCTCTCTCTCTCATTGTGTGGGGCCACACACACATTAAGCATTAGTCAACTTATTGCGCAATTATTTGTGTCAAAATTTATTTAAAAAGATGTATTATTTTAAATGTGGAAAAAAATTGAAATAATTTGAAAAATATTGAAGTTGTCATTAATCAACAAATAGGAGGAAAATAATGGTAATTGCACAGTTTAATATTATATTTGTTGAGGATGAAGAAACAATAAAACATATACCTTCATTTTAAGGATTGCAAGATTTTTATGGTAGTTTAGATATTATGCCTTTTTCTTTATTTTTCAATTTTGTCATCAATGAGACTTTTTGTTGGAATTAGATTTTCATAAACTTTTAAATTATCCATCTCAACTATTTCTTAACTAGGATTGCTTGAAAACTTTCTTTCAACTTCTTTAATATATTATTGATATGTTGTACAAATTTATTATATTTATTAAAAATAAATTTTTATTTATATTATGTATTCCTTTTATTATATGATTTGCTCTTAAAATGAGTAATACAAAGTTAGTTATCATAATATATTGACACGTATAATGTCTATTTCACTTATAATCAAATATCCATCAAAAAAATTTTTAGCCAAATTTCCTTCATACTAGACATTTTTAAGAATATAAATTTAAAATTTATGATGAATCAAGTAATAATTATCTCATTTGAATCTTTGATTACTAAGATCTTATTTTAATATTTAATATTATAATTTTTCTGATATTTATATATTAAAATGTAAAAAACTTAATCTTAATATAATAAAATAAAACCATTTATTAATATATATTATCTATTTAATAAATTAGACTATCATAACAATATATTATTTACTATTATTAGACTTTATTATTATATAATTTATTAATATAATAAATTATAAATAATTGTCTACTTGTTAATATATTATAACAAACTCTTAATTCTCTTCTCCTTCTTTAAGAGTTAACACAAATCCACCAATAGAATTTATCTCATTTGAAATTAACATTGTTCTACTTAGCTACTATGATAAAAACTATATTATGAAATATACATAGTTAATGGTATCTTTCATCTCTCACATATTTCAATATAATTAAATCTAAGATTTGTTTTGGAATTAGCATAAGATTAATAAGACATGTTCTAATCCATAAACTTTAATATGAGTTCCCTTAGCCAAGTACAAAATTTTACCTTTTCCTATATATGTAAGGTAATGTACCTTAATGATCCTTGTGGCAATTTCTCAACATAAAGATGTAGACTCATTTCACCAACTGCCATGCCCAATTTCACATGACGCCTTTAGTCATCCAATAACCAATTATCATAAAATGATTCATTGATATAATGGTTGGTTCATAATGACAAGTAAAAACCCCTTAAACTATAATCTTCTTGGTGGTTTAACATCAGCCCTTGCAAAGACATTCATGAAAAGTGGTCCATGCATAGACGTTTTAATGATTGTAAGACCAAATATGCTAATACTCACATAAGCCTATATTCTCAAAAACATCTAATCTGAAATCTTTGAATTAGTGTATAAAAAAATAAAACTATCCTTATGGTTATAAGAAAATAATCATAAAAGAATATAATAATGCAACAAAAGTAAATTAGTAAAAAAACATATCGTGTTTAAAGTATACTAGGCATTATTCTTAAAGATAATTTTCATCCAATAGACAAATTATCTCAGTGAAATAGGGTATAATGACTATCCTCTTAACATATGATAGACATTTCCACTTGTATGCACTTTACATAATAAGATAATAGAAACAATTTAATTTTTTGATCAACCCAACAGTAAGCCATGGATTATTGAAAATAGTGTATTCTAAGAATAAAAGGAATGGACTAATTTATATTAATTATGACTTAATAACTCATTAAGTAAAATAACATTAAACATAAATTCTAATAATAATAAACAATTAGCATTATTATGATATATAATGGCTAGTAATTGACACATAACAACTAATCTTTTATTTAATATGTAAATTAAGTCTTTAAAAACATATTAATTTTCAGCAATTTGTTTACTCTTGGATAAAAATCTAAGAAGTGACATATGTCTTAATATCTTAGTCTTTTAATGAATAATATCTAATAAAGGATAATGTGGTTTTACTAAGAATCGATACATTTATTCATTCTATTACTAATTTTAAAATTAGGCAAATAATTATGTTCATTACACATGTAAGCTTGAATTCAAAGATTGGTTCACCTATTATTCTTTATTTTCTTTGAATTTTTGCTAATTTTGTTTAGTTGTTGTAGTTTTCAACTCAACATTTCATCTTTATCCATAATTTTTATGTGATGGAAGCAACTTAAGGTCCAAGGTCATAAACCCAAATCCCTAATAATGGTAAGATCTCTCTCTCTCTCTCTCTCTCTCTCTCTCTCTCTCTCACACACACACACACACACACTTTTTATCTATCTATTTATGAATGATTAATAATTTCTTTTAGTAAAATTTGACTTTTTATATTTACAATGCTCGAGTTTCGCTTTAGCTAATTTATATCTAGATTTTTAGGAATTGATCAAAGTTATATAAAGCTCATGTTACCATTACATATATATAAACCTTTCATAATAATGTCTTTATCACACATTTCCACCCCTGTTAACACACATAACATCAAATGCATTTTCGCAGAAGATGAAAATTGAGCAACCTAATAAATGCAATGTCTTTTTTAATGAGATCCAAGTACCTTATATCAGTTGTAAAGACTAACAAGTTTATGGTAGTAAATGATCTTAGCCCATATTTTCAAATTAGTGGGATAAAAGAAAGGGATAAAGTTTGTTTAAGAATGATGTTTGTTCAAAATTCTCTTTCTTTATGAACCTATATCTTGGTTTATGCCTCTGTGTGTTCATATGAATGCAAATTCAACAATTTTGAAAATGATCTAATATTTTGACGATGACAAAATGTGAGGAACAGTGCCTCATATGTGATTGAATCAATGAAAATTTGTTTACTAATTTCATAAATTTTAGGAAATGATTTGAGATTTTGATGATAATAGAATGTTAGGAAAAAAAAAAAAACCTCATATGAGAGTGAATTAAGGAGAGTTTATTTACAACATTTTGATAAATTGTAACTCTTTAAAGTTATTCCATAAAATATAAGTTTTTCCAATTTGTAAATAAATGTTATTTATTAATTAAAAAAATAAAAAGAACATTTAGTGCCCAAATTGCATTTATTAGAAAATGTTTTAACATTTAACTTAATTCATATTAACACTTCTTAAATTATGACACAAAATGTGTGAAATAATTTCACACATCAAATACCCCCCAACTTGCATGATCGCTTGTCCTTAAGTAAGTGAAAGATCATATTCAAAGCAAATAATAACAAGCAATTTAGAATCACTCATCACTCCCAAAGTACCTACATTGCAAAACATCATATTTTCAACTTAAAACAACACAATAGTGAATAAAGAAGAACTAAGCATACTCATATTCTCCATATCACATATCAATACATAATTCCAAGCTCAATCATGTTTATTACATAACCAATATAATCAAATTAAATAACTATTACTCTTACTATCACCTTTTTCACTATTACAATTATCTTTTATTTGTTTTTTTTTTAATTTCAATTTTCTTTATATTCATACACTTGTCTTTTGACACAAAACATAAACATTTTGTAATGAATGCACCTAGTTACTCCACATACTCAAAGTACTATTTGCATACTCATAATTCAAATCATCATTTGACGTGAAAGATGAAATTTTGTAATAAAACCTATTAGTTACTAAGTAATACAAAACAATAAAGTATATAGGAATTTCAACTTATTTAATCATCTTTATTCTTGTACATCATATTTAAGTTTATCTTAAAGGAGAAATTCATAAGAGAAGTAATACATTTAAATCTTATGCATAATCACATAACTCACACAATTTTCACAAGGAACATACATTTTAATGATTTTGAAAATCCAAGCATGCTTGATATTACTTTATAAGATATTACCCTTCCTAAACCAAAAATTGTAATGCTTGAACATGACAAGTAACTCGAATGTAAATGATGACACTAAATAACATGTTTATTTTTCTTTGAAAAAATTTGGGAATATCATACCAAACATATAAACCAACATAGAATTACGTATAAAAATTATAAATTACCCTCCTAAAATGTGAATCACACATTGTCCTTAATGTGAAAGAGAAGATAAACCCAAAAAAAAAAAAAAAAGCAACTTACCTGATTTATGTTCAAAAAGTGATAGTTAGAGGAAGTAGCTTAAGATGTTTGAATCTGAACAACCTAAACAAAAGAATTGAGGTATAGACACATTTATTAAAAAAAAAACTTAAAAGAAAAGAATAATAATTAACAAAGAGAATGAAAAAGAAAGAGGACTTGTGTTACCTTTTATGAAATGCTTGTTTAAAATCACTAGCTTGACAATTATAAAATCACTCATAGTTAGCATCTTGCCAATAGTATATGACTCCTTTAAGCACCATCTCACTAACCAAATATGCCTTCAAATGTTGCCCATTCACCTTAAATGTACCAATGGCCTTATTATGCACCTCAATAACTTCATATGGATACACTTTTGTCACCATGAATAAACCAATTTACCTAAACCGAAGCTTGCAAGGGAATAACTTATGACCTAAATTAAATAGTAGCACTTGCTATCCAACCTCAAAAGTTTTCTTCTAAATATGCTTATCATGTTAATACTTAGTCTTTTCCTTGTAAAGTTGAGCACTCTCATAAGCATTCAACTTGAACTCTTTTAACTCACTTAATTGTAATAATCTCTTTTCACCTATAGCCCTCAAATCTAAGTTTAATTTTTTAACTACCTAATAGGTCTTATGCTCCAATTCTACCAAGAAGTGACAAGACTTCCCAAAGACAAGTCTATATGTAGACATGCCTAAAGGTTTCTTAAAAGTTGTCCTATATGCCCAAAGTGCATTATCTAACTTGTTCGACTAATCCTTTCTTGACTTGGCAACAATTTTCTCTAAAATTAACTTTAACTCCTAGAGTGCTAACTTAACTTTCCCATTTGTTTGAGAATGATAGGCGAATACTACCTTGTGAGTAACCCTATACATTTTCAACATGATATCAAACAAATGAGTACAAAAGTAGGACCCTTTATCACTAAGAATCACTCTCAGGACACCAAATATCAAAAAGATGTTTTTGTTCACAAATCTCATCACCACCCATGAGTCATTAGTTGGAGTTGCAATGACTTCAACCTATTTGAAAATGTAGTTCACCGCTAACAAAATATATTAATTGTTAAAGGAAAAAAGAAATGGACCTATGAAATCTATCCCTCCACACATTGAACAGTTTAACCTCTAAGATATTAGTTAATGAAATCTCATTCATTTTATACACATTTCTAACTTTTTGGCATCATATATGCTCACAAGTTATTGAGCATCCTAATACATGGTTGTCCAATAGAAACCAAATTGTCATGCCATTGTGACTGTTTTGGAAGTACTAAAATGTATGCCACACTTTAAGGAATGACAATGATAAAGAATATCACTAATCTCCTCCTATAACACACATCTCTTGATCATTCCATTAGCACAAAATTTGTACAAGAGTGAAGGCTGATGACTTGCGCTTAATACAAATGCAGAATTAACAAGCTGTTCTACTACAAGTGCTTTGGGCATATACAGAGACAAAGCTATCAAGAAGTTCTTAAGTTCTTACAGGTTGATTAGAAGGCTTCTGCAGCGATGGGAGTCTAAAAATGGAGGTCCCAGCCTAATTAGTGGCTACTTCCAGATTTCCACTTTTGAGACACTAGATGATGATACCCAAACATCTGAAGTCATATCATGACTAATCTCAACCGGGATTTCTAAGAAAAGCAACTTCATTATGCGCTGGCACACGGGTGAAATAGAGCTTGTTAGTTGTTCTCTGTGAAGCTGGAAAGTATTGCACATTTTACCGACAAGCTTGTAAGTATCATCAGATATCAGTCCATGATTCCAACAGTAGTCACCCTGAGACCCAATATCGTTATCGAAGTCCAGTGGAGGGTTCCCCAGCCGGTAAAATTACAACAACAAAAAAAAAAAGCCCATTTGGTAACATTCTTCTTCCCAGGCTAAATTATATCAAATTTCATCTTGTTTGTGCGGTGGACTCACAGCTATGCCCTTCGAACTGAAGTTTAGCCCTGACTGAATAATGAGCTGAGCAAGTTGGGGGACATAGTGACCTATCAAGAAATAACAATATGAGAACAAGGCATTTTTTTTTTTTTTGTTTTGTTTTGGTCAGGGGGGAGGGATTAACCTAGACTAAACAACTACTGCACGTGGAAGAGCCATTCCACACATATCCTCCATCAGGGGGCTGCTGCAAATAGCAAAAACCCAGCTTCTGCATTAGAGCCAATAATGCTTCAATTTCTAATTATCTATTTCTATCTAAATCTATGACAATATTGTACTGTTTCCATACAATTACCAGCATAGCTCTCTCCAGTGATGTATAGGTCTCTTTCCTTGTACTCAGGAAATTTGACAAACCACTTTTGCAAGAAGATGAATTTGTCCTGGGCTGCAAAAAACGTGGGAATCAAAAAATTAGGGAACAGAGTTAATAAATAAATAAAAAAAAAAACACGATTTCATTTAGTTCAACTTTAAGTATGCTTGATGAAAAGCCCATGGTGCGATATTCAGAAATGTTAAAGCAAAGAACTACTTGGTGATGTACTAGAAAAAGGAACTTACCGAGCGACCGATCAATATTAGTTACTTTTGAAGCTGTCATTCACATTTCGGTAAAAAGTAGCATTTGTGGAAAATAAAAATCCAACTCCTGCCCATGATTCCAAGCATAGAATGTTCGCTTCTGCGGTGTAGGTGAATTCCTTGTTTAGCTATTCATTCACTGAAAGAAATGCATTCGTCCATACACACACACACTCATATAAGAAAGTAAGAATGGGAGATGTTTTATATGCCACCCTTGTTCCAGGCGTAGTTACTCCTCACCAGAGTCCCTCCATCAATGGGCCTAAAGGGGCCATGCTTGCAGAAAGCTCCGCCTCCAAGAGAGGAGCACCCAGGCCCTGCAATACAAAGAAGGAATTAAAAGATCACACAAACCCAATAGTAAGTTAGGAACTGGCTTCTCCTGTGGCAGAATTGTCTAAAGTCTAAAGAGACCCCATAACTGGGGCCTCCTACAAACAGAACGAAAAGCCCAATAAACTATATAAATATGTCCATTCTAGCCAATTTCTTTTGTTTTGTTTTTGTTTTTTGTCTTTTTTTTTTTTTTTGACTTCTAGCCAACAAAATTACCTCAAGTATTTCTTTTTTTATTGCTTGTATAGCTTTGAAAGGTAAATGTTGGCATGTATAGTGGACGAACTAGTATTGATTTTACAGCAGCTCCAATAACAAAGGAGTGTGGATCAATGCTAAGGCTCAATTTCATACCCGACACACTTCAATTTTTATAAGAATAGGGCCATGAAAATTAAATATAGATCAACCCTTTTGTTTTTTACAAGTCTCTCCAAAAGTTATGAATTGTGTCCATCATAATATTAGCTTGAACTTAACCCCTCATACCATTAAACAATATTCATTTTGAATTGTAAATATTTAAATTTATTATTTTAGATCAGTTTATTTGTATTCATAAAAAATAAAGAAAATTTTTCTAAAATTTAATGACAATGTCTTTATATACATATTAAATCAATTAAATTTTTTATTTGGAATTAAAGACAAACTATTTACCTTAAAACTAAGTATTTCATAATAAAAAATATATTTTTGCGATGTAATTCTATAAATTTATATGAGTAAAAAATAAAAATAAAAATATCAATTTTTTATTTATATACTTAAAATTAAAATATATTTATATAATTTATTTTTTTTATCATACAAAACAATTTTACAGTATAATTATTATTATGAGTATCACTACTTTGTATATATATGAATTAAGAAGAAATAATTTGATATATA
This sequence comes from Bruguiera hainesii, assembly GCA_023213295.1. Taxonomy (NCBI): domain Eukaryota; kingdom Viridiplantae; phylum Streptophyta; class Magnoliopsida; order Malpighiales; family Rhizophoraceae; genus Bruguiera; species Bruguiera hainesii. The sequence continues at coordinate 4,130,239 of JAHOYR010000008.1, forward strand.
AATTTTTTATCGATCCTGATTGATCATTTTCAAATAAATAAAAATAATAAAAAATTGAATTAATTATCTATAAGGCTCTTCGCCATTAAGTCAAATAATTTTTTTTTCTTCCTAATTATTATTTCATCATATGCGAGTAGCTGAAGTTAGAAGGAAAAGAAAAATTCAAGATTCAAGTTAATTGGATGTTTTAAGTTGCTGCAATAGTGCTCGACCAGGACGTCAGAGAAAGGGACTGGCGGGTACAGAGGCTCGTAGACTGTCCGACGGCAAAATGCAAAATCCAAAAAATATCATCTTCACATTTCACACTGTTGGTTTCAAATAGAGTACGGCAAACTCGTGGTTTTTTGCATATAATAACCGTATTACATACAATAACCGCGTTATTCCTCCGGGGCAAATTCCATGAAATTTCGACCTCGCCCAAACCCAATACCCCTTTTTTTTATTTTATTTTTTTGTGCGGGATATGGGAGCATTGGTCACAACATCATTTTCTTCTGACTGTTTATGACCAACCATTTTGCAGATGAATTAACTTCGATTGAGTTTGAATTATACATTTGACGACTATTAAGTTATATCTAATGGTTTTGGCTTCACTAATCCTAGTGTAGAGTTGGTTTGCCAATATCCCATCAGACTTGCGCTCTTTGATGCATCAGACCTGTTTTAGCGCGTATTTGGGGTCATATATAAATTTCAAGGCAATATGATTCAATATAATTTTTCTCAAAAATTATCCCATTTAGAAGTAACGAAATATTTAAATGTTATTCAATTAATAATATTATTACAAAAAATTCAAATTCCTTATTAAAATAGAGTTTTAGGGTAACGACTAATGTCCAAATTTAATTATAAATTATAAATCAAATGATTTAATTCCACCCTTTACCTATTAATATAAAGAGAAACATAACAAAAAAATTATAATCCGCACCGAGAGATTATTCATCCATCTTAGTAATTTGATTTGAGGCCTTCGCCTGTAGCAGGCTAGAGACATATTTCATTGTATTTCCTGCTGTACCGTTATGCCAATCTTTCCAGGCATCAATGTGGTGGACCACTATGGAATTAAAATTCTGCTTCGGTCCTCCAGCGGCAGGAGACCCATTCCAATAAAATAATAATAATAATAATAATAATAAAAAGAGCTTTTAATGGCAATTTTGCTTCCTACCTCTCAACATTCCATTCTCCGAAATACAAATTAATATTAGTTCATTAGAAGGGAAAAAGATCACGATCAATTCATTGCGGAATAAATCGCCACAGCCCATTGCTTTCATTGGAAGTAAATATGCAAGTACTAGAGAAGCTGCTCAATGGATGACAAGGCAGGGCAAGGACTCGTGTTCTTTATTGCAAATCTAGCCACAGAATAGGGCATTGCTAGCTAACATAACGAAATAGTTCAGACTGCACACCACGAGGCTAGAGATGATTCTTTTTCCATCTTAATTAAATACTGCCTCTAGGCAGCGGTTTCCCAGATAGAAAAGCCCTAAACACAGCCAATGATCTTCCGGGTGACGAATATGGTGCTACGTGGGAGGCTCCTCTAATGGTGGCATATGTCAAATTGTCACCATAAGCCTCTGTCCATCCACCAACCTAAGAAAAAATGAACAATAAATAAAAAAAGATGTCCGAGAAAGCCAGCTCAAGGAACAATCTAGCTAGTGTAGACCGTATAGTCCATAAATTGATTCTCGAGATCTCTAATATTATAAATAATAATGGCAAGTAAAGCAAAAAGGCTAACCTGTTTTTCATCAAACCAAGCTCGGTAAGGCACAGTTATATTCAGCTTTAGCTCTTTTGCCAAACCTCTTATTAAAGCCCTTGATCCCATGAATGGAATTTTTACATCTTGATCTCCACTGCAGAGTTTCTTGTTTGTTATTATGGCTAATCAAAGGGATCATTATTTGTTTAAAGGAGACAATTAACAATTGATTGCCTTTTGGGTAAAAAAAAAAACAAAGAACAATGGGCAATTGTTGGCGTACCTGTACACTACAACCCGGAAGCCTGAACGGACCAAGGATCCCACAATATCGATTGTCGGTGTTAAGAGATTCTCAGGATCATAGTACTCTAAGCTGTCATGGACATCAAATTATAGTAAATATCGTCACAAGGAGCGAACAATATCTGCAAAGAGTACAATGCTCACACATCGATAAGGTGCAGGATCCATATAAAACTTTTGTTATGTACCCACTTGTTTGATTTGAATGCAGAAATTTAGGATTTTAAGCCCTGCCGGGCGCGTCAACCACAACACAAGGCTTTGGCTCATGCCTTTATCCGTGAGTCAACAAAATGAGATACTCATTAGTGAATGATGATACCGCTAGCTAATTGAACTGCAATTTGGCTAGGAAGCTGACAACTTTCAGCAGTAAGAAAGCGAGAAAGGGCAAAATATAGTTGCCCGATGCTAAATGAGCACTGCTATTTTGGAATTACGTATTAGAAGGTTTTTAATATATGCTTATTCTCAATGGCGCCGAATAATTACCCGCCCCCACAAATTGTCCAATTGGCGAGCCCCACAAGTTGAGCATGGAGAGCATCTTGCACATCTTTCTTGTTCAAATATTCAACAACTTTGCCTTCTATACAAGGATCTACATCCTGTGTGGTTTTCTGCATAAATAAATGCAAATTATAGTTGAGCAAGCTTAACATTGCTTCCATTAAGGAAAGGAAAAAACGAAAAGATTTAGCAATGGAAATGCAAATTACACATACAGGGGTTACAGACTGAGTGAAGGACTCTTGCGCTGATCGAAGAGAATGCAAGAGTTGAAATATTGATTTCAACTGGTGATTCTGAGAAAATCCCACTTTAGATTCACCAGAAGTTAAACAGATGTCTGCAGTTACGTCACCAAAATCAATTGATGGAGGGATCTCTGCTGATAACAAGTCAGACACGCGCGAACATGCTGCTGAAAGATTAGACTGAGCAATGGACCCCCTCAGGAGTTGTGAAATGTTACAAGTTGAGATTGCGAGGTTATAAGCGTCATCTGATATTAACCCATGAGACCATAAGAATAAACCCCTTGAACCAAAATCTGTATCAAACTCCAACAGAGGGTTTCCCATCTGAAAGAACAGCTATCATTACAAAATATGTAGCAAAGAAGAAAAGGAAAATCAGAAATTCTGCTCCCCCATAAAAAATACTCACAGCAATGCCCTTCAAGTTGAATTTTGATCCTGACAGGATAATAAGCTTTGCAAGTTGTGGGACATAGTGGCCTGCCAAGAAACAGAGTTGAGAAGCAGAAGGTCATCCTCTCCGTGAGGGTAAACAGAAATTTTACATCTGCTCCAATCAAAATATTTTTAAAAGATGCATTGGCTTCAATTGCTGAAGTTATTACCTGCATAGCTTTCTCCAGCGATATAAAAGTCTCTCTTCTTGTACTCGGGAAATTCCGCAAGCCACTTGTGCAGGAATATGAGATTGTCTTGTGCTATAAGAAAATCCCATTATCAGTAACATATTTTAGAGCCAATAATCCACCCCACTCAACAGTCCCTTTTGATTTGAAAATAATCAAAATTGTAGCTGAATTGGCACAGGAACATCCAGGAGATCGGCCTAGAAGTAAAGCCACTGAGGCATGGTGTCAAGGAATTAAGGCAGACGAGTGATTAAAATGGGGATATAAACCTGTGATGGTGTCATTGAGAGATTCGTAGAAAGATGTATTTTTTGAGTAAGAGAAGCCCACGCCTGCCGGTGATTCCAAATATAGCATGTTTGCTTCTGTGAGATAGAAATGGTGATTTTTAGCTATTATTTCTTTCTTACAAAAATAAAAGCTAAAACCTGAAAACAGTAAATGGTATGGCACGTTTGATTCCCACCTTTGTTCCAGCTATAACTATTTTTTACCAAAGTCCCTCCACTGCTGGGCTTGAAGGGCCCATGCTCAATAAACGCCCCTAATAGAGAAGAACACCCGGGCCCTACAAGAATTAGCAAGAAAGAGATATTCAGCTGTAACAAAAAAAAAAAAAACTCTAAATAATTAAAAATTTAAATTTGTATTCTTAAATTATAAGTTTTAATTTTGATCAGAAATATAAGACTTATAAAAATAAAAATAAAAATATCATATTATATAATTTATGATCTAATAAACTCATTTATGCATGAAAAAAGAAGAAAAAAAGTTAATAAACAAAAATAAATTTATAGGGATGAAGAATATTTGAGAAATATAAAAATGAAAAATTGAAAAGAAAAAAGTAAATAAGATCTGAATAATACATTTGCACTTAAAATTTTAAAAGAGAATCCAAAAAATTAGCAGCCACTCGAGTAAAATGATGTATATTACCTCCATTAAGCCAGAGAACGAGAGGCTTCAAAGCAGGGTCTGTTTCAGCCTCGACAAAGTAATAGAAAAGAGCTCTCTGTTCTTCCTCGCTGATGGTTATATATCCCCCATATTGGCTGAAATTGACTTGTGGTTGACCCGGCAAACTATCGATTTTGTGGTAAACCTTGGAGGATGAATTCTCAACTGCTATTCCACCTGATTGTGTAATAGCCATAAAAATCACGGCCATTGTTATCCATGGTTGGAGCTTCATAGCGTTGTTTAAGTTCAGGCTTTGCTAGATGTGAAGTCCTTCCTTTGATCGCTAGCCCACTTATAGGATAAAATTGTAGCCACTTTTGGGTCCTTAGAATGGTTGACTTGACTGATCAGAATGTTTTCCAACTTGAAGACATCGAAATGAAAATTAGTGGACAGCTGGCCGGACTTTAAGGACAAAGCTCAATCCCATTTTATCCACGAAGAAGTACATAAAATGGAAAAACAAATTAATACTTGGTAATTAGGCCTTGTCTCGTCTCGGCGTAACATTCAATCTTCTATTTGCCTTGTGCAGTCTATTGTTTTCCCTAACTTGGTTGGCCAGAAGTTAAGTATTCAAATTACAACTCTCTTAAATTTTTTAAAAATATAAAATTTAATTTGAATTTTTTTTATAAAAAATTAATATTTTTAATTTAATATCATTTATATTCAGAATAAATTTATCTCTCCTTTTTCTTTAATTAACTAATAAAAAAATATTATTAATTCTTATCATTTAAAGAATAAAATATTATTAAATTATAAAATTTTAAAAAACAAAACCATTCTTGAGCAGTAGCAATAAAATTTCTAATAAAATTTCTATAACATAAAAGAGAATAATGCATAAAATTATTTTAATAAAAAAATAAAGAAGTAAATAAATTAAAGGTTGTAAGAGATTTTGATGTGAAATATGATTTTTCTTAATCCTATTATTTGTATTTAGCACAAAATTAAGATTTAATTAACCTTTTTTTTTTAAAAAAAAAAGCTTGATAATTAATTTAGAGGATCTCATCCAGCGGCGGTGTGTTTTTCCGCCCTCCGCTAACTGCAAGAGACATCAAATAAAGAAAGGGTAATAGCGGAAAGAGAAAATTGAGCGTGGGCTTGACGCCGGGGGAAGCAAACCGTAATTTATACACGCAGACTAATTAGCCCAAAGCCAACCAATAAAAAAAAAAACAAAAAACAAAAAAACAAAACAAAGCAAAAAAATTCCTTCTCCTTTAATCATACTGTAAATTATATAATAAAAGATTATATATATATATACATTTTTTAATTTTTATAAATTTTATTTTAATTCAAAATCTCTAAAATTGATTTTTTTTTAATAACAATTCAATTCATACTTTACCCACGTAAACACAATAATGATAAGAATTGACCTCTCTCTTATATGCTCAAAGAATATAATAACTTCTCTCTTTTCTTTGAAAAAAATTAATAGATATTTGTTGATAGATTATTTGAATATTAAAATTTAAAAATTTAGACTAAATACAGAATTAGTAATATTAATTATAAGTATAAATAAATTCATTTTATGATATTTCAAAATTCTAATAATGATATTATATGTAAAAATAATAAAATTTATTAATTTCACTATAAGAATTAAACTAAAATTAAAAATTAAATCTAAATTTTGTTCATTACAAGTACTATTAATATAAATCCTCCTACATTGATTATAAAAATTAACATAGAAGTGAAATATAGGTTAAAGTTTAAAAGATTCAATTTGTCCTATTAAAAGTTTGTCTCTTAAATTAAAAAAGAAAAAATTCAACTTTTTGTTATTATTATTGAAATTAACTGATAATAATTTAATAAAAATAATATTAAAAATTGTATGTTAATATAATATAATTTAATAAAAAGTATTTTATTTTTTTAAAAAATATATCAAATCTTTGCGTATTTAATTAAACCCTTTATTTATAATAAAAAATTCGAAATGTTTAGGCTGGTAGCAGCAAGGAATTATTACCGCCTGCTGCAACTTGGACATGGAGACCTTCTTGCACATCTTTCATATTTAAATATTCAATAGCCTTGTCCCATGTGCAAAGATCAACGTTCTGCGTGGAGTCCTGCTTAAACATGGTAATTAGGCTCAACGTTGGGGGGCAGAACCAGACTGAACCACCAGTTTACAAGCTAAACGGGCAGAGCTTGCAGACTGAGTGGTAAGAGACTGTTTCCCTGCTTCAAGGGGATGTAAAAGCTGTGGTCTTGGTTTCACCAGATGATGATGCGCAAACAACTCAGTTTGTGATTCCCCAGATGTTAAACAAACGCCTGCAGTTACGTCATAATCGTCAATAGTTTCTTCTGGAATTTCCGTCCATATTGTGTCAGCTACAACCAAAACTTGAAGAAACTGCTGGTGTATTCTATAACAAGGTGAAGCCTCTCACTTTCTGCCTCCTCAACCCCGCGGCGGCGATGCCGCTATGCGCCTTTGTCACTGAACTTTCCAGCCGTGAGAAATTGCCTTCACACCCACAAGCCCGGATGCTTTTCTTGTATCTATTAATTGATCTTTAGATCTTCAAAAATTTTATTTTGATTTTTTTAATGTTCTGGCGGAATCCCCTTTCAATGGGGTTTGTGATCCTGTCAAAAAGTTACTTTCTTGGCAGTTGGAACATGAGTGGCCCTTGGCTTAGCCTGTGTCACTGTTTGAAACGAGATATGATTTACCTCGTTTTCGATCTAGTTTTATGTTTTGAGTATCCGATATCTCTCCCTTTTGTTGTTATTTGCATTAAGTAATTTGCACTATTGGGTTTGATCCTCTGACACGATCAATTACCAAAATCTTAAATTTTTGGTTTTTAGAGACTGTGGATTCGTTTCCTTTGCAATGGATCCAGATGCTGCCCGGACTGCACGAGAATCTCTGGATTTGGCGTTTCACATGTCGAACATTCTTGACACAGGGCTCGACCGACACACACTCTCGGTGCTCATTGCCTTGTGCGACTTGGGTTTGAACCCGGAAGCACTGGCAGCTGTTGTTAAAGAACTCCGGAGAGAAGCCTCAGACTCTCCACCACCAACCTCTACTTCCCCATCATCTGTTCCATAATAACCAGGTCTCTGTCTCTATCTATTTTTGTGTCATTTTTCGGATTGGGAAAATGTACTTCGGCCTTTGGAAAAATTCACTCCTGCCGTGTCAGGCTATTTGGGTCCTGCAATGGTGTTCAATGGTTCACATGCATGTTCTAATGTACAGGCTAGCGAATTTGGACGTCTTGTTGGTTGCGAACTGTTAGATTTTGTTTCATGGAGGAGTTTGAAAACCTAGGTTTCAAGTGTAAGATGGAGAAATCACTAGGTTGTTAACATTGGAGATGCATGTAGAATTAAATTATGCCGAAACTGTGACTAAAAAAAAAAAAACTATGCCGAAACTTGGCACTAGTCTCCATTAAGTTTGATTCACTGATGCTGTTGATCAGACTGTATTTATAGGTCCCAGAAATCTCTCCTGATCCCTAGTTCATCCTTCTTTAGCAGATTACACAATTGGATCATACATGACATTTGTCAACTCGTGGTTTTAGTTCAAACTTGAAGCAATTGTTTTTCCTGATTATGTTTGTTTTTTTAGGCTAGCTAGTTATTTGCTTAATTCCACACTTGTCCTGAAGTTAGGGTTATCCTATATCTCTTTCCTGATTATGTAGGGGGTGCTGATCAACAGAATACTGAGTGAACAAGTGGAATAGAGTATGAATGGAAATGCTGGAAATGCCATAGTCTATCATTTCTGTTGTCGTAAAGCTTCAATCTGTCTCTTTTATGATTGAAGAAAGAGAGAAGAGATCTAGTTCTGGATAGCTGTTCAAGATTTCTAGTTGTATCAGTCTTGGTAACCTGCAGGTTTTGTTGTTGCAATGCCGATTGTTAGCTCCTGTAATTGTAGACATCACATCATAGATGGGTGTGGGACACTGGATGTCTCCCCTGTGATGTTGTATCATTCCTAAAATTATAAGGAATCCTTAATTTGTCTCTCGACATATTCCACAGTATCATTAGAAAGATTTTTAGTATAGGTGGATTTCAGTTTTGGGAGATACTTCTTTACTGGCAAACACATGCTTCAATTAAGACCACTTCCTGATATAACCTATTCTCTGAAAATGTTTCTCAATCCATCATCTTCTACTTTTGATGAGGTGGTCTGTAATGAAATGGTTTTTATTTTTTTTATTTTTTAAGGGACTTTTGAAATTATGTGGATTACCTTTGTCTTTTTGATTTATTCAAGTTTGGATTTCCATATTTTACACTTCCCGAATGTTGAAGTCTAGCATTCCTCTACTTCAAACACATTGGCAAACTGAAATGCATTTCTTGAATTGCAGGTGGCTGCGGGAAGCTAAATTTGATCCGAGCCTAAATAGAACCTATGTTTCGAAAATGCAACTATTTGATGTACAGGAGCATTGATCATTAATAGCTTGCACGGTATTGTAGGAAGTATTACATAGATTTTCATTCTTCTTTCTTCTCTCTCCTTTCTTGATTGCGGATTTGGCAGTGGTTGCTATTGCAATACTTTTCTCCCCTGCCAAGTTGTTGCATTTGCTCACCATGTAGTTGCATACAAAAATGAAGATCTCTGACAATAAAGATGAATGTGAATGCTTAGCAAAAACATTTCTAAATAAGGTTTAAGCATCATGCCAAATGTTTCCAAAGAAGAGCACAGCAACTGAAGCATTTCCAAAAGTGAATTAATCCCTTGAACTATTGTGAAAATTACCCTCCGATTTTAAAGTAGAACGATCTAATTCAAAAGTTCCATCCAATTGTGCACACCTAACATATTTTTTCACAATAATAGTATCATTATAAATGATTCCAGTTAATTTACCACCATAGAACTCAATAGTTACAACCATCAAAAGTGTATGTCATTTTTCTATCTCTAAAGATATGATATCCTAACCACCCAACAATTATTCCATTCCCGTTCTACATTGACCCTACTTTGAACAGTCAACCTTTTGCTAGATTATTACTAATATAATCATAAAAAATTAATTTTTAGGAATTTTAGACCATGCTTTGGATAACCTTTGATTTTCAACCAGCCACACCAACTCTTCGATATATTTTTGTTGGAAGTATCCTTAATCCCATTGATGACAAGTGAGACCAAATAATTCAATGGAGATAGGTGTTAAATCACACCGTAACAAATGTTACAGAAAAGATATAGTGATACTGTTAGAAAGGATGGTTTCAATATTTCCCATATATAATCCTACATATAGGCATTGGGGAGAATTGACACTAAGATGGAATAAGCATGTTAATATACCTATTATCCCCATTATAATATTAAGAGGCTACTCTACTTGGAACAAAGGGGTTAAACCCTTTCATACCCTATGCTAGATTTGCATATTGTATCTTTTCAGTTAGTCAATAAGGATTAGACACTTATATTCCAAGACCATAAAATCTAGTTACCTGAGAAGCACCAAACCCAAAACAAGCCACCTTGAAAGATATAAATGAATTCTAAAGATCTTGGGCAAATCCAAAGAAGGTTTGCCTGTATGTTCATCATAAGATATTTCTAGATTTCAATACACCCAATGCCATATAGCTGCTAAGAAGCACAAGCCAAAAAATATATTATGCACTCTAGCCACACTTTCATAATTCCAAATATCTAGATTCATTATAATTCCTTATGTGATAGTCCAATTGCCCCATGAATTGATTATTCCTAAACGAGTTATGAAAGATATAACAAACATACCTTGTCTCCATATCAGATCGAGAATAGAGTTAAAAGGATTAAAAACTGCTAATTCATATAAAGTCATCAAACTAACCCAACCAATAACCAAAGTTGTATGCATTATATGAATATATAGAAAATCATTAGTGTCATTCAATATGAAAGTATGAACACGATAATAAGGCAAACCCATGGAAATACCCCTTTATCAACAAAAAATAGACGTTATGTAATGTTATTGGATTGAAAAAATCAATATTATAAACCTTACTTATTCAATAAATTATCTAAGAGAAAAGACTAATATTGTTTAAATTCTTTTAGTAATAATTAGTAATTATGTAACAATCCTATTTGTAAGAATAAAAAAAAAAACAAATCTAGTCCATATTCAATAAATATCTATACGCAATGGAGGGGTCGACTCCCTTTTATTTATATTATTATATAAGTGAATGCATATAGATTTGTTAAGGACCTATTTATAAGAATTTTACTTTATTCAAATTCTAAATTTAATATTATATAACCACATGGATATGCTCACAATAACCTGTTAACTTAGGATCTAATTTGGGGCATTCCTTAGGAGGTGTTGAGAAGGAATTGAAATGTAATAATCTTGATTAATATAGATATACAAGAAAAAAGTTCTCAATTGATTCAAACACTTTAATAATCTCGCTTGCCAAAGGAGACCCAATTAATGAGTTTTAGCATTATTCACTTAAAAAACCTAAAAAAAGGTTAAATTCTTAATTTTGCTTCATCTACCGATTTTTTAGGTCTAATCACACAAATGCACTATAGTATGTATGCTGTTATTTACGCAATAAAATGCATCTAAATTGTTTTTTGTTTTCTTTTCATCTAAAGTGCTAGGAATGATGCTAGAAATGTTTACTAGGTGACTCTGGACAAATTGGAAGAAGGAAATAGTAAGGTGAGTTTTTTTTTTTTTCCCTTTTATGTTAATGGCATTTCTCAGTGTTGTTTTGATTATAGATGTGCTACCTTTTGGTGAAAATGTATGAAAATACTATTAGGTACAAATGCTTGCTGGAAGTAGGGAGAATATGATATGGTGTTATGTAAATGAATGAATCATTGTGAAAGATTTAGAAGGACAAAATCTAAGTACAAAATTAATAGTGCTAGCATAGTTAACAGGAGTTATTGGAAGGTCCTAAAATCATAAGTTATAGTTTGCTACTTGAATTAAGAGGTAATTCGTAAGGATTTTCTCAACTTTTTTCATAGGCAAGGTTAGTATAATTGCATGAAAGTACACTTTGTAAAAATGTAAATTGCTTAGAAATAAATTGGAATGTAAATATGGGGACCTATAAGGCAAAAAAAACCAATAAGACATGGTTACATAAGCTTACTAGCTTACAAAACCAGGTGCTGGTGAGGCTAAAGAGCAACTAGAATGCCAGTTACATAAGGCTTACTAGCCTACAAAACCTGACCTCTAACGAAACTTGTGCTTACAAGGCTAAAAAGCCAATGGAACAGTGTGTTCAAGAGAATACAAAAACCCTTATGTGAATTGAATACTAACCTTAAAAAGAGGACTTTCTTAAGTTCCTTCATTGGTGTCTAGATTAGACTAGCCAAAAGCTTATTTTAGACTAGTCATTATTCTTAATTGTCTCTTTGCTTATTAGTAGGGAAAAAGAGCTCTATAGAAGGGTCCAAAATATGTACATGCCTATGTTCAATTTCTTGTTTACTTCTCTTTTTGAGGAAATATATGATTCCTTATACGAAATGATTTTTGGTGGAGCTTTCAAGATATTACAATTCTTTCTTGGCAGTTTATGTCCCTTTTAATCAAGAAAAAATAAGAGACATGTGATGGGGGGTTTTGCAGAATCCCTAGTTTGATAGCAATTTCTTCTAAGTTAAAGTTACTTTTTCCTTGCAAAAGATTATTATAGGTCTTAACAAAGTTTTTTTTTTTAATTTTTATAAAAGGAATTTTTCTCTTTCTAAGAAGTCCCCTACTTCTTAAAAAGGTGTTTGCCAACAGATTTTTTGAAAAACCCCTCCCATAAGCTTTTTCAAAATCCCCCTTCCAAGAGGAAGGACCCCTTTTTTATTAGCATCTTGCTTGCTTATGGTTGTTGTGTTCGGTGTTGGGTGACATGTATGTTAATTTAAATTTGTCTCACTTGTTTTTCATTTAATAATTTTTTATTGGCTTGTCATGGCTTTGGGTGCTTCACATGTTGCTTTAGCTTGGCTCATTTGCCTTGTTTTTGGATGCTTTTCTTTATCTTCTTTGTAGGCTGGGCTCTGACTTTTATGAAATAAATCCCATTGTAATGATAAAATTGTTTGGTGGCTTGCTTTGTATATGGAGTCCCTTCTTTGGTTTATGGGTCATAGGTCTCATTGATGATTGTTGTTCCCACAGCCTTGTATGGGTTGTAATTGTTGTCAACTAGAGTTAAGTGTGCAAGAAAGTAAAGCCACATGGAAGGGCAAGAAAGTAAAGCCACATGGAAGGGCAAGAAAGTAAAGCCACATTGAAGGGCAAGAAAGTAAATCTGCCATGTAAGCCCTATTAGGGTTTCATGGAAGAGAGTATATAAAGACCTTGGAAGACAAAACTAGGGCAGAGGGCCAACACAATTGAAAAAAAAAATAGCAACCCTACAACAACTTGCTAAAAGGAAGAGAGAGCAGAACGACAAGAGATCAGAAACAACACCACTAGGAGAGAAAACCAGAAACGTCACCACCGGGAGAGAAAACCAAAACGTGCGACCTCCTGCAAGCAAACCAGAAACGCCTCCTGCAAGGAAACCAGAAACACGTCCTGCAAGCAAACCAGAAACGCACAACCAGCAAGAGGAGAAATAAGAAACAGACCACCCGGAGAAGAAGACAGCAGACCTAGTATTCGTGAGACCACCCGGAAGAGAAGACAACAGACTAGAAGCGTGAGGCAAGGCGAGAGACGTGAACCAGAAAAACCAGTAACGTGAGGCAGGCCAAGAGACGTGAAACGGCAGACCAGAAGCGTGAGACCAGAACGTGCAACAGCGTGACTGATCAGAAGCATAGGGTAGGCCGTGAGACGTGAAATGACAGACTAGAAACTTGAGTGCAAGCTATGAAACCGTGAGACGGTGAAAGCAGGAGCTGTGTGAGACAACCTAGAGAAGGAATTTGGCGAAGTATCGGAAAGAACTCAACGTATTTCTAGATTTCTTCAAGAGAGGTTAGAGAGCGTTGCGGTGAACTTCTAAGCGGCAGTGGAGTAGCATTTCAATTCAACAGAGGTAAGACAAGCTAGACGAAGGGTAGACACAGTAAGTGACACTCTTTGTATTGTACTTGCTTAGTAATTGCAATAGTGAAAGGAGCAGAAGATTAAGATATCCATTGTAACTGGAATTCTCAAGTATAGTGGATAGTCTCGGTAAGAGAGAGTCCCTACCACCGTAGATGTACGTCACGTTGACGGAACCACGTAAATCTCGTATGTCCTTAATTTGCTTTACATTTTGTGTTTTGAATTAAGTTGTGAACGCAGCTAAAATATCAGCCAACCCATAACCTAACGAAGACCTAAACAAGAACATCCGAATTGTCTATTATGCAAGGTGTCTGAAAGGTGACTTTGGGGACTATTGTGATTAGTAGGTAGCAATAGATCTACTTTAGTCGAATCTGAGAAAGAGTTCGCTTTTAAGAAGAGATTGAAGTTGTTCACTTTCCTGCGAATTGCGAATTGTGGTGATACTGATTCACCCCCCCTCTCAGTATCACAAACTAGTAGATCTTAGGGTGAAGTTGGGAACTTCAATGATGTTACAGGATGCCTTAGTGTGTTTAGGATCATGACCTTCCCTTTTGTTTCTTTTTTTTTCCTCTTTCTATTTTTTCTTTTTCCTCTATTTTCTTCTTTTTCTTTTTCATACAAAATTACAATTACTATCTAATCTACATTATGAGAGGTGAGCGTGTGTGAGATAAGAGAGAGAGAATAACATAAGAGTATAACAGTAGTTTATCAAAATTACAAATCATATATAATCTATTCTTAACAATTTTTGGCAATTTTAATTTGATTCTGATCTAATTAATTCAATTGAGAAAATTAGGCAATTTTTGTTATACCTTAGCATTTATATATTGAAATCAACCAAGATAATAAATAATATGCTAATAGGTCTTTTTAACTTATGTAAAATCAAGATAAAAAAGGTGGGGGTAGTTGTAAAGAATGACATATAGTAGCATAAAATAAGGGTTTTAAAACTGATTCCTAATAACAAATCAAATGTTTGTCAAAACTAATTCCTAATAATATATTGGTTGCTTATTAAATATGATTACAAAGTTCTAACATCCACACACATAATGAAAGAAACAACTAACTAAATTCTTTTAGGAAGAGAAAAGTGGTCAATATTTTTATACTAAGATTAGTCTATTTTGGCAAGATATACAACTATTTAAAGGATTATGACTTTTGAATTTTAGTAAAGAGACATATGACAATTTCTTATAAATTACACTTGAGTTTATATCTGTTTCAAATATCTTATATTTGACATTAAAAGTTTTTTAAATTTTTAAATCAAGTTTAACTTGATTTTTATTTTATATATTCACAATTATTCTTATTTATGTGGCCTATTAGGATTTTAATATATTGACAAAGAATATAAGTTATAATTTCAAAAAATTATATAAATTAAAATTCTTCAATTTATTATTAATTTACTAATTATTCAATTCATATTTATAAATTATAATTAACATTTAGTTGTGTACCATGATAGTTTAAATGTTAAAACTAACAAAAGGTGATTTGACATATCCCTTAAATGCACGGTTTATTAGTGTAATTGAATTATTTCATTATACTAATGTTCTAATTAGATATAGAATATAAATTTTGTATCTATACTATTTTACAGATCATTAATTCTTTAAATAAAATCATAACTCTTTTATGAATATTCATTTTTACCAGTTAAGAATTATCTAAATCAGTATTTATTAAGAACTACAAAACACTCTCCTTTGACTACTTTAGGGTGATCCATTACTAATTAATTACTTAACTATTTTTATATAATTTATATTATATTTAATGCAAACCCTCACAAGTAATCTTTAATTAAGATAACTTAAAGGATAAATCAAAGTATAATAATTCCTAGATCACATACTTTGGTGATCTTTAATCTAAAGATCAATTACACAATTGTCACATAAGCAATTCCTTAAATACATAAGTAACAATTCATTTAGGAATTCTCATAGTAGGTTAATATAGTGCACTTATTCATCTAAAAAATATTTGCATGTTTGTTTAAATATCTCATACTTCATTATAAGAGATCAAATACTTTCTTTGCAAGAAAGGTATATTTGCAAGAGATCAAATACATTAACCCACATTAGATTAAGGCTTTTTTTTTTCTTTTCTTTTCTTTTTTTTTTTAGTTTTTATTTTTCTTTTCTTTTCTTTTTTTCATTTTTTCTTTTTCTTTTCTTTTTTTCATTTTTTCTTTTTCTTTTTCTTTTTCCTTTTCTTTCTTTCCATTTGTTTCCATTTCCCTTCACCCTTTTTCACCCAAATTTGGTTCTCTTATTTCTTTCCATTCCTTTTGCTCCTTCTTTATTATTTTTAACACATTAGCCCTTTTTGTTGTCCTCTACTATACGCCACCACCCTTAACATGTTGATCACCACACCTTCGTGCCTCCCTCAAGTCTTCGCCTTATTTCCTTCCTCTTTACCCCTAGTTTTCTTGTCCTTGCTATCCTTTCCTCCTCTAATTAGTACCATTAACATCCTTTTTCCTCTTTCCTCTCATATTTCCTTTTGAACAACTCCTTTAAATCGCTAACCCTAATTTCTTTAAATTTCATCAAATTTAAGAGTTGATGGTGAAATTGAAGCACTTAAGGTATATATAAGTACAATTTAAGTTAATTGAAGAGAATGAGAGATTGAAATTGAAATTTGGAGAAGACTAGAAATATATGCACAAGTCTTATGAATTTTAAAGGTAATTAAATGATATTGACTTGATTTTTGATAAATTAGAATATGTTTGGGTTTTAGAGAAGTTGAATTAGATATTGGGGAGGTAAAAATTGGATGTTTAACTAAAAATACTTAAAATTTAATCCTTTTTTGTTGTTTCTTTTTTGTTTTCTAAAAAAATAAAAAAATATACTTTATTTTTCTTTTTCAAATAGAAAAATATTCATAATTTAAATATTTTTTAATTTTTTACCCACACTTAATACCTATGTAATTAAAACTAAATGATTGAGTAAAAATTAAAGCAAATTTTCTTATTATATGCAAATTATAAATAAATTCAAAATCAAAACTTTAATTAATAATATTACTATAATCAACTATATAAACCAACCTTGAAAGAAAATTACTGGGACACAAAAAGTTAATATATAAAATTGAGTGATTTAGTTGAAAGAAAGTAAAAAAATAATGATGTAAGTTAAGAATACTTCATTTTATAATGTAAAAAGGAGGACTAGATATACATTGGAATCTTAATTTTATTAAGATACCAAGAAAACTTACAAATTAATTACTAAATGAATGTTAAATATTGCAAATTATATAAATATATTAAGAAAATATTAAAATTAAGTAAACATCACCATATAAGCATTTTTTCAAAAAATTATTTAAAATCACTGATTTTCTCTTAATTTTAGCAATACTAATATACATACAGATTGTATTAAACAAAGAAGATAATTTGCTAGATATTTACAAAAAGAAATTTATGAATGTCAAACCATTAATTTTTAAAGTTCAATTTAAATGTGTAAAAGCACACAAAATTTAGAATATTTTTACTTATCTCTCTCTCTTACACACAAGCAATGCCCAAAAGCACAATTCTAGTATATAACCATGTTTACTTATTCATTTGGTTCATTTAGTTCATTCAATAGGCATGATGGCGAACCCATCCGTTGCAAATATAGAAAAGTGACTTGATTAACTACTTCTTAGACTGATAGGAACCTAGGTAAAAGATTTTAATCATGTCCTAATTACTAATTATATTTCTAATCTACTTAAAAAATAAAATTTATAAATATAAGCCAATGTGTTTGTGATTTTTATTAACATTTAATTGGTAGGCTTGTATGTAAAAGATATTCTCATGGGAAGATAGTGAATTTTCTAAACATGAAAAGGAAGTGGTTAAGTCACAAAAGAGCCAAAAGAGAAATTGAAAGCTTAAGGAAAAGTGAAAAGAGCTAAATTTGTGGGGTGGGAAATAACAATTGCAACGAAGACATGGATAATAAGACAATGAACCTAAGGATGGAAGTTGCTAATGTTGAGTTAAGAAGTTGACAAATTGCAAGAATCATTATTAATGTTAAAATCATGTCTTTTTTTATCTTTTATTTGAAGCATGATGCTTGTCTAAGATTATATGAAAGACGTAAATTGCCCAATTGCTTAATGTCCTTTCCTTTTATGTAATGAAATGTATTATTAACAAAAGAAAAAATATATATATGTAATGAAACTTCAAATCCATGAAATGAGCAACTTTAAACATATTAACATTCCAATAGCATTCGATAGTCTAAATTCTTATCTAAACATGCAGTGAACTAATACTTAAGAATTCAAATAGATATGTAAAGTTGAACAATAACTTGACAACATAGTTTTAGGACTATTGATTACATACGAGTACATATGAACTAAATAGTCTAGACACCACATCTATCAAGCAATAAGGCATACCTATATTTTCCTAATTAGCATCTTAGACTTGTTGTGTGCTTGATTGAATAAACTGGTCTGTGGTGAGCTTAAGTGTTGCAAAAATTGAGTGGACTGCATTCTTAGGATTATGTTCTCATCGATTTGGCTTGCTATAAGAACATTACATTATGTTGCATTATTTTCTATCTGTGTAGATTGATTATACAACTTTCTCTTCTTCTTGCTTGCTTGCTGTAAATGCCAAAAAAAAAAGAAAAAAAAAAGATATATATCTAATAAATGATGTACAATATAGAAAATATTGAGTTAGGTTTCAAACCTCATGTAGTTGTCTTGTGTAATGCTAGGATTTCATACTACCAAAGATTAACATAGGACAACTTCATCTTATTTTCAATATTCGAATATTTTTTGGAGATTTAACCTACCACAAATAAAATTGGAAAAAGCATTATAAAACAATTTGTTAGCATCACACCATAAAAAAAAAAAATTAGGGTATGTAACATTAATCTTACATTGTATATAAGTATGTTGAATTTTGTGTTTCTATATAAAACAAAGCCAAAAAAACCTATTTGCTAAATTTGCGTGTGATGCATCACTATTCTCACTGTTTTTCTTTGCCATTAACTGCTTTGCTTGAAGTTATAAATGTCTTAGTACCTTGAGCAAGCAAATCATTCTAGTGATTGGCCAAATTGTGTTTATGAGAGCTATTTCGAAATTGACACTTTGACTTTATTGATTATCCCCCAAATTGAAACTAATTACAAATTTTGTTATTAATGAAACTCAAACAATGTTATAAAATTTTTTTTGATAAATCTTATATGCACAAACAATAAAATTAATTACCTCAATTTAAGAATAATTTTTTGACTTGCATGTTTTTTTTTATTATACTCTCTTTGGCCACAATTTTTGCATGTCTAGATCTGACCCTTTATGGACATCTTATATGTTTATGGATTTGTCTTTGACATCTTTTTGATTCATTTGTGTCTTCTCTTTATTTTATTGGGCTTACCTAATAATTTAAAAAGTTTAAGGGGTATAAGCTTTTTCTTCTTGGATTTTTGCTAGAAAATGTCCCCTAACTAATTGTAGTGACACATGATATGCAATTAGGAATATGTCTTTGTGGTATAAAAGGGATATTTAAGACTTTAATGGTATCTTTGTAGTGTACACTGCACATATCCCATGCTAACAAGGTATACTTGTGAGGTCCTAAGATTTGCAAGTACACTTTTATTTTTTTTTAAAGGAAAATTGTGTGTTTGTCATCACAATCTTACCGCCTCATAACCATCATTCCTATTCCAAACCAAGGAACATTAAAGGTAGAACATTTTCCTTTTTTTAATGATATTCTTAATCAATGGGCCATAATTTTCATGTCATTTCTTAACGCTACTTTGTTTCACAAACTTGACACCACCAATTTGATGTATAAAACATAATTATGTTAAGGAATTTAACCAATTTAATACATAACACACTAAATTTCTAATTTTACAATATACAAACACACAACTAATTATAAATGTATTTAACTTCATCTAATTAACAAAGATAAATATTAATTTCATTAGGTTCAATAAATAATCAAATCAATTAAGGAAACAACACTTAATGATAACAAAAACACAAAAATTATTCATGACCTCTTGTTTTAATGTATAAATGAACATGTCCTTGCAACTGGTGAAAGGGAAAAGAACTAAAATTGCAAATCCCCACCGACAGATGACCCCCAAACCCACTATTATTGGGACGATATAGACAAAGACGACGATGTGTGGGTTCTGATGTGGTTAAGGGATAAAGAAACAAGAAAAGAAGAAAAGGAAGTGGATCAAAAGATTTGAATTATAGGAGGTAAGGGGATAGAAACTGAAACATAAAATCGAGACTTGAAGAGAAAGGAGATGCATCGTCTCCTTTGGGCTTAAAAATAAAAAAGAAATTAATTTTTTTAAGAGGTCATGTCTTATAAAAAATAATGACATAATATTATCATAAACATAATTATATTTTAAATATAGATAAATTATATATAATTTGATTATTATATTTTATATTAAATAAATAAAATTAATTATATGAATATAAATATTATATTTTTATTTTATTAAAAATTTTTTTTGTGACAATATGCTTTAAATAAATTATGTGGTAGCTGTTCTAGGTGCGCTGGGCGAGACCTAACAGTTGACTTAGAAAAGAGGAGAGGCAATTAAGGCTGACGACAGAAATACAGTGTATGGAATTAAAACAAAAAAAATAAAAATAATAAGCAAAAAATTAACCAAACAGGTGGCATATGGCATGTCAGCAAGACGCGAGCCACGAGCGAAAAAAGAGAGCCAACTGTCTTGCCCTCTCAGCTGCATCCGAAGGACTCTGCGACGACCCACGGGATCGGCTCCGTGAACGCTCCCAACCTCCAAAGCCACCGCCAACCACCACGACCAGTCCAAACACCGGAGTCCCAAGAGAAAGAAAGAATTGAAAAAAAAAAACAAAAAAAGAAAGCAAAAGAAAGCCGAACTACCAAGCCCTAGTTTCTGATCTCCTCCAAATTGACTTTAATTTTGCCGGAATAACGGCTCTCCTAAATCATTACCCTAATATACATATATATAGATATAGATATATATAGCAAAATCGGCCTATGTGTCCTCTCGCGGAAGCAGCAGCTCGGTTGTTAAACATTCTCTCAGCTCCTTCGAATTCTGTCTCTCGCCGCTGATCGGGTCTCAATCTCGGTTCAATTTCAAGGGCCTTAGTTAGTGGTAATCATAACTCATTGATTTGAATCGCCAGAGTCTCTGCAGATCGTGGGTGTTGACTGATCTGCAGCCTTATTTGTTTATTTAAGTTTGAGCTGATGGTATTTGTTTCTGTTTATGTTTTCGGCTTTGTATTGCTGATCTAGACTTCTATTCTCTTTTTCGTTGAACTCATTATTGGCACGTGGAATGCATAACTAGGGTTTTGTAATTGGGATTTCAGGACGTTGACTGCTAATCTAGACATTTTTGTTCATTCACAAGCAGGTTTGTAATCTTGCCTTTGGTTGCTGAAGGTTGGAATATATTGAGATTTGAGTTTTTTTCGTGCTTTTTTATTTTTTATTTTTAACTGGAGATTAAATAATAGTGTAGCAGTTCTTAGTATAGGGCCTGTTTTTATTTTTTTGAGTTAATTTCTGGTTTATGATTGTAAAGAGGTGCCCATTGATGATGTGGATGGTGGTTGTGTTGAAGGATGGTTTTAGGAATTACTGAAAGGCGATATTTATAACACAATGGGCGGTAATGATATGGATAAAACGAAGGTGAAGGAGGCAAAGACACCACCAGCTAGTTCAACCCAGGTATTGTTGTCTACTCATTGCAGCATATTAATGTTTGTCCTAGGACTAAAGCTGTTCTAACATGCTTTTCCTTCCCAAAACAATCAACTTGTCTTTGTTTTCTTCAGGAGCAGTCGTCAACCACTGCCACGGGCACAGTAAATCCAGATTGGTCAGGATTCCAGGTTCTGTAAATGACTCTTTTTTCCCCAAAAATAATGGGAAAATAATGTACCTTTTTCTGACATTGGGTTTTGCTATATGGGTTGCTTTTTGTGTTCAACAGGCATATTCTCCTTTACCTCCACATGGGTTCTTAGCATCAAGTCCCCAAGCTCATCCATATATGTGGGGGGTTCAGGTACTCATGATTTTGCACTGGGACTTTGTGAGCTATAATTATAGTTTATAAAAATCATGCATGAACTATTTTCAAATTTTGCCATATTTTATAACCATAAATAAGGATTGATCTTGTTTTCCCTTAGAAGAGTCTAGCTGGCAATTACTGGGACAGGTTACTCTGTTGAAGCTCTTAGCTATTCTAGAAACAAGTTGGTTGGGTTAATGTGATCAATCTCTTATCTATTTTACTTTTACTGATCACCAGCTTGGCTGGAACAAGGTGGATAATTTTTTCACGTAAATGCAACTGAACCATGAATTAGCAATGTGATTTCTGCCCATTTTCCTGTTTCCATAAAGTCTTGTTAATCATCCTGTACGTTTGTCTCACCTAACTCCAGCATGATTTATAATTCTTTTGCAGTACTCTGATTATATCTTATTGTTGTTGGATGGATATTGTGCACTCATAATGATAACTTTTCATTGCAGCATATTATGCCTCCATATGGTACTCCGCCTCATCCATATGTTGCAATGTATCCTCATGGTGGCATTTATGCCCATCCATCAATTCCTCCGGTATTTTATTTTTCCCTCATGTTTTCCTTTTTTTTTTTTTCTGATTGTCACTGGATCTCTGGATACTGCCAAAATTAACTGCATTCAGTTTCATTTAGGGTTCTTATCCTTTTAGTCCTTTTGCAATGCCCTCTCCAAATGGCATTATTGAGGCATCTGTGAGTTTCTTGTACCAAGTTTTTCTTGCAAAGTTTTTACTTCTGGCAGCACATGCCATTATATATATGTCTACACGGACATTGAATTTTCTGGTTGATCTAGGGAAATACTCCTGGAAGCATGGAAGCAGATGGTAAGCTATCTGATGCAAAGGAAAAGCTACCTATTAAAAGGTCAAAAGGAAGTTTGGGCAGCTTGAATATGATAACAGGGAAAAATAATGAGCTTCATAAAACAACAGGAGCATCTGCTAATGGAATTTATCCTAAGAGGTAATTATGTCCATTGCATATCTGCTGTCTAGTCCCTTCTTTTCTTATTTTTTTGTTTCTTAAGTTTTTGGATACATGTTGGTGCATAGTCTGTACCTAATATTTGTTGTAGGCAGTAAAGATTCTTGGGCTCTGCATTGGTTTTAGGCTTCCATTTATGGCAAACCTGGGATTACTTTTAATTAGGCATGGAACAAGAAGGATATAGCAAAAATGCACCAAATGTAAATAATGCTTCTGCTGTAGGACTTATTCTAGGGAAGGAAAGAAATTATAGCTATGCTCTGAGCAGGGTTTAATGGTATGGAGATCAGAAGTAGTGGTTGTTATCCAAGATTTTTAGCAATATTGTGATGCTTCAGGAATTGAGAATAGACTTCTTGTAGTTATCCATCATAGTATTCCGATTACTATGACTTACATTAGAAACTGAGTGAGGTGCAGATGATCACTGGCGCTTTGATGTCTAAACACTGCAGTGACTTAATATTGCTTTTTAAACATGTTGTACAAGGACAACAATCGGTCACATGAATTTTTTCTCATCATTCTGTTTTATTATGAATTGATATTCTTAGCATGCTTTTTTAACATGTTGCAAGCAAATTTAATTTCTAATGTGGAGTATCTCTGGATATGTAGTGGGGAGAGTGCAAGTGAAGGCACAAGTGAAGGAAGTGATGCAAACTCTCAGAATGTAATCACTATACTGCACAGCTCGTTTATTTTAGTTTCTTTACTTTCAGTTACTGCCTTTATTTGGATGATTTCTGTTTCCTGTTCTTCACACTTACCATAGAGATACCAGGATCTTTCTCAATCTTGAAATACACCTGGTTAGTTGTTTAGCACACGTTTTAGGCCAGTACCTTTTGCTTATTGCTTTGCCTCTACTTTAGAGCATACCAATATGAATTGTTGGACTTTCTTATTGGTTCAACATAAGTGATTCTGTCAAAGAAAACATATAAGCATGCTTGCTCCAAAAACTTCTGCTCCAACCCAAGAGTTAAGCATGCCATTTTCCCTTCTAGATACACTTGCACCACATTGATTTGGATGCTCTGCTTTTGATTAAAATAACTTTACCTGTTAACAAAAATTGGGAATTTTAGATTCTTCGTTCTTATTGATGGGGTTACATCAATCCTAAGTTTGATGGGACAGAGTTAGGGGGCACATGAGTTCCACTTGGCCATTTAGGTGATGGTGAGGTAATGTGGCAGTTGTCCAACCATTAGAAGTTTGTAACCAGTCTTGCCAGCATGCTTTTCTAAATTGTCAACACCCCTTTGATGAATTTGATATCAAAGTGAATTCGTAACAGGTTGTGTTCTCTTCTTGAGCCAGATAAGGAAAGAAACTGAAGTGAACCAGCCACTGACCTGTGAACCAATGGACTGCCTGGGTTAGAATCAACCGAGTCTTAACCAAAAAAAGTGTTAGGTTAGCCTATCATTGAGGCAACACATTTCAGGCCCACAATAATAGTTGTAGGCCCAAAACCATAGTAACTGCCAAGGGGAGGGGGGGCTAGTAATTCTTTTATAGCCAGAACCTTGCCCTTCATTTCTTCTTCTACTGAAGTGGGATTTGAAGCAAACAAGAGTCTTTGTAATAAGAGTTTCTCTGACTCCCACATTGCTTGCACACAAGAAAAGGTTGGAGTTTTGCAATAAAACTGACTCTTGATGAATGTTGTCACTTGTCATCCTAAGCTTTGCTTTGCTTTGCTTTAATAAGTGAAAGATATGTATCTTCAGCTCAATTAAATATTCTTAATTAAAATAAAAAATGATAAATATTAAACCACAGGTTCAACCATGGGCCAATGATTGAACTGTCGACCCAGCCACCCAGTCCTTACTGTGAGTCAAGTTCCGGACTAGGTTTAAAAACTGTGATTTTGAGGCAGAGAGGGGTATTAGAGAGATGCTTTCAGTGTGAGAATAGTGGATGACATGTTACTTGCTTCCAGGATTTCAGTTGTTTTAGGATCACTTGATTCTAAAATTTGTACTCGTAAACGTCTTGTATTGCAAAATGCAAGAGTATTCTAAAGTTTAGCATCTGTCTCAAATAAAATGTAGCATGCCTGTGACTATTGAGTGGGTTTGATTTATGGTACTGAAGCACTCCTTTATTCATTTGCATGCTTCTCTTAGTATTTGATGGATTCCAGATTCTTTGATATTTGCAGGACTCACAAGTAAAGTCAGGTGGCCAGCAAGATTCTCTAGAAGGTTTGGTGGTGGTGGTTTTCTTTTGATGAAACCACCATATGAACTAATTTCCCTTCATATCCTTTGTTACAGCTGATGTAGCTCATAGAGACTCCTATGTCCCTTTTACAGCCAATGCATCTCAGAATGGTGGTTCTGCACATGCTTTGCAGAATGGAGGACAGAGTAATGCTGTTGTAAATCAAACAATGTCAATCATGCCAATTCCTGCCGCTGGCGGAGGAGCTCTACCAGGTCCTGCAACCAACTTGAATATTGGAATGGACTATTGGGGAGCCTCAAATTCATCTGCTATCACTTCAGTACATGGGAAAGTTTCTTCTGCTCCAGTTGCTGGAGGACAAGTTACTCCTACCTCACGGGATAGCATTCAGTCACAGCTTTGGTTACAGGTTAATCTTGTTTCATGATCTCTATAGAAACACCTTTTCAAGGACCACAGTTTTTCAATAAAATTTTTCACCTGCCAAATGTATGTCGGCTATTGAGTTTTACATCTACTTTCTGTTTGAGATTGCAAGCATTCCCTTTGATCTCTTTGAGAAATAAGAAAAATAAAAGAGAGTTGTCAAGAAGCAAAGATGTTTTTGATTTGTAAATCTTCTACCCCACTGATTAGACAGTCCTATGATGATACTGCAGCGTGCAGAACATTGTTACATTTCAGTTCTGGATTTGGATGAAATCTTATGCATGTTTTGTTTGTTTCATATTTCTGCTTCAATGCTGTCGGCTATTTGTAAATGCTTTTGTATTATATGGTTGCTGTAATCAGGTGTCAAGAAAGCAGTAGAATGGATGATTATTGATACATCATATGCCTTTACCAAATAATAAGATTACAAAACTTGTTTTCCTAAATATGTATCTAAAAAAAGTACAATGGTATCTGTTGGCAAAGAATATAGAAGGTATAGCTTTTTGTTTAAGTAATTCAACAAACTTTTGTTCTATTATTTGAGATATTCCACAATAACAGCTTTTTAGTCTATTGCAATCATATCTAAGTTTAAAATTTAACAAAATTTTTGTTCTGTCTTTTAATATGTATGATAATTGGTATCAGGATGAAAGAGAGATTAAGAGACAAAGAAGGAAGCAGTCCAATAGGGAATCTGCTCGTCGCTCCAGGTTGCGTAAGCAGGTAATGAATTGTATTCAGA
Source organism: Bruguiera hainesii (assembly GCA_023213295.1). Taxonomy (NCBI): domain Eukaryota; kingdom Viridiplantae; phylum Streptophyta; class Magnoliopsida; order Malpighiales; family Rhizophoraceae; genus Bruguiera; species Bruguiera hainesii. Next base: position 4,156,314 of record JAHOYR010000008.1, read on the forward strand.
TGCTTGCTGGTCTTGTCTAGCTACATTATGCTGTCTGTTCTTGAGTTCATTTGATAAGATGCATACTTTTGGGTCAGGCTGAATGTGATGAGCTGGGCCAGCGCACTGAAGCATTAAAAGAAGAAAATGCTAGTCTTAGATCAGAAGTAAATCAGATTAAGAGTGAGTATGAGCAGCTACTTGCTGAGAATGCCTCTCTCAAGGTGATGTCTTATCATCCATTTTTTTTTGGACTTTGCTTGGTTTAGATCCAGAATACTGGAAATTATTCTACTAGTACAGCAATACTTCATGATTATTTTGTACGATGATTTTGTCATCCTGGAAAGATTTGCTTGGAAGAAAGTTGAAAAGGTGGAGTTGGGAAAATTGTGAGTTGTCCACAAAGGACATGGACCTCTGACAATCAAGGATGCGTTTTATTTTGTACACACTGTAGTTGTTCTATTGGTGATACGAATTGCAAGCATCTTTTTTGAATGCCAACTGGGCCAGAGTGGCAAATAAATGCAGTGATCAAGTGATTTCATGTTTTGCATGCTAGGAATCAAACCGATTCAATGTTGTTGGTTCATTTGAAGAAATTTTGATTTACTAGCCACCTCAAACACTATACTTAAGCCCTCTGATAAACGTTTTGGTCTTTTTATTGCAGGAGAGACTTGGGGAAATTCCTGGGCAAGAAGATTTTAGGACTGGCCGGAATGACCAACAATTGAGCAATGATACAAAACAGACTGGACAAACAGAACGTGAACAGGGTGGTCAGTAGGATTGAAAAAAAAAAAAAACAGAAAAACAAAACCCTGTTTCATGCAGTTTCTGAAGAGCATAACCTAACCAAATTAGCAACAGGAGAGTCTATTGGCATAGTAATGTAGTTTAAACGTGATCAAAGCTGACTTTGGTAGTTCTAGGATTTGCTCGTGACATATCTTCCTAGAGTTTGTGTTTGGACATTCTATAACAGTAGAAAGAAGAGGATGGTGTGTTGCAGTGAAATTTGTGTCATACCCTGTTTTAAGAGGGCTGTGTTCACACTCATTACATTAATCTGTGCTGTATATGGTTGATGATTGTGTTGACAGATTTATGTTCTGTTTTGTTTCCTCTCTCTCTCTCTCTGTGCGAGGCCGCATACACACTAGGCATTAGTCCACTTGTTGGGCAAATATTTGTGTTAATTTACTTAAAAGGATGTATTATTTCAAATGTGAAAAAGAAAAATTGAAATAATTTGAAAAATATTGAAGTTGTCATTAATAAACAAATAGGAGGAAAATAATAGTAATTGCACAGTTTAATAATATAGTTGTTGAGGATGAAAAAACGATAAAACACATACCTTCATTTTAAAGATTGCAAGATTTTTATGGTAGTTTAGATATTATGCCTTCGTCTTTATTTTAAGTTGTCTTTGGGGAGACTTTTTGTTGGAATTAGATTTTCATTGACCTTTAAATTATCCATCTCAACCATTTCTTAACTAGGATTGCATGAAAACTTTCTTTCAATATTTTTAATATATTATTGTTATATTAGTATTTAAGTTGTACAAATTTATTATATTTACTAAAAAATATATATTTATTTATATTATGTATTTTTTTTTTTGTTATATGATTTACTCTTGAAATGAGTAATACAAAGTTGGTTATCATAATATATTGATACTTATAATGTCTATTTCATTGATAATAAAATATTCATCAAAAAATTTTTTAACCAAATTTCCTCCATATTAAATATTTTTAAGATTATAAATTCAAAATTTATGATGAATCAAGTAATAATTATTTTATTTAAATTTATGATTACTAAGATCTTATTTTAATATTTAATATTATAATTTTTTGATATTTATATATTAAAATGTAATAAAACTTAATTTTAATATAATAAAATAAAACTATTTATTAATATATATTATCTATTTAATAGATTAGTCTATCATAATAATATATTATTTATTATTACTAGACTTTATTATTATATAATTTATTAATATAATAAATTATATATAATTGTCTACTTGTTAATATATTATAACAATATTTGAATCCTTTACTCCATCTTTAAGAGTTAACACAAATTTATTAATAGAATTTCTCATTTGAATTTATAATTCAATTAATTAATATTGTTATGCTTATCTAGTATAATAAAAACTATGTTATGAAATATATTATAGTTAATAAGATCTCTTATCTCTCACATATTTCAATATGATTAAATGTAAGATTTGATTTGGAATTAGCATAACACTAGTAAGATATGTTTTAATCCATATACTTGAATTTGAGTTCCCTTGGCTTAAAGATAAGTAAAAAATTTTACTTTTTCTTAAATATGTACCTTAAAGATCTTTGTGGCAATTTCTCAACATAGAGATGTAGACTCATTTCACCAACTGTCATGCCCAATTTCACATGACTTTTCTAGTCATCCAATAACTAATTATTATAAAATGATTCATTGATATAATGGTCGGTTCATAGTAACAAGTAAAAACCCCTTAAACCATAATCTTCTTGGTGGTTTAACATCAACCCTTGCAAAGACATTTATGAAAAGTGGCCAATGCATAGACATTTCAATGGTTGTGGGACCAAATACATCAATACTTACATAAGCCTATATTCTTGGAAGCATTTAATATGAAACCTTTGAATTAGTGTATAAAAAAATAAAACAATCCTTATGATTTCAAGAAAACAATCAATAAAATAATATAATAATGCAACAAAAGTAAATTAATGAAAATGATATCATGTTTAAAGTATATTAGACATTATTCTTAAAGATAAATTTCACCTAATAAACAAATTGTCTTAGTGTATAGCAACTATTTTCTTAACATATGATAGACATTCTCATTAGTTTGCACTTTACATAATAAAATGATAAAAACAATTTAATCTTTTAATCAACCTAACAGTAAGTTATAAATTGTTGAAAATAATGTATTTTAAGAATAAGAAAAATAGACTAATTTATATTAATTACGACTTAATAACTCATTAAATAAAATAACGTTAAACATAAATTCTAATAATAATAAACAATTAGTGTTATTATAATATATAATAGCTAGTAATTGACACATAACGATTAATCTTTTATTTAATATGTAAATTAAATCTTTTAAAACAAATTAATTTTTAACTATTTGTTTACTCTTGGATAAAAATCTAAGAAGTGACATATGTCATAATATCTTGGTCTTTTAATGAATAATGTCTAATAAAGGATAATGTGGTTTTGCTAGGAATTGATACATGTCTTCATTTTATCGCTAATTTTAAAATAGGCAAATAATTATGTTTGTTACATGTGTAAGCTTGAATTCAAAAATTGGTTCACCTATTGTTCTTTATTTTCTTTTAATTTTTGCTAATTTTGTTTAGTTTTTGTAGTTCTTAACTGAACATTTCATCTTTATCCTTAATTTTTATGTAATGGAAGCAACTTAAGGTCCAAGGTCATAAATCCAAATCCTCAATAGTGATGAGATCTCTCTCTTTTTTTTATCCATCTATTTATCAATGATTGCTAATTTCTTTTAATAAATTTGAGTTTCTGTATTTATAATGCTTAAGTTTTGCTTTAGCTAATTTATATCTAGATTTTTAGGAATTGATCAAAGTTATATAAAGTTGATGTTACCATCACATATATATAAACTTTTCATAATAAATGTCTTTATCACACATTTCCACTCCCATCAACACACGTAACATCAAATGCATTTTCGCAAAAGATGAAATGAAAATTGTTATCTAAGAACTTGAAAATTGAGTAACCTAATAAATGCAATAACCTTTTTAATAAGATGCAAGTTGTAAAGACTAACAAGTTTATGAAAGCAAATGGTCTTGACCCATATTTTCAAATTGGTGAGATAAAAGAAAGGGATAAAGTTTGTTTAACAATGATGTTTGTTCAATTTTCTCTCCTTTTCTCTCTATGAACCTATATTTTGGTTTATGCCTTTTGCGTGTGCATGTGAATGCAAATTCAACAATTTTAAAAATGATCTAAGAATTTTATGATGACAAAATATGAAAAATAATACCTCATATGTGATTGAATCAACAAGAGTTTGTTTACTAATTTCATAAATTTTAGGAAATGATATGAGATTTTGATGATAATAGAATATTAGAAAAACTACCTTATATAAGAGTGAATTAAGGAGCTTGTTTACAACATTTTGATAAATTGTAACTCTTTGAAGTTATTCCATAAAATATAAGCTTTTCCAATTTGTAAACAAATGTTATTTATTAATTTTAAAAAATAAAAGGAACATTTAGTGCCTAAATTGAATTTATTCAAATATGCTTTAACATCTAACTTAATTCATATGAACACCTTTTGAATTATGACACAAAATGTGTCAAATAATTTCACACATTAAATACCTCTCAACTTGTATGATTGGTTGTCTTCAAGTAAGTGAAAGATCGTATTCAAAGCAAATAATAACAAGCAATTTAGAATCACTTATCACACCCAAAATACCTACCTTGCAAAACATCACATTTTCAACTTAGAACAACATAATAGTGAACAAAAAAGAACTAAGCATACTCAAATTCTCCATATCACATATTAATATATAATTCCAAGCTCAATCATGTTTATTACATAACCAACATAATCAAATTATATAATTATTACTCTTACTATCACCCATTTTTACTATTATAATTATCTTTTCTTTGTTTTTTTTTTTTAATTTCACTTTTCTTCAAGTTTATACACTTGTTTTTTGATACGAACATAAACATTTTGTAGTGAATGCGCCTAGTTACTCCACATGCTCAAAGTACTTTTTGCATACTCATAATTCAAATCATCGTTTGACATGAAAGACGAAATTTTGTGATAAAGCCTCTTAGTTACTAAGTAATAAAAAACAATAAAGTATATAGGAATTTTAACTTATTTAATCATATTTATTCATTCACATCATATTTAAACTTATCTTGAAGGAGAAATTCACAAGAGAAGTAGTACACTTAAATCTTATGCATAGTTACAGAACTTACACAATTTTCACAAGGAACATGCATTTTAATAATCTTGAAAATCCAAACATGCTTAATCTTACTTTGTAAGATATTACACATCCTAAATCAAAAATTGTAATACTTGAACATGACAAGTAACTCGAATTTAAATAATGACACTAAATAACATGTTTATACTTCTTTAAAAAAAAAAAAATTATGTTCAAAGATTAGCCAAGTATGCAAAATTTCAAAAAAATTTAGGAATATCATACCAAACATATAAACAAACATAGAATCACATAAAATCATAAATTACCCCCCTAAAACATGAATCACACATTGTCCTTAATATGAATGAGAAGATAAACCAAAAAAAAAAAAACAAAAAAGAAACTTACTCAATTTATATTCAAAGAGTGATAGTTAGAGGTAATAACTTAAGATGTTGAATCTGAACAACCTAAACAAAGGAATTGAGGTATAGGCACATTTATTAAAAAAAAAATTAAAAGAAAAGAACAATAATTAATAAAAAGAATGTAAAAGAAAGAGGGCTTGTGTTGCTTTTTAAGAAGCATCTTGGCAAAAGTATATGACTCCTTTAGGCACCACCTCACTAACCAAATATGCCTTTAAATGTACCAGTGGCCTTATTATGCACTTTAACAGCTTCTTATGGATACCCCTTTATTACCATGAATAGGCTAGTCTACCTAGACTGAAGCATGTAAGGGAATAACTTATGATGTAAATTAGATAGTAGCACTTGTTATCTAACCTCAAAAGTTCTCTTATAAATATGCTTATCATGTTAATACTTGGTCTTTTCCATGTAAAGTTGAGCACTCTCATAAGCATTCAACTTAAACTCTTCTAACTCACTCAATTATAATAATCTCTTTTCACCCATAACCCTCAAATCCAAGTTGAATTTTTTAACTACTCAATAAGTCTTATGCTTTAATTTTACTAGTATGTAACAAGAATTCCCAAATACAAGTCTACATGCGGACATGCCTAAGGGTTTCTTAAAAGCTATCTTATATGCCCAAAGTGTATTATTTAACTTATTCGACCAATCCTTTCTTGACTTGGCAACAATTCTCTCTAAAATTAACTTAACTCCTAGAGTGCTAGCTCCACTTTCCCATTTGTTTAAGAATGATAAACAAGTGCTACCTTGTGAGTAACCTTATACATGTTCAACATGATATCAAACAAATGAGTACCAAAGTATGACCTTTTATCATTAAGAATCACTCTTAGGACACCAAATATAAAAAAGATTCTTTTTTTTGTTCACAAATCTCATCACCACCCCTAAGTCATTAGTTAGAGTTGCAATGACCTTAACATATTTGAAAACATAGTCCACTACTAACAAAATATATTAATTGTTAAAGGAAAAAGGAAATGGACATATGAAATCTATCCCCTACACATTGAATAGTTTAACCTCTAAGATATTAATTAATGACATCTTATTCCTTTTAGACACATTTCTAACCTTTTGACATCTATCACATATGCTCACAAGTTATTGAGCATCCTAGTATATGGTTGGCCAATAGAAACCAAATTGTTATACCATTGCAACTATTTTGGAAGTACCAAAATGTATGCCACACTCCAAGGAATGATAATGATAAAAAAATCACTAATCTCCTATTAGGAAACATCTCCTAATCATTCCATTAGCACAAAATTTGTATAAGAGTAGTTCCTCCCATGAGTAGTACTTCACATCACTCAAGAACTTCTTTTTTTTTATGATAGCTCAAATTGGGTGGAACTATGCCACTCATCAGGTACTTCACCAAATCTATATACCAAGGAATAATTGATATAACAAATGACTACTTATTTGGAAAGTTCTTATTAATGGGTATCTCTACTATTTGTGATTGTCCTTCTAATTTGGACAAATGATCAATTGTCATATTCTCTAAGTCCCTTTTATCTTGAATTTCAAAATCAAACTCTTAGAGTAACAACACCCACCAACTTAGTTATGGCTTGGCATATTTGTTTGCTAACAATGCTTAATTGTTGTATGGTTAATATAAACAATCACCTTAAAACCTATGAAATATGATTGAAACTTGTCAAATACAAAGACCACAACAAGCAATTCTTTCTTAATAGTTGCATAATTCAGCACCCAAGGCAAAGTTAGCAGCATCACACATTAGCTTAAATGGCAAACACTAATCTGGTGCTATTAGAATTGGTGCAGAAACTAACTCCTTTTTCAACCTATTAAAAGTATTCAAACAATTATCATTAAACTTAAAAGCAATATCTTTATTTAAAAGATTGCAAAAAGGTTTGGTAGTTTTAGAAAAATCCTTAATAAAATGTTAGTAAAAATTTGTGTGATTTGGGAAACTTCTAACTCCTTTAACATTGGTAGGTCATGACAACTTTTCAATTGTTCCTATCTTTGCTTGATCCACCTTAATGCCCTTTAGTAATATGTTATGGCCTAGCACAACACCTTCCTACACCATATAAAAACACCTTTTCCAATTTAAGACTAAGTTGGTCTCCTCACAATGTTGTAAGCATTTAGACAAGTTAGCTAAACAACTAAAGAAAAATCATCCATGAACACTTTCATGATCTTCTCAATAAAGTTAGAAAAAATGGTTATCATGCAACATTGGAATATAGCAAATGCATTACATAAACTAAAAGGCATCCTACAAAATGTAAAAGTACCATGAGGATGAGTGAAAGTAGTTTTTTCTTGCTCCTTTAAGGCTATATAAATTTGGCTATATCCTGAATAGCCATTTAGAAAATAATAATATTTATACTTAATAGGTCTTTCCAACATTTGATCAAGAAAAAAATAAGGAAAAAATGATCTTTATGGGTATTCTTATTAAATTTTTGATAATTTATACATACCCTCTACTCATTCACTATTTTAATGAGAATTAATTCACCATGTTCATTATGTAAAACAATTAAATCCACCCTTTTTTGGTAATAGATGCACTAGACTAATCCAAGAAGTATCAAACATTGTATAGATGATCCATACATCTAACTATTTAAGAATTTCAATCCTAACTACATCTTTCATATTAAGATTTAATTGTCTTTGATTTTTAATAACAAATTTATGGTTTTCCTTTATTAATATTCTATGCATGCACAAAGAAGGGTTAATTCCTTTAAGAAATGAAATAGTTTATTCTATGGCCTTTTTGCTCAATCTCAACACACTCAATAATTTTTCAAGTTAAAAATTAGATAAAGAGGCATTTAAAATCATTGGTAAAGTAATATTATCCATTAAAAAAGTGTACTTAAGATGTATAGACAATGACTTTAACTCCAAAATTAAGGCTTATACATAAAAAGTAAGTGGTTTACCTTTGCCTAAACTCCCAACTTGAAAACTTCTATACTTTATCATTGAATTAGTCACTTTTAAGGCAAATACAACTATTACAACCCTTAAATTATCATTCTTAATTGTCTTAGCACTCATTAAATAATTCTCAAGAGATTTTTCAAGATTTTTATTCCTTAAAACTTCTTGAGTCAACTTATCAACAAAATCAATTTCAAAAACATGATTAGTGCAAGAAGAATATCTAGTAACATCAGGTAGAATAAATTTTACTTCTTTAATGTTAACCTACCATTTTTAATATCTATAATGATGTCAACTGTGAGAAAAAAAAAAGATAACCTAATATAATTGTAATCTCCTTACCTTCTTCCATTTCTAGCATAATGAAATCAATAAGAATGAAATTTTTTTTACCTTGACTTATATGTTTTCCAAGATACCCATGATATATTTTACTGATTGGTTGGCTAACTCTAAAGAAATGGTAGTAAGCTTCAGCTTTTCCAATCCAATTATTTTCATATAGATAAAGGCATTATGAAATACTAGCACCTAAATCACATAAAACTCTAGAAAAATTAACAAATACCCTAAATTCTTAAACTTTGGTTGAAATTTATTCTGGATAATTGCATTACACTTTTCAGTCAAAGTAATGGTCTCATGCTTCTCTAATTTCTTTTTGTTTGATATAATCTCTTTATGAAATTTTGCATAAGTAGGAATCTATACTAAGGCATTTGTAAAAGGAATATTAATATGTAAGTGCCTAAATAGTTTAAAAAATTTCCTAAACTATTTATTTATCTTATTTTGCTTTGCCTTATTTTGCTTGGACCTCTGAGGAAAAGGATTGAAAGGGACAAACACCTTAAATCCTTAAACTTTGGATGAAACTTATTCTAAATAATTGCACTGCACTTTTTAATCAAAGTAATGGTCTCATGCTCCTCTAATTCCTTTTTGTTTGATATAATCTCTTTAAGAAACTTTGCATAAGTAGGAATCTATACTATAATCTCTTTAAGAAACTTTGCATAAGTAGGAATCTATACTAAGACATCTGCAAAAGGAATATTAATTTACAGTTGCCTAAATAGTTTAAAAAATTTATCAAAATATTTATTTACCTTATTTTGCTTGGACCTCTAAGGAAAAGGAATGAGAGAGACATAAGGATTGATTTCTTATAGTGGTATGGATAACATTTCAGTTTATTCAACTTTTTTTCTAACTTACCTTTTCATGGCTCACATTAACACCATTATCTATTACAGCCTCACTACTTACCTAACTGAGTTGCTTACCACTTCTTAGGGTTAATACCTTGCACTACTCCTTTGGATTAACCTTTATTTTACTAGGTAAATTCCCCTGACCATGAGGTTGAGTTGCATTTACTACCTAACCCATTTGAACTTCTAAATTCTGATTAGAAATAACTAATTGATTAAATTTAGACTTTAGTTGCTTAAACCTTTCTATAATCGCATTATGTCATGGATAGGTTATGTCATAGACATTGATGAGTTAAGTACGACTTGACTCTCACATCCCACATTAGATAAAGATGAAGATATTGGGTTATATAAGCGTGGGTATTACATACCTAATAGGATGCCTTTTAAAGAGAAAGTAATGACCCTGTAACTGATGATATCAAAGCTAACCCGACCTTGACTCTGACTTTGATGTCTCCCACTTAGCACTACAAGCGAAAGAAGTAGGCAGGGGAGACCTCGATTCTTGACAAAGATGTTGATGGATTCAGTAGGGGAGAATGTCATAGACGGGTTATGTCACGAATATGGACGGGTTAGGTACGACCTGACTCTCACATCTCACATCAGATAGGAAGAAGGGGATTTTAGGTTATATAAGCGTGGGTACTGCACACCTCAATAAGCTGTCTTTTAAGGAGAAAGTAATGACCCCATGACAATTAGTTAGCTTTTCAATAGCTAACTCTTATGCTAGCTTGCTCTCTTCTTGTTGCATCATTCCTTAGGGTCTTGGTTAAAAATCAGGAGGATTGGAAGATCTTAAGCTACTGCCTTGATGTCCTTGATCTTTCTAAGATAAATTAGGGTGATTTCTCCAACTTGGGTTATAAGTCTAGGAATAAGGATTATTTTGCTAATGCTTATTAAAATTTGACACAAACTATGCTTATTTAACTTACACATAATCAAAGTTAAACTATGCTCCTTTACACCAATTACAATTCACAACATTAAGATTATAAACAACATTAACATTTGAAACAGTACTAGCATTACCTAACTTATCAAACATTTTTACCAGGTTATCAACCTTGGCATTTATCATATTTATTCCATTAATTTTATACATACCTTAAGCTCTTTAAGGCAGACCTTTCCTGTTTGATCACTAAGAATTCTTTGAAGCAATATCTTCCACAGCTTATATGCCTCTTTTGTTGACTTACTTATCAAAGCACCTTATGTAGTTGACTTTATAGTAATTTTAATTAAATGTGTTAAACATTATAAAATGATTGCATTAACAACTAGTTAGGTTAACCATGATAGGGACATTGTCTTTATAACTCCTTAAACCTTTCCTAAACTTCATACATGGACTCATTATCAAACTAAACAAAATTAGTAATATCATTCTTAAGTTTTATAATGTTCTTAATGGGGAATACTTACTTAAAAGTGCTTGTGATGAGGCATTTTAGGTTGTAAAAGAATTAGAAACCTTAAACTTTAGCAAGATCTTTGCCTTACCTTTATGAGAGAATGGAAAAAGTCTCAAATAAATGACACCATTGCTAACCCCATTTATTTTGATAATATTACAAATTTCCAAGAAGTTAGCAAGATTTGCATTTAGGTCTTATGACTCTCCACCAAACTGATCTTATTAAAACATTTAAGTAAAAACTAGTATGATCTTGAAATTATTAGCATTCACTATTAGCCTCATAATGTTAGATTAGGCATTATTAACACTTAACATGACATAATCACACAACGCTTTTGGATTTTAATTTTGGTTTTGAATTTGATTGATTAATTCGTCTTCCATTATTTCTTATTTTTGCTCCAATCATTGTTCTTTCCTTAATGTATGCAGAGTTCATTTTATCTTAAGATTAAATAAGATACTCTACCTATGTGTATGTGATAACAATCCTAATATTAAAAACAAAAAAAATCACTAAAAACTATAAATATGAATCAAAACCTAACAAAAATAGTTCTGATCACAAAAAAAAAAAAAACACAAAAATGATTGGAAGCCCTGGTAAGCAAATATTTTTTGCCAAGATAAGGTGGTGTTAGCAACAAAACAACTAGTTTTGAACAAAACGTTTTTTTCCTTCAAATAGGTGTAAGTGCAATTCCTAATTTAATAGTCATTTTTTATTTCTATTAGTGTCTTCCTCCATTTTGGTTGAAAAACACCTATCATAATAAAAATTTTTCAACATAATACTAAAGAATCAAAATATCAACTAAGCCTAATTTAACCCTTATTTAGAATAAAAAAACTAAATAAAAGGAAAATTTTGCTTAATTTTAGCAAATATCACACTACTAGTTTTCCAAAATGACATTATACGTAACAAAAACAAAATACTAATCTTAATTAGGTATCAACACATTTAATTAGCCCTAAATGAGAAAGAAAACACACAAAAACAAAAAATCAATGAAACCCTAAGCAAAAAAAAAAAAAAAAAAACTCTAAAGAAGAAGAATTACAAAAATTGAATAAAAAAACTAACTTAATAAAAAAGCAATTTAGAATAGAATCATACACTAAAAATAAAATAAAAGTATAAATCAAAATCAAAACAAAAGCCAAAAAACAATCTAAATTAATAAAGAAAATTTGTTTTTTTTTTTATATTGAAACTCTCTTTTCCACTATTGGTCCCAAAAATTTGATAGTCTTAAAATCCACCAAAAGTGTATGAGATGTTCAAATAGTAACTAGATGTAAGTCCAAGTATTAAGTCCACAAGGAGGAAATTCAAGTACCAAATTATACAAATTTCCTATATTATTTAGATAAATCAAATAAATAAGGATTTATCTAATTATAAAATTAAAAATCACTTTTAAAACATAATCTAAAAATCAATAAATAAGGTTTCTAGGACTTGAATTTTGCCAACTAAATACCAATAACAAAACTTAACATTCGGTTATTAGAATTAAACTTGTTAACAACAATGACCGAATTTCTTAAGGTATATAATAATCTCTTTTAAAACTCAACAACTATACTCATATTAATCTTATATCTACTTTTGTGATTATAAAAAACTAATACAAGTTCCTTAAAATTTAAAGAATTCTTAATAGTGATCACAAAAATGTGTATTTATTTCTAAACTATATAATTTAGGTTTAATACTTTTACAAATTAGTATTAACCTTTCACTTTCACTCTATCGTTTAATATCTTAAATATGCAAATAATGACCATTTACTCATAGAGTGGAAATCCAAAGTATCAAATTAAATTAACTAAGATTATTCAAAAAAATCAAAAAATTATGTTGTAACAAAATTTAGTAACTACATCCTTACCCTAAAATAAAAGTTTTACCCATTAATATTCATCAAAACAAACAAATAAACAATTAAATATTTACAAAATATCCAAAAACAAATTAATAAAGAGTGAGGAAGAAGAGACAAAAGAAGAAAGGCTGACGATCTTAAAATTTTGCAAATTTGTCTTTGGTCTTCATTGTTTTTAAATCCTTTATTTGTTGTTTCATTTTACTTCTCTACCATTTGGAACTCTCATCCTAATTGTGATATTGTCTTTTCAATATTTATTTTTCTTAAAACTATAATTTTCCTAGCACATACATCCTAAAAAATCAACTATAATATCTATTTTTTAGGATTTCTAATATAATTTGGATTTTTTTTTCAGATTTATACCATTGACTTATAATTAATTTTTAAATATCAAAATAATAAAATTTCAATTTGAACTTTTTATAAAAGTTGTAATTTTATAACTTAACTTTCTAAAAAGTTAAAGAACATCTCATTGCAAGATCCATAACTCTAATTATAACTTAAAACCTGAGTAGTATTTAAATTATCAAAATATGAAAACTTTTTTAATCTAAATTCTTTATCTTTTTCATCATTTAAACTTAAAAAATAGCAAAATAAAAAAAGATAAATGTAATTAAAATCTAAAACATTAAAATTAATTAACTTAAAAAATTTAAAAATATATTTAAATTATTGTTTAAAATGTGTGAAAGGCGATTTAGTGTATGTATGGTGAACATTCTCAATTAATCAATGCTCACTCTTTTACTCCTTAAAATCATGATTCTCTGCTTTTCTCCTTGTTCTCTGTCTTATGTCTTATCCACGAGTCCGATCAAGTTTGTGACTTATTTTCCATTCATTTAACCACCTATTAGATCATTCCCGATCAAGTGAAAAATATATACCAAGAAGGCCTTATCTTACATCCTTCTATTGCACATCATTTTGCTCGAATTCAAATATTATAACTTTTGTGACTTTGTCGAACCCATCAGCAAATTCAATATAGACAGATTGTGCTGGCTTTAATCCCTAGTCAACTCTCAGTGTTATGAACGTAATAGGAAGGAACAAAATCTGTGGATAAATTATATGAGAGAGAAGAAAGAGAGAAGGAGAAAAAGAAAGAAAGAAAGTAATTGAGAGACAAAAATAAAGTTTGGAGAAAAGAAGAGAAGGACAGAAAGAAAAGAGAGAAAGTAATTAAACAAAGAAAATAAGATTTTGAATTAATCCATTGTCTGTCCACTTCTTATGTATTAGTGTATATATATATATATATATCAACCTCTAGTGGGCCTTCATTATATATTACTTAATCTATTATTTTATATTATTAGACTACCCTCATTATTAGACTTAGGGTATGGATCCTAACACATCCCCTACCCCAAAATCATCCTTATCCTTAAGGACTTTGTGATCCTCAAATGGTGGCTAAGCGGGGGTCGGTGTGTCACCCTCACCCTTTTTACTTTCTAGTGTATGGAATAACTTCTAAGAGCATTAATGACCATATGTATACTTATCCCTACATTAATAACACATTTTGACCCTCTTCAATTCATCTTATGACATACAATCTAAGGTTCCTTTAGATAGGTCCTGAACTCCTTTAATTGCTGGTGTGACCATATTCGTTTGTGGCTTGATTGCTATGTTTGGAGTACTTTGTTTTCTCCCTTTTTCTAGCAGCACTCATGGCTAACTCCTACAAGGTTGTAAACTTGAAGGCCTCTTTAAGTATGGCTAGTTGGAGTATTTTCACCATCAGATGAATCCTATTGTTAAGCCCACTAAGAAAACTCGAAATGAAAAATCATTCAATGAGCAAGGGATTTTGAGTTCCTTAAAACGCTCTTAGTATATTCTCACCCTTGTTGTCTATTGTAGTTTATAAAACTCCTTAATGATATTTGGCTATAATGGATCCCTAAAATGGTGACAAAGGTCTTACTTGAATAAGGTCCATGTTCCATTGGGCTTAACTACTAATCATCCTTGCAACTCGATATCTACCCTACTATCCATATACATGGCTATGGTTTCTACCCTTTCATCCTCTGCGACACTGTAGTACTAAAAATAACAATTGCACTTAGTTAGTCTCGTGTACAGATTCTCATCATCAAAATTTGGCAGCTTTAGTTTCAATATCTTGGTTGGCAGTTTTAGATTCCTAACACACGATAATCTCCTAATGAAACTTCCCTTACCTACGTTTAAGGATTTAATTTTGGGAGATGGAAGGATACCCTGCCCTACAGAGTTATTTGGCATTCCCACCACTCCTTGCTTCTCTATGTATTGAACAAGTGCTTACATGGTAAAAGTCCCCACCACTTGCTACATTATAGCTTTAGTTTCTACCTGGATACTCTTAATAAGTTGCTTCTTCAATGCTTGTACTTGGTCGAGTAGAGACTCCAACGGTTGAACCTTTTTGACCAATGATTGTATCAATTACTCATGTTGTCGAAGTTGTTCATCCATCGCCTTAAGTCTTATGTTCTCTACCATTTTTAGATTATGCTTCCTTATTAAAATCGAAGCGGCGCCTAAGGTCAATGCTCTAATACCAATTTGTTAGGAATAAGTTGCTTCTTCAATGCTTGTACTTGGTCAAGTAGAGACTCCAACGGTTGAACCTTTTCGACCAATGATTGTATTAATTACTCATATTGTCGAAGTTGTTCATCCATCGCCTTAAGTCTCATGTTCTCTACCATTTTTAGATTATGCTTCCTTGCTAAAATTGAAGTGGCGCCTAAGGTCAATGCTCTAATACTAATTTATTAGGAATGTAGTAGAAAGGAATATTATTTGTGGATAAATTGTGTGAGAGAGAAGAAAGAGAAGGAGAGAGAGAAAGAAAGAAAGTAGTTAAGAGAAGAAAATATGATTTAGTGAAAAGGAGAGAATGATAAAAAAAAAGATAAAAAATAATTGAACGAAAAAAATAAAATTTTGAATTAATTTATTATTTAATTACTTCTTATATATTAGTATTTATATATGTAAATTTTTAGTGAATTTTTATTATATGTTATTTAACTTATTATTTTATATTATTAAATTATCCTATTACTCTCTCTGGCTACGCACATCATTTCCGAAACAGGAGAGGCTCACCATTCACTCGGTTTGTTTGAAATTCAAAAGAAATTGAGGACATAACTACCCGCTGCCCCGTCCCATTCGCCTCATCCGCTCTACCCCCTCGGCCGCACTCAGCACGGACAGCAACAGCACACAGGTAGGTGCAATTTTTACTACTCCAATTTGCTGCTGCTGCATTTTGGTTTCTATTCCGCTTTTTGTGTTGTTTTTTCAACACAATGTTAATAACAACAACAATAACGTGATGTTGTGGTGGAGGTGAGGATAATATAGAAAATGGAAAGGAGGAATACAGATGAAGTAATAATAGGAAGAGCAGGAGGAGGCAGGCAGAGCGATCTCCTTAAATCTTTCAGGCTCGCTGTTCGTCCTATTCTCACTTGCTGCTCCCATGAGGTTATTGTTCCCTTCCCTCCACTCCCTCCTTCTATTCTCTTGCAATTTTCTCTATTGTTGTTGTTGTTGTTGTTGTTGTCATGTTGATGTTGATGTCGATGTTGCTGTTGTTGTTGTTACTACCACTACTACGCTGCTGATGGATTGAGTTGACTGAATTTTTCATTTATTGGGATGTAATTCGGGTTTTTGGGTTTTGGTTGTGCAATTGTTGAGAGGAAGACGGAGCATCCGGATTTTCTTTTCCTGGTTCCTTGTTTCAATCAAGGTGGAATTTCTGTTCTCCTTTTTTCTTTGCGAGGGGTGTTGGGTTTGCATTAGCAACTGCATAGACACTACTAGAATCGTCTACTATTAACCAACACCTGAATAATGGTCAGGCAATATTCTTTTCGAGCTGTGCAGAGATTGCTGATTTCTGCATATTCTTTGATATTTTAATGTATTAAACATATATAATAAACACTCTTTGCTCCTGATTCTGTTGAATTGGTTCTGTTCATTGCTTTTGTTCCCTCATAAGGTTGAAAAATAGGTGGACCTGTTGGCTCTCTAATTATGTGTTCATGGTTCCCTTTTTTTTTTCTTTTTTTGTCTTTTTTTTATTTTAAACTTTAACTTTTCGTCCCCTTTGTTTCTTGTATGTTCTTCAAGAATTTTAATTGACAACAATTTCTTAATGTATACACGTGAAGGACTTTACTAAAGGATTTTCAAGGTTCAATGGTTCGGAGCAGCAAAGCCTCCGCCATCTGTTTATTCAGGTATTTGCCATTTTTCTTGGCCTTTATATTATGTATCACAAATCTCGTAAACATATATTTATTTGAACTTAATTTAGTTGCCAACAATCACTATGTCCTATTGCAATTTTTGATAAACCAATTTGTTGCCCAAACATTCAAGAATAATGCATGGGAAAAGTTCTTATTGTAGTTGTGTCTATTCTCGAACATCATATCCTTCCCTACCTCAGTGCAAGTCAGGAAACCTTAGCCTATGCAAACAAGATCTATATTTTGTCACCATTACCCATTATGTTGCTGTTAAAGAGATTAAGTATTTAAATGTGTAAAATCAGGTTAGAACTAGTGCAGCATGAATAAACAAATTGTTAAATAATAATGTGTCATTTTAGTTGTTTTGCCTGATGAATTAGTTGCATGTGCAATCATTGGCCTGTTCTGCTTCTGAAAGCTATTCACATTTAAATTTCTAGCTTTATCTGCGGTAATATGTTTTTCAACCTTTCCTTTGCTTTTAAGTTCCTGAAAATTCATGCTGATGCTTGGGGCGGTGATCTAAAATTTTCAGGTCATTACTTCTTTGCATAAAATGATAGAGGTATGCACTTTTGTCTGCCATTTAGTTTCATTTTGTTTTTCCTACCACTTCTTTCCACCTAGATTGCTGCTTTCATTCAATTGTTCATTTATTTCTCATGGAAACAATGTTGAAAGATTTTCCAAGTCTAGATATGATGTTAGGTTGAATGCATAAGTTGCATGTCATGCCTTTGCTCAAGTAGGTAAATGATTTGTTTAACTCTAAAACTAACAATCATTTGATTGGTTTCACACACCACCTAGACCTATCGCTACAAGAAATTTTGGCAATTGGATTAATATAGGTGTATGGTCAGAAACAAAGTCTGAAAGTAATAGTTAATTCAAAAATTAAATGACTTGATTTAAGGAATTTTAGACCTTTTGAATACCTGCATATCTGTCATCACCTTCAAAAAGTTTGGTAAGTAGAAGAATGTGTGAATATGGAGAAGTAAAAACATTGAGTCAGTATCAGTGAAATATAAATAAAGTTTTCACAGCTTCTGGAAAACTTCAAAATTGGAATTTGGTTCTAATATTCATGCACCATCAAGAGTGAAGTTTATCAGAAGAACAATTATCTTATAAATAGCATGTAGCCACTCACATAGTATCAGCAAATAGAATTTGCTTCTTTACTAATAGACCATCCTTGTGAGCACATAATTTAGGAATAAGCAGTAAAAATAAAATTCTGACATTTCTTATCAGTGCCATCATAATGACAATATGGATTACATTTTGCTGAAGCCAGCATATCCTTCACAATTGGTTTTGTTGCATTCCAAGTTTGAACTCTCAGTCTCTCTCAGTCTCTTTTCAAATATTACAGGAAGAGTTCAAGTCATTATGCATTGAAACACAGGTACATCTCATTTTCATAGCTGATTTTATCATTATGCCATTATTACATTTATTTTGGTTTTGTCTCAAGGTTCCAGACAAGGGATTCCCTTGAAAAATTTATATGGGTGGTTATCTGCTATTAGGATAAAGCAAGAACTTCTATTTGGATAAGGGGGGAGCTTATTTAAGTCAAGGTCACTTGGATCACTTTAAGGTGCATGACTGGATGGACCAAGAGGGTGTTCCTATTATCTCCTAAAGATGATATGAAAACACCATAAGCTGCTTTCTTCATTTTACTAAAATGTCAAATCCAAATTCTAGATAGGGAAAAAGCTATGTGTTAAAGGTTTGTGAACTAAAAAAAAAAAAAAATAATATTGGCATCTTGCTTGTGTGTCTGATTCCTTGAAGTAGACTCTTAGTTGGAAATTTGTTTTATTTCACAAGTTATGCATTGTGGGGTTTTCCTGAAAAGCTAGGACTTTGGGTTTGGCAGCAGAATATGATGCACATGTAGGAAGTGATTGCCCTTTACAGGAACATACAGTTGTTGCTGTAGGAAGCACATGAACATATGTTCTTCACTAACAGTTGGTGCGAAATATTCATTGAAATTGAAGGCTGCATATTTAAATAATCCACATGTGAAATGTGAAAGCTTTGCTCTTGTTCTTGTAGGGTTTTGTGTTAGGTAATTCTTGAGATTAAATTGTTGTTCCATATTGAATTTGGACAATGTTTAAAATAATACAATACTAATATAAATATAGTCTTGCTCTCTAATTGGGAGATGACTTCCCAGCATCCTTATCTATATGAACATGGTATCATCATCTATTTAGAGAGAGAGACTCTTCCCTTCTATGCAGTTTCTCTAGACCATAATCATTACATTGTGTCAACTGATGTCACATTTTTGAGTATTTTCCTTTCTATGCAGTGTCTGTTGAGTCTTGTAGTTCACCTGCTACTAAAGAAATTGATGTTTATTATTAATGTCCTGTCATTTTCAAGTATAAAACTATGGATCTCAGAACATTATATTTCTAGCAACTTCTGGAGTATGTCCTACCAAGACAATCTTCTCGTTTAAAAATCCTATGCAAGATGATCTTGACTCATTGGAATCTACCCATTGCTCTTAAAGGACAATGAAGTTGTATTTGACATTCCATAGCTCATTTTTCTAGTGCCAACACAGTTCTCTCTCCCTTCATGCCTTTATTTGTTCTCTTGACACTACTCTATCCCTAAGTCTGTTGGTGAGATAGTCCACCATCTTGTTTGCAAGAAAGCTATAGACGAGGATATACATGTTATTGAAACCAACCACACTTGGGATTTGGTTCCTTTACCTTTGAGAAACTCACAATTGGGTGCTAATAGGTGTCCATGGTGAAGTTAAATTCTTATGGGTCTTTGGCTAGGTTAGCCCCATTAATGGCAAAAAAAATATGCTCAAGTTTATGATATTAATTATTTTGGTATCTTTCCTCCAATTGCTTAACTAGTTTATGTTAGACTGCTATCTCTCTTGCAACCATTCATCCATGTTCTCTGTATTATTATTAGCTTGGTATGAAGATTGCACTTTTAGACAAGATTTAGAGGGAGAGTTATGTGTGGAGCAATCATTAGAGTTTGTTGCTCAAGGGGAGATTGGTCACATGTGTAGTTTGAAGAAATCTCTTTATTACCTCAAACAGTCTCTGAGTACTTAGTTTGGAAAGTTCAGCGAGGTTGTCACTCAGTTTGGTGTTGCTCATTGTTATAATGATCATTTTATGTTCTAATGAAACCCTAATGAAGTGAGTATGATATTGTGATAACTGAGAGTGACCAGGCAGGTATCGTCTTTGAACTAGTTTCTTCATGCACATTTTCAAACCAATGGTTCCAAACAGTGGAAAATGATGAGAGTATTTTTTGTGAAACAAGCAGACTCGATGCATGTCATACCTTGAGTTCTTCATTGGTATGTTGTGTTGTGCATTTCAAGTACTTGAAGAGAATACATGGCTTTGGTGTGTGGTATTATGATAATGGGTACACTAAAGTTGCAGGGATTTTTAATACTAACTAGGTTGGATCTTTCAATAATAGAAGATCTACCACTGGATTTTGTGTATTAGCTGGGAGCAACTTTATGTTGTGGAAAAGCAAGAAACTAGTGGTGTCTAGTTCAAGAAGCTTCAACAAGGATTGTTTGTGTGTTAATATGTAAATAGTGTTCCCACATTGATTATGTACAATGACTATAGGAATACAATGGTAATGTAAATATAGCTTTGTTCCCTAATTGGGGAATCACTTTCAACATATGTGTTTTAACATATGAGTTTGGCATCAGTAACTGTGATCAATGCAGTGGCAACTAAAGGATGTCTGGCAAGTTTATGGTTTTGGCCAAATGTATGGTCCTCAAGATGGAACCTTGAAAATGCTGCCTACTAGCTCACTTAGGAAGTGTCTTCTAGTTTTGCATCTCAGTGCTAGTAAACGAGCTTAGGCATCTTTCTTGTAGTGTACATGTAGTAGATAATTTTCTATGCTGTCTGCAAATTGCCACCTCTATTTTGCAGGTGGGAACCACTCTCGATACAGTGGAGCAACTTGTGGAAGAACAAAGTCTGGACCCCCTGTTTTCAGATAGGTAGGCATCATCATCACTTTTAGTGGCATCTTGATATACAGTTTACTGATAAAATTATTATAAATGGTTCTTGGTGTATTTTACTTGGTAGTTACAATTTCCAAGGACATTTTTGTTTGT
The DNA here is from genome assembly GCA_023213295.1 of Bruguiera hainesii. Classification (NCBI taxonomy): domain Eukaryota; kingdom Viridiplantae; phylum Streptophyta; class Magnoliopsida; order Malpighiales; family Rhizophoraceae; genus Bruguiera; species Bruguiera hainesii. The sequence goes on from JAHOYR010000008.1 coordinate 4,177,721, forward strand.
CAGACTTATTCTGGATATAAGATGAATTTATCTTTGTTAGTGGGTCAAAACAATTTCATGGGCATGGATTAGAGAACAATTTATCAATACAAAGGAAGAAATTGATTTTACAGATTCTGCTTTGTACTCGGATCATTTGACAAGTCTCCATAATACTTTCACCCTTTTAAGGGGCCATTTTTAATGAGGAAACAAGTTTAGCTTTCTGGTACACAAGGCCAGTTCTGATTCAAGGAAAATTTGGTCCAAGCAATTTCCTATTATGCTTAAAACAAAGCCATTGCTACTCCTGAATGATTTGATGTACTTTCAGTTGTCTGCCACTTTACTCCTGCACTAAAGTCTTGAATCAATGTATCTTTTACTTGACAAACCTCAAAAAAGGAAGAAGATGCCAGTCATTTTGTAACATAGGCCTTCTGATTACATCTGTCAGAAAAGAAGAAACAAAGGTGTTATCTTTTGAAAATTATGTTGGGAGTACCCAATATGAATCTATTAAAGTATTCTGGTTGTTCTATGCTGTGTCAAAACTACAGGTTTACTAACGTTTCTGGAGTTATCTTTCTTGGGTATCCTTTTTAGCAGGACAAATGTATTTGATGTTGCACGTGATTTGTCAATGGAAAAGGAAAAAGAAATACGCCTCTTGATGGGTATCTTGGAAAGGGTGAGTGTTGAATCATACTCTATTTAGAAATAAAAAAGATGGATATTGCTATGAGCTAAATATTACCAGACACTTTGTAAGCATTCTTTGCTGGTAGTAGATGTGATGTGTCCCACATCAGTTCCTGAGGGGGTTTTTGGGCTGTTTATAAGAGTTGGGTCAACTCTCCATTCTAGAGCTAGCTTTTGTGGTGGAGTTAGGGTTCAAACTCTTATCAGGTGGTATCAGAGCCAAACCTCAGAGGGTTGGTGGGGCGCATGTACAAAAGTTCCCTGCCACCACCGTGCCAATGAGACAGCACGGGGACGTGCAGTTTAAAGGGGTCGGGAATGATGCGTCCCACATCAGTTCCTGAGGGGGTCTTTGGGCTGTTTATAAGAGTTGGGTCAACCCTCCATTCTAGAGCTAGTTTTTGTGGTGGAGTTAGGGTTCAAACTCTTATCAAGATGGATTGCCATTTAGTATGACAAAATTTTAGACCTTAGGCATTTGGTTCAAACTTTAGAGTGTTCTACTTGTGGTAGGTGTGTGTGGTGCGCAAGTCAAATCCAAACAGTGTTCTTGGTAGAGCTCAATTTGGCACTGCAAAGCAGATAATTGCTTTTATTTAGGAACCAGACTGTTGAATTGTCGTGGAGCATTATCATGTTTCCCTAGGATTTGCCTCTTGTTCCTTGACTGCATTACTCATCATCATATTATCATATTTCAGTGCCTTTTATTTTCAGTTGCATTACTGGGTGCTTGTGCCAAAGTTAAAATGTTACGTAATCATTGCTCACCTCTGTATTTCCACCTTGTATCCTGACCACTGCATCTGCTGTTAAACGACGCCTCAATTATTAGGCTGAAGAACGTAATCACATCATTGGAGCTCATATTGAACTACTTAAGAAAGGAAGACAAGATGTCCCAGGGACAGCAGATACTATTGAGAAGGTGTGACATTTGTATGACTGTTTCTAACTTCTATTCTTTTCTATTGGTGAAACAAAGTGACAAGTTTGCTCAAATTTAGTGAATCACGATTGGATTTAATTGGCTGGATTAACTGAAGCTTTTATCCGCTGTAAATGTTGCAGCTGAGAAGAGTGATTGTAGATTATGGGACACAGTAATGGGCTTTAAGGTATGCATGCATTGAGTCTACATGTTTCCCAATATATTGGTGAAATTTTGCAAGCAAAATCATTCATGGAAAAGAAACAGATGCCATTTGGGAGCTAGTGCATTTATTGGACATGTCTGCGTCCTCTTGAATATCGACAATATTCTCATGGCTGAACTGGTAGCTTATGTTTCAATCTTTCTGAGAGCTAGAGAAACTCGTATAATCTACATTTATTTTGTCAAATTCTTCACCTCCTTTTGGCTTTTGATATTCAATGTTCATTATGCCTTGTATTTTGGAAAATCTGATGTGGACGTTTTCAAGTTACTGAAATGGCATGATGGACATGCAAATTTTGCCTATGGATGATTTCATCACGGAGACGTTGTCACGACCTTTTTGCTTTAGGCAACTAGTCTTAATATTAAGAGGACATTTTATGTTGTGATGGTTAGCATTATCACGTGAATTTGGGTTGTGTAAACTCATACGGGGTTGGAAAATAACTGGGAGGTGAATTTCATGGCCTGCTTGGGTAAACAAGAAGTATCCCAAGGTGACATGACATTTAGATGAACAATACGACTGCCTAAAAAAAAGAAAAAAACTGAAACAAAAAGGCTTTATTAGTGTGTATGTAAAAGAGTCTGGATGAAGGCAATCTCCGGCCTATATTGGCATCCATGAAAGGATCCAGCAAACTGATTATCTGGGTATGCTGCAGTTTAAATAACGGAAAACTGTCGGTACTGCTAATAAAAGATACGAATGTCCTTTGCTTTTATAACAAAAAAGTTCTCACCCCCGCAACCCCCCCTCTCCAACACACACACACACACACAAAGTCCCACCCATCTATTTGCATACGACTCTTTAGATGAGCTACAATAATTTGGAGATACGTGAAAGCAACTGCTTTTTCTTGACCCATACAATCAATTGTGGATTCCAATGTTTCAGCAAGCAATAGAGAATCAATGGAGGACAAGGGGAAATCAAGAACTTAAAGTTTGACTATTTTTCTCTTAGTCTTCAATGGCATTCTTGACCTTGAGACCTTTCTTTACAATGTTCATTTTCATGCTTGAGCCAGTTTCAACGAGGATCGTTTCGTTATCTTCCTTTTCATTCCCTTATTCAAGCCTTTGAATTCAATCTCCAGTTTTCATAATTTGAATGGGCATTATTAACATTGAGCGTCTTCGTTTCTTTTCTTGAATTGATTATGAATATGCCTTGCATTTTCTATCAACTCTTTTCCTTCGAAGATTGAACTGTTGTGATCTTCCTCTTCTTCCCGTATTGGCACTACTTTGTCTTTTACTTTCGTGAGTTGGAATTAATCTATTTATTAATTACACTCAAATAAATTCATTAATAATATCACAACATTTAGCTATTATCAAACTTAAATATAATGGTGCATGGAAAATCAAAATAAAGAGTAAAGCAAGAATTAAATAGTATTTTATGTTTTAGGAGGGAAAGGTGGTAAATAAGAATTGAATTATATTTTATGCTTTTTGGAGGAAAAAGTGGTTTACTGTTTAGGATTTAGAATTTAGGGTTTATATTGAAATGACATTCTCTTAGTCTTTAAGGACATTCAAATATAATAATTGTCTATGTTTTAGAGGAAATTTTGGTCATGGGTCGAAGGTAAACTTCCCTCACATGGCTAAAGTTGAGGATCTTTAGAATTGGATTTATCGGTGTGAGAAATTTGAGGTTGATGGAACTTCAGTTGAAACTAAAGTTAAACTCAAGTCACTCATTTAGAAGAAATAATGTTACAATGGTACATAAATCAATTCATGCTTAATCTTTAAGTTGTTCTTTAAGAGAATTTTGCACCAATTAACTATTTGTTTTAGTACTAAGGCATTCGATGAACCTTTGACAAAGGCTTTTACTCATATAAAAGAATTTTGTATCTAAGTACTAAAATATCTTTGGTTTCTTGCTTAATAGGATAAATATGCTAAAGAAGCATACCATTAAGATCTTTTTCATTGGCCTGCAATAAGAGATTTAGCATCTTATGAGTATGTTCATGCTCCAAGATGTTTTTACTTTAGTGAAGTTGCAAGAAGCTATAATAGTAGCTTTGCAAAACAAGACTAAGTTCCCTTTTCATCTTCTCCCATTATTGCTTACTCCAACTAAGGCAGCACGTATGCCAAATACTACTCCTACATCTTTTACTTCTTTTAAGGATGCTAGAGTTACTGGAGTAAGGGTAAATAGACCATATGTTGGCTATGTTAAACCTTCTAAATGGGAGAATAAAGAAGACTTTGATGACAAGAGAACCAAGAGGCTTTGTATTTTGTGGGATTAGAAATATGAAACATGTCATCAATGTTAGAATAAGAAAAATATTTTCTTATTAAAATTTGAGTCAAGAGTAAATAAGTCTAGGGGGAGGGAAATTAGGAGTCTATGGAGAATAATAGAGAAAAATCACTTTATATTTCAGTTCATGCCATTACTAGAATAGACATTAGCAGATGTAAAACCATAAGACTTATTGTTTATATAGGGAGTAAGGCCATCCATATTCTTATAAAATTAGGAAGTACTCATTGCTTCACGGATTTGAATATAGCTAAAAACCTTAGGTATCATTTCAAACTTGAAGTTAAGGTGGATGATGGGAATTGCATTGAATGCATTGCTATATATAGGGCATTTAAATGGACCCTACAAGGGTACACCTTTGTTTTTAATGTTTACATTCTTTGGGTAATTATGGTATGGCCTTAGGAGTTTAATAGTTGAAAATTTTAAAAGATATTAATTGAAATTTTTAGCAATTGAAAATGGATCATTAAGTGAAGGAAGGAAACATGTTTTAAGGGGGGATTAATGCTTTAGTGGCTAAGAAGATCAATGATAAAACACTAACCAAAAATCTATATTATTCTATCTATTTATTTAGTTTGTGCTTAAATTAGATTTGAAATAAGACTTATAATTTCTTTAAGTTATGTCTTTCAATCTATCACCTAATGAAGTTGTGTAGGTAATCCTCTCAAAATTTGACGATGCCTTCAAAAAGTCTGATTTTCTTTGCCCTCTAAGGGGGTATGAACATAAAATCCCATTAATAGAAGGTTCACAACCAATGAATATTAGGCCTTATAAATATCTTTTTAGGCTAAAAAATGTCATTGAAAAGATGGTGAAGGAAATGTTAACTGCGAGCATAATCCAAGTTATTATAAATCCTTTTGTTTTACTAGTGGTTTTGGTAAAGAAAAAAGATAAGTTATGAAGGTTTTGTGTTAATTATAAAGTCTCAATAACATCACTTTGAAAGACAAGTTCTCCATCCATAATTAAGGAGTTGATGGACGTATTGGGAGAAGCTTCATTCTTTTACAAGATGTAATGTAAAATGGGTAACTCAAGACTCCATAGACAAAAAGGATCAGGAAAAGCCCAAAGATAGATTTTAGAAAATTTTGTCTCTAAGTAGTTTTAGAGATTGTTCTAGAATACTTGACCATAAAGTATTCATTAATATTTAGATTTAGTTTCCTTTTATCTTTTGTTAGGTCATTAAGTCTACTTGACCATTTAGTTTACTTTGTCACCAAGTACTATTTTTGTTAGTTAGACCTTTTTATTACAAATAAATTTATAACATTAAGGGTTAAGCCATTCATTAAATTATCAATTTTAATAAAAGATGTCTTTTTTCTTATCTTTTTTTATTTTTGAGGAATTTTGTTTCTAGGGTTTATTTATATATTAATATTATTATCACTAAATGTTATAGCAAGTAATATCAAAGCAAATCTTGCCTATTTTAATAATAGTAGGTGATGAAGGAGTAGCAATTATCTTAATAATGAAGATTAAATGATGCATGTTTTTGGTCACCCATTAATGTCTAAGAAGTGGTATTGCAAAACCTAAGATAACAGTTTGAACAATTCTAACATCGATTGAAAGCTACCAACAATTGATTTAAAGCTTTCCATGTAAGAGGTGCTAACAAGAACATGAGAGATAAAGGGAATTAAACTAGAGATTTTGCTTGTGGTTAACTTCTTGCTTGAGTTATCCCTACAAATTTGTGTAGGCCTTATACTTATGTTGTAGATTTGGATAACAATGCAAATTTGCATATACATCAGGCCTATAAGATAGATTTAGATGACGAGGATGGTGGCTTTAATGAATATGTAGTTTATCCCAAATACAAACGATAACAACCTCATCATTTTAGGGGTTCAAATGAATTTTTTACTAAAGGTAGATATCTTTTTCTTTAATGGTGAATTAAATATTGAAAACTTTATGGATTAGTTAATTGAACTAAAATGGTTTTTTGATTATATAGAGATATTTGAGGGGTTAAAAATCATGTTAATAATTTGTTTGTTAAAGAGAGGAGTAACTATATGGTGGGAACAAATAAAAGATTGAAAAAGAAGAGAAAGAAAGGCTCCAATTAAAGATTGATATACAATGAAATAACTTTTAAAGAGAGTGTTTCTTCTTTCTAATTATAAGCATATTCCTTTTCATTAATAATAATATTACAAACAAGACAGTCAGGCCATCTATAAATACTTAGCATAATTATTCAAATTGTTTGAGTTATTTAAGATAAAGTTAGAGTTTGAATGTTGGATATATTGGATGTGAAGAATATGATTTTGAAAGTCAATATGCTATAAGAGAAGAACAAGGTTGAATTTTCTCATAGGTATTACTCTCACTCTAATAAATTTATTACAGAGAAAAAGACATATGGTTATCGGTCAACCAAAAAAGGTGGTAATTAACAAAGCTACAAAGAAATAGTTACTTGTTGAGAAGGTTATAACTTAAAATGCTAATCCTTATGAGAGACATATACTCAACAAATGTTTCAAGTGTAGCAAACTAGATCATTATTCTAGTGATTACCCACACCAAAAGACAATGAACATAATAGAGTAAGAGGAAGTGGCTGGAATTGAAGATAAAAAAGTTTATTATTGCCTAGATAGAAAGAAAGGCAAGTACAAGGATGACATATTAGATTTATGTATATGGTAAGGAAGTTAATTCTAGCCTTTAAGTAAGAGAATGATATTTAATGAAATAAGTTATTATGTATCAGATACGTAATTAATAATATCATATTTGATTTAATTATTAATATTGGTAGCCAAAAAAATATTATTAGAAAAAAAAAAATTAAAAAGTTAGAACTACTAATGGAAAAGCATTCAGGTTCATACAACATTGAGTGGATTAAAGCAATTGGAGAAATTTGAGTGACAAAATAATGTAAGGTTCCTTTTTTAATTTACGATACAAAAATTAAGTCTAGTGTGATATTGTAAATATGAATACTAAGCAACCATGTCAATTTGACGTTGAGGCTTAACACTTAGGCAAAAATAGTGTTTATAATTTTGAGAAGGACAAGGTAAAATATACATTACTGTTTATAAAAAGAAGGTCCTAAACTAAGACTTCTTAAGTGAAGGAGGAGAACTTTTTAACAACCACCTGCTTAGATTAAAAGATTGAAATTGTTATTAAAAAATTGAAAGAAGCGCATGTGCTTGTGGTGAAAGAAGAAGTAATCAACAATTTAGAAACAAAAATTTCAAAAGTAATTAAGTCATTATTAAAGGAATTCAATGAGATTATACCTGAAGAGTTATTGAGTAAGTTGTTATTGACGTGTGACATCTAGCATCATATTAATTTAGTCCTTTGGGTTAGTCTCCTAAACCTACTATACTTTTGGATTAGTCTTAAAAAGAGTGAAATCCTAAGAAAGAAGGTAAAAGAGTTGCTACAAAAGTAGCATATCAAGAAGAGCATAAGCTTATATATAATACCAGCTCTATTAAACTTAAAGACATATGACAATTAGTAGATGTGCATTGATAGTAAGATAATCAACATGATCACCACTGGGTACACATTTTTTATTCTTATATTGGATACTAGATTAACTAGATTAATCCAAGGTGTTTTTAAAGATTGATATTTGAAATAGTTACCATTAGATTTGGATTAAACCTAGAGATGAATGGAAGACCACATTCAAAACTTAAGACAATCTTTATGAGTGGCTAGTGATGTCACTCAATCTCTTTATTATTCTTAGTACTTTTATAAGATTAATGAATCAATTACTAAAACACTTTATTGGTAAATTTGTAGTTTTATATTTTAATGATATTCTTATTTATAATCAATTAACGAATGATTATGTTTTACATTTAAGAAAAGTGTTAATGGTGTTATAGGAAAATAAGTTGTATTTAAATTTTAAAAGGTGTGGTTTTATGATTGATATTTTACTCTTTTTGAGATATATAGTCAATTGTAATGGAATTTAGGTTGTACAGGTAATTTGAGATTAGCTAACTCTCAAAATAGTGGGTGATGTATAGATTTTTCACAAGTTTGCAACTTTTTTATTGAACATTTATCCATAACTTTAGTACTATCATGTTATTCATTACTAAGTGCCTTGAGAAAGGCTTATTGGGGAGATGAGAAACAACAATGCTTTAGAAAAGGCAAGTTCTTGTGAGGAGATGAAATAAAACATTTTGCTTTTATCAAGAAAAAGTTAAGTATTGCTCCAATGCTAACTCTCCTTAGTTTTTGATAAACTATTTACAGTTAAATGTATTACTTGCAAAATTAGAGTTAAAGTTATTATTTCTCAAGAAAAAAAGCTTAGTTACCTATTTCAGTGAGAAATTTAGTGAAACTTAACATAAGTGGCCTACTTATGATAAAGAATTTTATGTAGTTGTGAGAGCAATACAACATAAGAAATATTACTTAATGAAACATGAGTTTATCTTATACTTAGATTACCAGGCATTAAAGTATTTCTACAATTACAAGCAAATTAACAGTTATATGTATGTTAAGTGGTCCACTTAACTGAGCAATAAGATAGTAGTTTTGAATCTTTCTGTGAATTGTATAAGCATATTAAGGAATTTAAAATCATTTGGGAGAAATGTATTTAGATGTAGTTTGTAAATGATTTCTATATTCATAATGGTTATTTGATGTATGGAAATCATCTTTGTGTTCATGGTCCTTATTAAAGGAGAAAATTATTCATAATTTGTACTGTCTTATAGGTCATTTTAAGCATGCAAAATAATTGTTATCATTTTGGAATATTATTATTGGTTATAATTAAAGAGAGATATTGTTAATTTGTTCAATAATGCTATATTTGCCAAACAGTGAATGCTTAAACATAAATTATTGGTTATGTATGTCTTTGCTTGTTTCAGACAATATATGGGAAGTTCTATCTATGGATTTTATTTTGAACTTACATCGTAGACACTGTGGTATGAATTTTATGTTTGTTATTATTAACAGATTTTTAAAGGCTTGATACTTCTAGTGTAGTTTAAATATTCTTTAAAGAGGTAGTGTACCTCTATGGAGTGCTTCAGTCCATAATATCTTATAATGAGATGAGATTTCTTAATCACTTATAAATCACTTTAAAAAACTATTTGATTCATCCTTGAAGTTTAGTAGTGTAGTCCATCCCTAAACAGATTATCAAATCAAGTCTAGGAAATTTCATTCAAAGCATTTGTAGAGACAAGTTAAAACAATGAGAGTTTGACAACAATAATGCAAGTCATCATGTTATAAAAAAGTTTTTTTTTTCTTAGTTACTTATAATAAATGTCCTTAATATGCATTGGATTTGGTCAAATTTCCTAAGATTTTAGGCCTTAGCATTAACTTAGAATCTTGTAGAACACATGTAATATATCCAAGTTGATGTGAAAAAGAAGTTGGAGATTGCTAATAAAAAATACAAGAAAGTTGTAGGCAAACATCAAAGGAGTAAACTATTATAGATTGGTGATATGGTGATATTATTCCTTCTCAAAGAGTAATTTTCAATTGGCCCTTACAATAAGTTGTAGCTTAAAAAGTATAGTTCATATTAAGTATTGAAGAAGATTAACTTTTAATGTTGTAAGCATCTACCAATTCTACATAATTGATAAGTTTATTTATTCTATTCAAGTTCTTCTTAAGTGGAAGAGATTGATATAAATGGACAACTCAAGACTTCATAAACTAGAGAAATTAAGAGAAGTTTAAAGACATATTTTAGAAGACTTTATCCTAAGCATTTTAAGAGATGGTTTTGGAATACTTGGTCATCAAGTATTCTTTAATATTTAGATTCAATTTTCTTTTATCTTTTGCTTGGTCACTAAGTATACTTGGTCACCAAGTACTTCTTTTGCTAGATAAACCTTTCCACTATAATTAAGTTTATAAACCTAAGGGCTAAACCATTTAATAAATTATCAATTTAATTAAAAAACATCTTTCTCCCTATCTTTCTCATAGAGATTTTTTTTTTAAAGGCATAATCAAGTATTAGGCTTGTTATCCTTAAATACTATGTCAAGATGAACTTAAGGTTTAACTATTATCAAATTAGAATGCACCTGTTAAGAAATGATTCCACTTAAAAGTTTAAAACATTAGATGAAATTATGATATGAATCATTTATTATACTTTATACATACCATTACACAAAAATTCAACTTACTTGGGCTATAAACATAAACAAACTAGACCTTATTTGGGCTTAAAGTAAGAACAAACAAAAAATTCATAACAATTAAATGAGAGGATAACAAAATTCAAACTCATAAACATTTAGTTATAAAGTATCTGATACCATGTCAAGTATTTATTGCACTTAAAAGGTTAAATTGTTAAGTGAAGTATGGAATATGATCATATATTATATTTTAACAACACCATTTTAATAATCCTAAAATAGTATTTAAAATCTATGATGGTCACTTTGAGTCCTTGGTTATACCTTTTGGAATGACCAATGCATCTTATACTTTTCAAAACCTCATGATCTCAATTTTTAAGAGTTAGTTAAGGAAGTTTATCTTGGTTTGTTGTGGAAACAAATGCTTATGGTTTTGGAATGAGAGTTGCATTAATGCAACAAAATCATCCCATTACTTATATGAGTAAAGCCATTGTTGTCACAGCCTTTAATCAAAATATTGCATAAAGATGTGGATTTTGTGGGGAGTGAAGCAACTAACCAGGCCTTCCATCAATTGAAGTAGACACTCACCTCAACTCTTGTGCTAACCTTACCTAACTTCTCTAAGTAGCTTGTTATGAAAACAAATGCTTCTAATTTTGGAATGAGAGTTGTATTGATGTAACATGACCATCCCATTGCTTATATGAGTAAAGCTTTCTCTTCACAACATCACTCTCAATAAGTTTAAGAAATGGAATTACTAGCCATCATCTTTGTTGCTACTAAGTAACATTAGTACTTGCAAGGCAGACATTCAAGATTAAGACTGATCAATATAGTCTTAGTATTTATTAGAGCAAAAGCTATCCACACATGTTTAGTTTACTTGGTTATAAAAGCTCTTGGGGGTATGATTGTGAGATTGCATACAAGGAAGATAAGGCAAACATAATAGTCGATGCTCTCTCTAGAATGCATAACAACTCAAACTAGAGAGCTTTCTCTACTATTAAGCCGCTTTATCTTCACCATGCTCAGCGTAGGATGAAGCAGTTGACTAACAAACATAGAATTGACAGGCCTTAGAATTCAGGTCGTCATATAAGTTGGCCCTTAAGTTCCCAAGCCTATTTCATATTATTACTAGAGTAGGAGCAATCACTTATAAACTCTATTTTCCATCTCATTTAAAGATTCATCCCATATTCTATGTTTCTAAGCTTAAGGTTTATTTGAGACCAATTTAGCATGCAACCTCTAACTCACTTATGCAAATACTTGATTTGTTGAGTACAACAATTCCCTTGGCCATTTTGGACAAATGTATTGTGCAGAGAGCAAAAGACCAATTATTCACAGCTTGGTTCAATAGTCTAATAGCCAAGCTTCAACTTGGACATTTCTTTCTGACCTGCAACACAAGTTTCCTAAATGTAGCCTTGAGAACAAGTGCTCTTAAGGCAAGGGTATTTGATGCATGGCAAATTAGAATAAAGAGTAAAGTCATAATTAAATTGTATTTTATGTTTTTGGAAGGAAAAGTAATAAGTAAGAATTGAATTGTACTTAAAATATATTTCTGGATGAAAAAGTGGCAAGCAAAAATTCAATTGTATTTGAAATATACTTTCAAAGAAAAGTGGTAATTTAGTTTATAGTTCAAAATAGTACTTTACAGTTTAAGATAGTCAATAGCTTGTAATTTAAGATTCTTCTAACTCTATATAAGTACTTCGGGGGGTTTAAGAAGTATGTTTTGGACTTATAATCTTCTATCTTGTATCGTAAGTTTTGCTTCTCTCTATGAGCTACTTCTTGATATGTTTCTCTCTCTCTAGTTCTAGTTTTCTCCTTGTTTGGATTTGCTTGGAATTGATTCTCCATTCTTTGAATTTCCCGTTCATTTTTCCTGTGATCTCGGTTCCTTGCATCGTATCTCAACAGAGATGCGGCACGGGCCCTTACAATCATGATTGTTTCCAAAGCCTTTCGCATTGAACATTATTAATTCAACCCTAAACTTAGTCAACATTCCAAACAATTGTGGCCGCGTGCGGTGCTTTCTAAAGCTGTAATCTTGTTGGACCATATCGAGAAGCTTGCTAACCAGTGGAGCACACTCACACATGTCCAAACAATAATTCCCCAAACTCTAAAATTATTATCTTAAAAACTGGGGGTGACCTTTGGGCAAAGGAATTACTACGTGAATGGGTAAATGTAACAGGAAACGAGAAGAGGTTTGGTGCTCAATAAATGAATGAAGAGGGTTTAGCGAATTGTCAATCATTGCATCTTCATTCTTTTGGGCCTTGCGGGCATCTCTATGATTCAACCTTAGTAACAAAAGAGCTGCCGAGATGGGTTGGTCCCACTTACAAGACATTAATTCTACTTTATCATTTCAAAACAAGAAAAAAAGAAGGTTTAACAATATATATATATATAATTGAATATTTATTTTTCTTGATGTACTTTCTTCCGTTTGTTATGGGATGGAACTCCTTGGCAAAACACCTGTTGACTTGCGGCTTCTTATTTGGGTACCATCACCGCCATGGTAAGTGGGCTTTTGTCTCTCGAGCCCTGCCATTTTTCTTTCTTTCTTGTGACAAAGAAAAGCAGAAGCACAATCTGCGATGAGTCACTCAAGGCACATATAAATACACAAGGTTTCCAAGTATAGGAAGCTGATGCTTGGTGGTGGACCTCCAAGAAGAGTGCTGCCTTGTGCCTGCTATGACTTCAAGCACAACCTGACGGGCAAGCCATCCTGGGGAAGGGCAAAAGGGCTATACTGAATCCCATTTTGTGTACCCACCCTGGACCACCTGCAAAGCGGAACAAAACTGCTTCTGTCACACTTTCTACGTTGCGCAACTGTTTTGCCACAACTACCAATACGAGGCAAAAATTTATCGTTAAAAATGTTTGGTAGTTCATATTACCAACCTGTACTTAGTGGTGAGGTGATGCAGAAGCACCAACATCTCCAGTTTGGCCAATTCATTCCCAGGGCATGAGTGGACCCCGTTGCCAAATGGCAGAAAAGTATTAGGTTTTGGTGCAGCCTGTTAAAATCATTGAAAAGGAACGATTCAATTTCATCAGGTGATTGTAGATGGCTGCCAACCAGCATCAATTACCAAAACTAGAAAAGCAGATGATAAGTGAATTGTACTTTAAGCAAATATACCTCAAATCTTGAGGGATCAAACTTTTCAGGATCAGGAAAGATTTCTGGGCTGTGGTGAATGTTCCTGAATAGTGGTAAAACTTTCCAACCTTTTGGTATTAGGTATCCTGCGACGAAAAAAAAGAATATGATTAGAATAAAATGTGTATTAGAAAACAGGTTATGCTCAGAATAATATACAAATTTATTTGGCCTGAAAAATTTTTAAAAAGTTAAAAAAAAGGGGGGAAAATCAATAAATGTACAAGTGCAACTCTGTCTGACCTTCATATTCAACATCCTCCACAGCCTCTCTAAAGGTAAAAGACAAAATTGAAGCAACTCTTAGTGTTTCTTGAATGACTCTAGAGGTTATTGGCATCTTCCGGGTATCTGCCCAAGTCAGAATTTTCTGCTCACCACACTTCTTGTCTCTATTATTCATCGTGACAGCTTCTTGCTCTTCCTGTATATTTAAAATAATAATAATAATACAAAACTAAGTCATTAATTAATTATATAGACTCCCGACTCGCAACTTTATTAATTCGTAGTCAGATATTGAACTTCTCTTCCTTTTGGAACCAAGTCAAAAAAGGAAGCTTACGGTGACGGCATGGAGGACACTGGGATTTTCTCCAAGGAACTTCAGAATCCAAGTCAAAACACTAGCTGTAGTGTCCCGGGCGGCGAAGATAACGCCGATAATGTTATCTGCAATTTGGTCGTCGGACAGGCAGGGACCTTGCGGCTTCTCGCCCTCGCCCATGAAAGATCCAAGCAAGTCGTTGTGATGGAGTTTCATTTGCCTCCTGGTGGAGATGATTTTGGAAAGGATCTGAGCCAACTCTTTTCTAGCTTTCATTGCTTTGTTGAAGAGCGTTCCCGGGAGGTTGATGGGCATCGAGTTGTATCCCTTCTCAAGGATGCAATAGCATCTCTTTAGATCTTCTCTGTATCTGACTTCATCCTTTCCGAATATGGACAGAAGCGCAACTTTGAAGGTATACTGCAGAATGAATCTATTAGATAGATAGCTAAGATAGAGAATGCAGGATTCAGTCCATTGATTTAACAACCTGAAAAAGAAAAAAAAAAAAAACAAAATTCCATTGCGCATCATGCCTGACTTAGCGTGTCAATCTCACTCACTCTCGCTCAGCCCAGCTCAGCAAGGGTGTAGTTAAACAGAAACTATGCTCTGTCCTACTCTGTTTGTTTTCTGCATTATCTTAGAAATATAAGAAAAGGCAACTTTACCGTTTTCATTTCTTGGAAAGTGTTGACAAGTCTTCCTTCCCAAGATTGGAGAGTGTCCACGGAAATGGACTCAATGTCGGAGACGACGTTTTTGATTGATTCAGGCATGAAGGCGTGGAGAACAAGCTTTCTCAATTTGGAGTGGTAGTCTCCTTGGTGAAAGAAGATGGCTTGCTTCCCCAACATCCTCTCTTTGCTCGCTGGAAATGTTGGCTTGAAGAGGTGGGCTCTCGTCACAAGCACAAATTTCGCAGCTTCAGGGCTTGAGATCATCACGCAAGGGCAACCTAAGATGTGGGTCTTGAAGACCGGGCCGTATCTGTATTACCATCTTAAGCGTGTCAAAATATATGAATATAAGGGTAATGAGAGAAGAAGAAGAAGAAGAAGAAGAAGGAGAAGGAGGAGGAGGAAGAAGGCGGCAAATGAAAGCAAAATACACAAAAACACAGTATTTTAACCGGGCATAACACACACAATATCGGCCAACCTCTTGTGTTTGGAGGCAAAGAAGACATTTGGGTTCCGAGAGTAGAGTTGGAATGTTTCCCCAATGTAGGGCCAGCCCATGGAGCCCGGAGGGAGAGGCAATTGCTGGCGGCGGTCCCAACCAGAGAGCAGCTTGAGGAGGAGGGAAAGAAAGAGAAGAAAGATGAAGAAAATAGGGACAAGATAAAGAAAAAACATGGAGGAGGAGGGGGAGGGGGAGAATTCCATGGAGAAAGCAAGCGAAACGAGGAATATTTATAGGCCTTTTGGCCACCCGTCAGCCACAGTAGCTCGAAGTCCCCCAAGTCGCACTGAAAAAATAAAAGGCAGAAAAAAACAGGCGGGGTTCAGACACCTGTCCCTCCTCATTTATGTTTTCTTACGTGGGGGCTTTGACCTTTTTGTCTAAACTTTAGAAGATAATAATGATAATAGTAATCTTCAACTCATTCATGGTTTTGGAAGTCGATGGCTGGTTTGTGGTTTCGTGTTTGCAGGTGTCAACCAAAAGGGATGCAACAAGGAGCGTGCCAAATACGGGATTGGAGATTTTTGACCAAAAACACCAATAATAATAATAACAAGGATGCATCCATCCGTCAAAAACCGATACTTCCAAAACAGGAATAATAATAAAATAAAAACGAAAGAAAGAAATTGAAGGTCATAACTCCAAAATATCCCCCTGCCTTTCGCATGGACAAAGGAAGCCAGAGCCTTCAAGTTACTTCTTTCTCTCTCTTTGGCCCTTGTTGCAAGCAATTCCCATTCTCCCAAATTCAATACATGAGCGTCAGCTTTGATCTATCATATATTTGGGCTTACCAACGCATCACATTCGGACCTATTGACCTACTGCTTATGAGGCAACACTGACCGATGGCTTCTCGGGAAGTCACTCCCAAATCCGCTTCCTTCCCTCCTGATTCTCCTGCCTGATCGGCTCTATGCAACTAAAGCACGGAATTGCAAGATAGAAAAATTTAGTCACCCCATGTGACCTCAAAAAATTTTTCGTTTGTAGTATAAAAGTTCTTTACAACAATTTATAGCCATCTCTTTTTTTATTGCTACCTAGTCGGGCCTTTAGGACATTTAAAAATACAAACGAGTCGAACAAAGGCAAATTAATTCTATTTTTCACCGAACCAAATCTCAAACTTTTCGTGAGCAAATAATTTAATTTCATAATATTAATATACATAATTAAAATTACAAAAATTATTGTTATAAATGGAATTAAATTAATAAAAAAATTTAAAAAAACTAACTAATTAAAAGAAGTCAATATTTAATTTTAATATATATTTGTACATATAAAAAAAATTTTAGTGGATATAAGTTTCGACATTGTAATATCTAAAGAATTGTAGACTTTTACCATTAAAGTACGAAATTACAAGATGAAAAAATTAATGACTACAACTGTCTACAAAGAGTTTTTATAACACATATTAAATAGTTTATATTATATTAATATTTTATATATATTATAAAATATTTTTTATATAATATAAAAATTCTTTGTAGTATTTTATAGTCATCACTTTTTTGTAGCTACCAAATCGAAACCTTAAAAGATATATATTCTACTTATCTAAGTACTTATGACATCTAGGAATACAAGTGAGTCAAGTCTAGTTTTTACCATATCAAGTCTCAAGTTTTTCATTAAAAGTTAATGTAACTTAATAGTATTAATATAGATAATTGAAATTACAAAAATTATTGTTATAATTATAGTTAAATTGATAAAAAAAATTTAATAAAATTAATTAGTTAAAAGAAATAAATATTTAATTTTAATAAATATTTAAAAATATAAAAAATTGCCTTTGCATACTTGACTTTTACATGATAGGGTCTAGAAAATGATTAAATATATATATTTTTATTCTTATTTTCATAAATAGACTATTTTTGTAATTTAAACAAATCTACCAAACATATAATAATGGTATACCAAATAAATGTTTTAAT
Organism: Bruguiera hainesii; assembly: GCA_023213295.1. Taxonomy (NCBI): domain Eukaryota; kingdom Viridiplantae; phylum Streptophyta; class Magnoliopsida; order Malpighiales; family Rhizophoraceae; genus Bruguiera; species Bruguiera hainesii. The sequence continues at coordinate 4,194,952 of JAHOYR010000008.1, forward strand.
AAATTTGTAAAATAAACTTTAGACGATTTTTAAATGAGTTATTCATGAGTTTAAATGAGTTAAAATATATTATGTAAGTTTGACATATTAAATGAACTTGGATATTAAGTTTCGAATGAACTTTTATTGAATTGAACAATTAAATTTTTATCTAACATATTAGTCAATTTACAATTTTATGAACTCATGGCACTAATGTCTCTAAATATGTCTCATACATTACCACTCATTAATAACCTACGAAGAAATCTACTTTACTTAAATATCTATTCTTCCAATACTATTCAACAAGATGCTAATTTGCTCTTTACGATTAATTTTCTTTTCTTCATTTACTAACTTAAGCATTGGTTAGAGTATTAATGTTAGTCTCCATCCTAAAACTTTACAAATTGTCTTCGTTTTACATATGCCTAGCATGTATTTATTCCAGTATGATATTCATTATTAACTTTTTTTTGTTAATAATTATGTGCAATCTAAAAATTAGTTCTTGAAGATAATAGATTCATTGTTTTCAGAGTATCCATGTCTATATATAAAGTATCTTTTTAAATATTCACACACCACACATGGTCCTTTTCCTTGCCATTTTTATCCTCTCAATAATATAGGTGGTCTTATAGTGACCTTACATCATTAAATTCACTCTATATATGGTCCTTCATTAAATGCCCAAATCTCCTACAATGAAAGCAAATAGAATGGATCTTTTTATGGCCAATTTTACATAGTATGCCATCAATCCTACAATTAGACAATAAAGGCACAAACAAATCAACTTCCACGCACACACGTGCAAAATTAACATGAGAAGCCACCTCCATTGTCAAATTCATCTTGATCATTTTCCTTAACTTGCTTCCAATATGCCATAAAACTATGGGCTTGTAATATACAAATAGCAACTATAGCATCCTTGCCTAAATTACCACTTTATCAATGTTGGTCACATTTGAATTAAAATTAAGAGACCATTTATGAATTGTTAAGTAATGTCTAGTGATCAACCAAGGACCATCGTGCCTTAAATAGTTGAAATCATCTTGATGCTCAAATTTAGACATGAAAAGAAATTATTTCTTAGGTCAAATGTAACAACTTATGAAAATTAGACTAAGGAGATTAGGAAAACAAAGTAGAACAAAGGAGGGGAAGAGAGAGAATAAGAAGGAGAGAGAAACAAAAATTTAGGGAAGAAATTCAATATTGCTCGATTCCCTTATTTATCTTCATTTTAAGAACCCATTTGATTCATAATTCTTCCCAAATTACAACATTAGTCATAACTACCTATAATGGTTACAAAAACTCCTCTCCAACTGCTTGACTTTTATAACACCTTATTTATTGAGGCCATAAGTTGTCATTGGGCTAGAACTTAATAATTGTCTCCTTTTAAAATCATTATCCTTAAGGATTAATAAAAGTTAAAGACTGGGAATTGAGATTAGATGAAAATAAGGTCTTCCCAAGTAGCTTCCTTTAGGGTCATATTAGTCTAATAGACTAACAATTGAGTGGTAATCATATTTTTCGTCTACATAATATGTCACTTGACAACTACAACTAGCTTTATTTTGAATTGGCCATCCTTGTTAACCAAAGGTAATTGTTGGGAGATTGAGGCATTAGTTTTTATAGACCTTTTGAGTAAGGAAATGGGAAAGACCAAATGGATCTTGCTATCCTTAGGTAATTACAGTTTGTAGGCAATGGTTCCCACCTTCTCTAATATCTAGAATGACCCGTGGTATTTCAATGCCAACTTTAAATTACTGCACATTGTCATTTAAATTTGTTTATAGGGTTAAAGTTTAAGAAACACTCGATCTCTAACACTAAAAGCTCTCTTATTTCTTTTCTTATCTATATAAAACTTCATTTTCTATTAAAACCTCTTCAATTGCTCCTTGAGTAGTGTAGTTAACAATTATCATTCCTTGAAGAACTTTGTCAGTGAAGCTATTTTTGTTCCATATATTGGCAAGGAAGTCAGATATGGGGCAAGGTACCCATATAAAGCTTTAATTGGCATTATGTTAATGGCTGAGTGGAATATGGTGTTATACCACCATTCAATTAAAGGCAATCAACGATGCCAATGATGAGGCCTTAGGAAACATATGCATCAAAGGTAATTCTTTACATAACAATTTAACCTTTCAATGTAATCATCAATTTATGGATGGTATACAATGCTATAGTGTAATTCAATCCCTTCCAATTTGAACATTTCTTGCTAGAATTGGCTTATAAAAATTTTGTCTCAGTTCATTACCATTGATTGGGGGAGTTTGTGAAACTTGAAAATCTAATCAAAGAATAGGCTCACTATTCTAAACACCATGAATGGATGATTTAAGTTGAGAAAATGTGCAAATTTGGTGAAATGGTCGATGACAACTAGTATGACATTTTTTTTCCTTGGAGACCAATAACCCTTTAATGAAGTTCATATTAATGTGATGGCATGTCTGTTATAGTGTTTGGCTTTCCATGTACACACTATAAACGTAAATGTCATCAAATAACACTAAGACATATTTGCACAACATAGGGGCAAATATGTGATTCATTAGTGATTGAAATGTGGTTGAAGTATTAGTTAAGTCGAATGACATAACCTTAAATTCGTAGTGCCTATTGGGAAATTTTGAAGGTAAAACTCTCATGATTCACACAACTCAGGAAGAAGGAGGAGATTAATAGACTTTTTTACTTGATTTCACTATTTTGCCTTTTTTTTTTTTAAATGGTTACAATATTTGCCTATTTATATAGGCATGTTTCATAACTCTTGAACTACCTCTATAATTACTTTTTTAAAAGATAAAATCTGGAAAATTACAAAAAATTTACTGACATCGGAATACGAATAGACAAATATAAAAAATCTTCTTAAGCACAACACCACAGTGATAACTGTCTTGAAAGTCAATGAGATGTTGGTATCTTGGGAGCTAAAAGGTCATTGATACCCTGCTTTAATTAATATTTACAAATTTAGTTTAATTTCTAACACTCTCTCTTAAGCCAAATTCTCTTCCATTAATCATTCCAAGGAGACTTTTGAATTTTCAAAATGTATTTATTCTGAGAAGTTTTGTAAAAATATTGGCTACTTGATCTCCCGTCTTCACACGTGCCACTTTGATTTCTTTTTCTTTCACTTATTCTCAAATAAAGTGATATTAAACATTGATATGTTTGCTTCGTTCATATAACACTGGATTTTTTGCTAAAGTAATAACAAAAACATTATCGATAAAAATCTCTATCGATTTGATCTGCTCCATATTTCTCAACCATAACATATGACAAACACACGAGGATGCTGCTACATATTCAACTTCACATGTCAATAAAGTAACACTTGATTGTTTCTTTAATGACCATGTGAAAGTTGTGTCATACAAGAAAAATACGAAACCTGTAGTGCTCTTTCAATCATTGATGTCTCCCTTATAATCACTGTTTAAATAAACTCTAAGGTGAAAGGACTCATAATGGTAATAATGTAAACCATGAGTAAGAGTACCTTTGACGTATCGAAGTATTCGCTTTGCAACTTTAAGATGAAAGGACTTTGGTTTCTTCATGAATTGACTTATAATTTCTACACTGTATATGATGTCAAGTCTTGTGCAAGTCAAGTATCTCAAGCTTTTAATCAAGCTTCAATAGTGTGTTAGATCGACATTGACATTTTCATCAAACTTCAAAACTTTGGCTTCGTACTCCATTGGTGTATTAACTGGTGTACAATTCTTTATGTCAAAATTTTCAAGGACATTTGTAGCATATCCTTTTTAGGAAATAAAAATCCTAGCTTTACTTTGCATCACTTCGATATCAAAGAAATAATTCATGAGACCATTATTAGTTATCTTGAATTCTTTCACCATCGATGCCTTAAAAGCATCGATCATTGTTGGATTATTTCCTATGAAAACAAAGTCTTCGACATATAAATAAGCCAATAGAACATCACCTTTTACTTGCTTCAAGTAAAGTGCATGTTCATAAGGGCATAGAGAGAACCCTTTTTCCTTGAAGTAGACATTGATTATTGAATTCCAAGCTCTTAGTGCTTGTTTAAGCCCATAAAGAGCTTTTTCCAACTTTAGTACTTTGTCTTCATGGCCTTTCCTAACAAAACCCTTGGGTTGTTCAACATAAATCTCTTCGTCGAGGATGTCATTTAAGAAAGTTTGGAGTACTTCCTCCACCGACTCATGCTTGTTTCTTCTAAGCCTTTCTTCAAGGGTTTGCAACGAACCCAAAAGCTCATCGATTGTCAGGGTGTCCAAGTCTTTAGACTCTTCAATTGCAATGACGATGTGATCATACTTCTTGTCTAATAACCAAAGTATTTTCTCGACAACTCAAACATTTGGAACATCTTCGTCGTTCTTTTTCATCTGGTTCATAATTGCCAAAACTCTTGTGAAATAATCAATAATTGATTTAGATTCTTTCATATGAATTACCTCAAATTCACCTCGCAACGACTGAAGATGAATCTTTTGAACTTTTTGTATTCCTTGGTGAGTATTGTGAAGGATCTCCCAAGCCTCCTTTGATTTAGTAACATTCGACACCTTTTTAAACGTTAAATCATCTACCTTTTCGAACGTTACATCATCTAAGTTGTGATAGATGATTAATAGGGCATGTTGATCTTTTACTTGAACTTTCTTTAAAGCATTCTTCTGATTTTGTGTCAATGTGGCGTTATTCTTTGGCTCCTCATAGCCAATGTTGACCACTTCCTACAAGCCATGGGCGCTAAATAGGGTTTTCATTTTAATAGCCCAATTTCCATAGTTTTCTTTAGTAAAGTGAGGATATTGAAGAGGAAACTGAGTGTTTGTCGAGACCATAATCATAAACTATGCACTCTGATACCAAATTTGTTGGGAAATTTTGAAGGCAAAACTCTCACAAATCACACAACACAAGAAGAAGGAGGAGACAAATAGACTTTTCTACTTGATTTCACTATTTTGCCTTTTTTTCTTTTTTTGGTTTTAAGACTTGCTTATTTATAGACATGTTTCATGACTTTTGAACTACCTCCATAATTACTTTTCTAAAAGATAAAATCTAAAAATTTACAAAATATTTATTGATATCAGAATACAACAAACAAAATATAAAAAGACTTTTTAAATACAACACTGCAATGATAACTATCTTGAAAGTCCACGAGATGTCATTAGCTGAAAGGTCATTGATATTCTTTTTCAATCGGTATTTATAAATTTAGTTTAATTTCTAACAATGCCCCTCGTGGGTCCAGAAAGCAATTTTGGAGACATCTTCTTCTTTAACATGAATTCGATGATATCTGATGTGTAAATCAAGTTTGGAAAATATTTGTGCCCCTTACAATTTATCCAATAGATCGTCCATAATTGGTATTAAAAACTTATCTTTAACTATTAAATGGTGGTAGTCGGCACAAAGTCTCCAAGAACCATCCTTCTTCTTGACAGATAACACAGGCGAAGCAAACGATCTATTGCTATGCTGAATTAGGAATCGAGTATACTTTGTATTTGCCATTCAATCTTTTCTTTCAAGTGATGAAGATACCGATATGGTCTGATATTAATCCACAAGGCACCCGTTATCAAAGGAATGTAGTAGCTGTGGTCCCTAGCTGGTGGCAACGCACTTTGTTTATCGAAAACATCTGTAAATTCGTGAAGTAGCACTTGAAGCTTCTCTAGTACCTTGGACTAGGCTAGAGCATATATGGTGGCAAGGAAATAAGCTTGTGTACCTACATTTGTCTTCTTAAACAAGTTTCCCATTTTCTTCTCGGTTACCATGGTGGTTTCGGCTTGTTGGGCCTGCCCCGTCAGTACCATCGGGCACCCATTTTGTTTGAAGGATAAGATCATAGCTTTATAGTCCAAACCTAAAGGGCTATAACATTTTAGCTAGTTTACCCCGAGAAGAACGTTGCACGCCCCAGGTGGAATTATTCGTACCTCCATCGAGAAGATCTGTCCCTACATACACCATGTAAACATCAGGCACTTTTCCAAATAGGAGATTATGTCGCCATTAGTGACAATCATAACCATGAGAGTGTTGGGTTTGAATTCATAGTCAATGGTTCTTAACATAGCACGGTTTCGAGGAGTTGTGTGTACAGCCGATATCGATAAGTATCACCAGTTGCCTTCGACCAACGAACCTTAACAGTTTAAGAGCGTTATGGCATGACTGTTGATAATGGTGTTAATCGAAATCTCTCCCAAGTTTTCCTCGGGTGATTCCACTTTGGGAAGTTTTTTTGTGGACGCCTCCTCAGTATCTCAGTTCTCCACTCCTTCCATTAAAAAAAATGTTTCTTGGGACACTGATGCCCATATGTGTAATTTTCCCAACACCAGAAGCAGTCCCCTGACCATCAGACCTCCTCCCAAGATCTCCGCTCCAGTTTAGTAGTCACTGGTTTTGGCACATTTATAGCTTGCTTCGTTGTCACTTGAATGGCTAAGCTTGGAAGACTCGGGTGGGTAATGCTCCTTGATGCTCTTTTCTTCTTAATTGCAGCTTCCACTGCCAATTCCTGCAGCACTACCATTTCATAGAACTCCTCAAGTGTTTTAGGCTTTATTATCTTCCCAATTGGTCGAATCTCATCGCTTAACCCACTCAGAAAGCTAGAGACGAAAAATGATTCCTCCAATGACAAATTGCTCGCTAAGAGCAAGGAATGTAGCTCCACGAACTATTCCTAATAATCCTGCATCATGCCTGTTCGTCGCAGTTTATACATGTCCTCAATCGTGTCAAGCGGCGAGGGATCTCCAAAGCATTGACACAAATCTGCTTGGAAAACGACCCAAGTGGTAGTAGGTTTTGCGGAAACTCACCTATAGAACCATACATCGGCCTTACCATCGAAATACGTGGCGACTATCTCCAATTTAGACTCTTTTGTAATGCAATACATGTGGAAGAATCAATCACACTTGTGGAGCCAACCTCGTGGGTCATCTCTTTCAAAACGTTGTAGCTTAATGTTTGGTGGTTTTGGGGCTAGTGTAGTGCTCCGGTAGGTGTGCATTGATACCACAAACAAAACGCAGGAACGGTGTTTCTATCATTTTCCCCTTATCTCTACATTGGGTCACATGCATCAGCTCCATAAGTTGCTTCATTAATGTTTGCGTCACAGACTGTAAGCTGTCCTGCAACTGCTTCAAGGTTGCCTGGGTTTTTGAAGGGAAGCTATCCATTTGTGTTGGAAGAGACTCCACTCCAGTGTATGCAACTTATCCAGCACCTTCTGTAGCTGCTGGTCATGGTTCTTCACTTGTTCTTTAATCGTCCTGAGACGTGTGCTTTCTGCCATCGTGTTTACATTTTTCTTGGCTAGAGTTGAGTGGAATAGGTTGCCAGATCGGTGCTTTGATACCAATGTAACCAGCCATGGAAACTAAACTAAGGAGATTAGGAAAACAAAGCATAATAAAGGAGGGAGAGAGAGATGTGGAAAATCCCAAAAAGACGTACTTTAGGGACCCAACGCACACAATGAATTAAAGAATAACCGAGAAAACTAAATCAGAATTTAATAACACAAAATCTAGACCCAACATTCGAAAGAACACGAACTTAGGGTATTCAATATGGATATGGATGCCACACTCTAGAAGAGGAAGGAATTGGGAGTGATAAGTCGATTTGAACGTCACAAGAAGGAAACCTCTTGATAAGTTATTTAGTTCTCAAAAGAACCGAAAGAGAAACCCTTGTATTCTATTTCACAGAAAGTTATCTGATTTCTTGATTGTCTCAATTTGAAAGCTTACAAGAGGTACTTATTTATAGGGTTAGATAGCAATCTAAATAGGCAAAATTCTTATTTAGGAGAAATCCTTATTTTGAAGTAATTTCGTACTAATTTCAGTACATATAATGAACTCCTATTTAGGAGTGATGCTATTATTTAGTTTGACTTATTAAGTATTCCAAATATATTTACTGGGCCTAAATTTTCTTTAAAACTTGAATTCGCACCATTTGAACCTTGTTTGGTTTGAATGTCCTGAATCAGCTCATTCAATACTTCTTTAATCTTTCTGGCCCTAGCTCGTGTTATTGAGCTTTCTGGAATGTACAATAGACCTCTTGCATCCATTGAATCTCTAGCTCGTATTATTGGGCCTTCTGGAATGTGCAATGGACCTCTTGCATCAATTGAAACTCTAACTTGTTTTATTAGGCCTTCTTGAATGTGTGATGGACTTTTTGCATCCTTTAAAGTCTTCCACCTTTTATGTCTACGATTCTCATCATTCCCCCTTTCCTCAAAAAAATTCGTTCTTGAATCATCACCTTGTTTATATTTGATGACGTAGGGAAAGGTCTAAATGAATTTGATCCATTTGGCATGCCTTCTGTTCAACTTTTCTCGTACAAGTAGGATAGGAACTGCACAATAACTCATACTTTCCCTTACATATCCTTTGAAAATAAGTTTTTCAACCTGTTTTTTATGCTCCTTTGTCTCCTTAGAATTACTCTTATATGCTGGTTGGTTTGGGATAGATGCACTCGGGATGAAAACAATTTGATTCTTAATTCCTCTCTTAGGTAGCAATCCACTTAGGACATCATCATGGAATTCATCTTTAAATTCCTGCAATAGAACAACAATAGTACTAGGCAAAGATTATTTAAACTTGTTAGTGTTAAAAGAAGTCTTTTTGTACAAAAGTACGATCATAGGTTGTATGGCAAAAATTGCTCTTTTGGCATCACTTTCTTTTGCATAGAAACTTTCTGTTTTCTTCTCTTTCTCTTGTGTTCTCATGTTTTCTACTCTCTTTCCTCTTTTCTCAATCTCTCCTTTCTGTTCACTCTTATTTTTAATCCTTAATTGATCCTTATAAACTTGTTGAGGTGATAATGGTACAAGAGTGACGGGTTTTTCATTCATTACAAAAGAATATCGATTCTTGAATCCATCATGCATAACTCGCCTGTCAAACTGCCATGACCTTCCTAATAGAATATGGCCTGCTTGCATAGGTACAACATCACATAAAACTTCATCACGGTATATTCCAATAGAAAATGACACAAGCACTTGCTTATCTACCTTAACTTTACCATTCTCGTTCAACCATTGAAGTTTATATGGCCTAGGATACTTCATAGTAGGTAAGTTCAGCTTCTCAACCATAGTTATGCTAGCAACATTAGTGCAACTCTCACCATCAATAATCATACTACATACTTTATCTTTGATGAAACACCTTGTCTGAAAGATGTTATCTCGTTGCACCTCATTTTCTTCCTTCACTTGCACATTCAATGCTCGCCTTGCGATAAGAGCTACTCCATTAGTTGAATACTTCTCTCCATCACTTTCACCCCTTGTTAATGGCACAGAATCATCATCTTCATGGTCATAAGTACGTTTCAATTGTCTTCTTACTTTAGGAACCTCATAAGTTTCGTACCTCCTTTGCAACTCTAATATTGTATTAGCTTGCTCCTCCATCATCTATGTCATATCATCAAATCTGGTATTCATGTGCTCAAATTGTTGTTGCATAGCATTGATCATGAAGGACATGTCAACAGCTCCCTCCTGAGCAGCACCTTTGCGTTTTGAAGTCATATTATTTTTTCTGATTTAGAGTCAATTGATTTAGAACTGGGCTCTGATACCAACTGGTACGGAAAACCCCAAAAAAACGTGGCTTAGAGACCCAACGCACACAATGAATCAAAGAACAACCAGAAAAGATAAATCAGAGTTTAATAACACAAACCCTAGACCCAATATTCGAAAGAACACGAACCTAGGGTATTCAAGATGGATATGGACGCCACACTCTAGAAGAGGAAGGAATTGGGAGTGATAAGTCGATTTGAATGCCACAAGAAGGAAACCTCTTGATAAGTTCTTTAGTTCTCAAAAGAACCGAAGGGGAAACCTTTGTTTTCTATTTCACAGAAAGTTATCTAATTTCTTGATTGTCTCAATTCGAAAGTTTATAAAGGGTACCTATTTATAAGTTTAGATAGTAATCCTAAAGAGGCAAAATTCCTATTTAGGAGAAATCCCTATTTTGAAAGAATTTCGGACTAATTCCAACACATACAATGAACTCCTATTTAAGAGTGATACTATTACTTATTTTGACCTATTAAGTATTCCAAATATATTTACTGAGTTTGGACTCTCTTTAAAACTTGAATTCGTACCATTTGAATCTTATTTGGCCTGAATGTCCTGAATCAGCCCATTCAGTACTTCTTTAATCTTTCTGGCCCTAGCTCGTATTACTGGACCTTCTGGAATGTACAATGAACCTCTTGCATCCATTGAATCTCTAACTCATATTATTAGGTTTTTTGGAATGTGTAATAGATCTCTTGTATCAATTGAAACTCTAACTTGTATTATTAAGCCTTTTTGAATGTGTAATAAACTTTTTGTATCTTTTAAAGTCTTCTACCTTTTATATCTACGGTTCTCATTAAAGAGAGAGAGAGACCAAATTACAATATTGGCCATAACTACCTATAACGATTAGAACAACTCTCTATTCTGTAATCATAACATCTTATTGACTAAAGCCATGAGCCGTAATTGGGTTGAGTCTCAACATCAATCAGTATGAGCAACCCCTTCAAACACCCCATCTGCTGCAAACGGCAAAAAAGGAAGGAGTATCCCAAACGCTTATTCACGAGTTTAACGATCGGTGTCTCTCTCTAGGGCTAACGAAGCTCACATTTCTCTGTAGCTGAAAATGGAATATTTGGATAGTCCGATAACCCCAAGCCATCTTCATCATTCGAAACCAAATAATCCTCACAACGAGTAAATTCTTCTTTATCCTCGTTGCACCCAAGACCCTAATTAAGCACCGTATACCTTCACGAGAGCTTATTGTCACGTACGAAGGACGACGTTAAGTACAAGTCAACTCTCACGTTTTACATTAAATAAAAAAAAATTGAATTATATAAATATTAAACAAATTATTTTAAAAAAAAATAATAATGACCCATGACAATTAATGACTCGTGATAATTATTATTAAAATTAATCTAATTTTAATTTTAATATCTCTCGTTAAATATTTCATATAAATTTAAGTAGAAATCTCTAATTTTTGATAAAAATATCAATAAATGTACTTCACATGAAAGTAGGTAAGAGAGGCTCAATTTCCAACAAAGACGACGTTAATAAATTCGATAAAAAAAATATTACGAATAAGTTATATATGAAACACTTTATATCTTACATCTAATAAAAAAAATTTTAAATTATATAAATATACTATATTCTAACAAGTTATTTTTTAATATTACGACTTACCTGCTTATGCGTACTCACCCTGAGCCGAGCTCTCAGCACATGGAAACCCCCGCTACGACTCCTCAGTGTTACCAGCCACCACTATCACTTTTTTATTACCACACACAAGGGGGAGGTCAGTTTACTCAAATAAGAGAGGCTGGTTGCCATCGATTTCCATTGTGATTGAAGGGAGCTCACACGAGAATTGAAAGTGTATGGAAGGATTTTTCATAGAGACGTTTCTTTTTTTTTTTTTTTAACTTCCTTTTTAGATCAAAAATCCTCAAGGGAAAATTCTACTTTAGTTGAACATAATCCTCTCTATAGTGTGAGTTAACTGTTTAATACATACAATTACCATGAGACATAAAATAAATGTTGTAAAGCGGATCATGAGCATTATTTCCTTCTTGATCATATTCTATTAGGTTTCCTTGCATCATACTAAATCAAAGTGAACGTGTGTGCTAAAGTACGACGCTCACTTACTTGAAAGCCAAAGAACACGCCCGCGTACACGCACATGAGTGGAACAATTAATAAATACTGTCTGAAGGGCACACGCTGGGCTGGATGGAAACCGGATATTGTCAGTCCGCGGCCGCGTACTAATTGAAAATGGAAAGTCCTTCCATAATGCAAGTGGGTTTGGGAGAGAGACCCGCCGCGGGGGGTGGGGGAGATGGAAATTGAAGACAATGACAGCTGTGGGTTGGGTGAGATGCAACCGTCGGCAAAAATTATACAAAGTTGGGACATGGCCTCACATTCATTAAGGCTCGCGAAGTTAGGAACTGTCCTTATTTCAAATTTTCATTTTTTTTTAATGATATATTTTAGGAAAATGTGTTATCCCATTTATATATTTCAAAATATTAACATGTTGTACGCGTTCAAACAAATCATTAATGTGGCTCAACTATCCATCACTCACGTCTTTCAATTATTTGGATTTTGGCGTTTGAGAAGACACCTCAAAAAATTATTTGAATTTTTGCTTTCAATCCAATCAATTTATTAGAATTTAGTATATAACCAATATCATGAACCCAGTCCAATGGTTTAAGAAAAAAATAATTATCTAGGGATCAAGTATTAAAGTCATACTCATGATCACATTTTAAGTTAAAATTTTGAATTTGAGAATAATGGGCAAAAAAAAAATTGTATTTAGTCCAAATTCCCTGCTTAATAAATTTATGTTGGGGAAAGAACATTTTAGAGTATATATAATATGTCAGCAATATTGAGGAAACATCATCCCATAACTTAACTTTTGTGTTGGTTGTTTGTTGAGATGATCCTACATAAGGACGGTAATGATCCCAGTCTCTACGAGAACTCACCTCGCCCCATCTCAATGGAGGTGAAATTAAAAGAAATTGATCGAAAATTGGGGATTTTTGTCACAATTTTTGAATTTGTTATTGGAAATAAACAAAAATTAAATAAAAATAGTTATAAAAAGACTCGGATTATATAATAGTTATATATATATTTTTTTATAAAAAGACGATTAAATAAATTAACATACATATCTAAAAATTTACCTTAGAAATTATTATTTATTAATAAAAAAATGAGAACAGAGTAAGGATGGGTCGGAAATTGGGTATAAGATTATAAACTCTCTTTTTGTTGGGGATGGAGACAAGGATAGCGACGAGGATGGGGACGAGGATAAGAACAATTATAAGTGTTAATGCAATAAACTAGAAGAAGAAATTTATTTGCAGCTTATTTTTTTAGTGAAAACCACATCTTGATTCATGACATTAGTTATAGCAGTAATTGTAGTTAATTTTCTCATTGATTTCATCACGAACATCACTTTAAAATTGTTAGGAAAAGAAGAGAAATTAAGTATGGTTTATATCATGAATAATCATTATGTTTAAGGTGATTTGTTCCATCTCAAATTGTTGCATAATTTATGATATGTCACTTCAGGATTTACAAGGCCTTGGCTTTACGGGCAGCAATTCCTTTAAACCCCTTTACGAAAAATTTTCTAGTTGTATGATAAAAAAATAACTTCCAAGGAACCTTGAAATTAAACAACAATAAAAGTCAAATGGATATCTCATTTTATAGATTTTGAAGATTCATGTATTAAAATTCACAACTCTATAATTAAAGAGTCACATTTTTATATAATTAAAGACTTACATTTTTTTATATGTAAAAAATTTTGTCCTTACAATTAAAAAAATACATTTTTATAATTGCAAAATCATATTCTATAGATTTGAATAAAGAGTTATATGTTTACAATTAAAGTATCATTAATTTTCAACAAGAGACACAATTTTTATGCAAGTTCACAACTCTTATAAAAGAATATAATTCTTCAAAAGGAATACAATTCTTTAAAATAAATGCAACTCTTCAATTATAACTAGAACTTAATTCATTTTCTTTTTTTTTTGGATTTAAAAAATAAAAAAGTAGTAAAGTTACTCTATAATCATTTCACAGAAAATGGTGTCCTCACATTACATAGTGGACTGGTTCACATTACTGAATTTATGGAAAAATAAACTTTCTGGTATCCATCATGGAATTCAGCCGCTATCATAATTGTACGTGTGTATACATACATTTAACCTAATCAAATATCTTAATAAAAATTAAAACATATAATTTACGCGGTTGGAATAAATCTCTTAATCACTGAGCTACAAGGTTGGTGATTTAGTTCTTTTCCTTTGCAGGGGTCAACTCGACACTGTGTTGTCCGGATGAATATTTTTACCAAGAAAAGATGTTGGAAAAAGAAAATTTTAGAATATTTGCTTGACAAAATAGTACATTAGAAAATTTCTAGCAACGATAAATCCCATGAGCATGTACTCTCTCTCTCTCTCTCTCTATGGGATGGATGTCTAGAGTGAGAGAGGGACCACAGAGAGGGAGTTATGCTAAAGTTAAGAGGAAGTCCAATCCCGTAAATATGAGATTTTGTTTGGGAAAGTGAAGGAGATTTTTGGAGGTTTGTGAGGAGTGGAGCGCCTCACAGAACACCCACGCGGCGAGTTGCTTCTCTTTATCTATTCAACTGAGATGGACTTGAGCGGGTTTCGCCCCTGTTTTTAGGATTCAACTGTGCTGGACTTGAGCCGACAAGTCAAACGAGTTTTGGATCAGATTATTTTAGGTTTTAAATATTTTATATTTAAATTATTTTGAATTTGAATAATTTAGATTCGGATGAGTTCAAGTCGACCGGTACATTGATATATTATTATTTAAAATCTGAATTTTTATCATATATTATAGTTAGTAAAAATATTATTATTTATTTTTATATATTAATTGTGTCAAAACTACATAATTCTTTAGTTTTCATATACTAAATTTTTTATTGTATTAGTTGTGTCTGACCTCAATCTATTATTTTTTTAAAAAAATTTATTAGTTTTTCTTTTATCATATTCTAAAATATATGAAAAGTATATTATTATTTATTATATATTAAATTATATTAAAGTATACATATATATTATAAACATTATAAATATTTATATTATTTATAATATACATATACAAATATATATATGAATATAAGATATATTTACTTATGTAATATATATTTATATGCAAATGGAATTTTTAAAATACTATAAGTATAAAAAATAAAAATAGATAATTATATTAAATATAAATCTAATATTAATTTAAAATAATTAACATTTATATATATATATATATATATATATATATATATATATATATTATACATGCCAACACTATACAACCTTCAGTGGATCTACCATTTTTTCTTTTTCTTTTCTTTTTTATTTGGAATTTTTAACTTGAAATGTTATATTCTGTAAATAGACTTGCAAATGATTTAAATTAAATTAAATTTTAAAATATTTAAATTTAATCTATTTAATAAACAAACTAAAAAATGAGACTTAATTTTAGTTTTATTTATTAGTAAGTTAAGGTAGAACCAAGTTTGTTATCTTAGAGCTGAGTTTGCCATTTTTTTTAATAAACAATTTGTGTAATTTTATAATATTAATAAAATAATTATAATTATAAAAATTTATTGTTATAAAAAATTAAAATAACAACAAACATCTATTTTAATAAAATTATTTGATTAAAAAATAAATACTTAATTTTAATATATAAATATACATATATATAACATATAATTTTGAAAATAAATTTAACAAAATTACTCTCATGATATAATATATAAATTTTTAATAACTATATAAATAAACTGTTAATAAATTAAATTTACATTTATTTAAATTTAATATTTATTAAATAAATTTTAAAATTAGACTTAGGTGTTTATTGTTTATGATAATGAATATATTCGAATGAACTATTATCGCCTTAATTATAGGTGGTCCATGCTCTTCAAGAAAATTTTATAATACTTTGCTTGTAGATAAATAAGTTTATTTACTCTTAATAATTATTACATAGACTATAATTTTTATTTCTCCTATCATCTTATCTACCATAATAATAATAATAATAATAATAATAAATTAATTTTTTGAAAAATAAAATCACGGTAGAATGAGTTCCCCATAAGCTTTTGGTCATATCCATGTGTAGATCACGAGTTTATTTAAATTTTTGTGGTCTAAGAGGCAATATTTTGAATTATGGTCTCTCAAATCCCTTTAGGTTCTTATGGTGAAAGGACTCATGCCTGAAAAAAAAAAAAAAAAGAAATCGATATTTACATCTTAACTTAAAGATTAAATTTCTTTATAGTTAAAGTCAATCATCTAGAATTAAAAGTATTTATATTATTCCAAACTAGGTAATATGATGAGAACGGTAAACATATATTATTTTTTCAAATTTCCTTGAAAAGTAAAGTAAATACAAGTATACTTGGTTTTTTTTTTTCTTCATTTCTTTTCTTTCTGTATTATAAAATATTGCACATGCAAAAAATATATTATGTAATTTCTATGCTATTATGAAAAATCGCCCTCGTTAAAGATAAATCACCTACACCTTTTGGTAATTGCAAAGCACACACGGCTATTGGCTAAGGCAGGGTTAAAAGCAACGATTTTTTTGTCTCTAATCATTTTATGCATTAATTTAACAAAATCCATTTATTTTATTTTTTTTATTTTCCCTCTCTACGACATAAAAATCTAATTATGCTTGTACGAAATTGTATTTTTCTTGGTATTTCAAGTTTTTGAATTTTTTTTAATTAATATTAACTATGATTTTGACACCTCCCCCTCGTTCTCTCCCAAAGGAAAAGGAGACGGTGATAAATTCTAAATTGTTTGCGTTTTGTTTTTGTTTTTGTTTTCTTTCCCATATGATTTGGTCCTTCTTGTTTCCAATCTTAGAATTTATCAATAATATTTAATTATTAAATTGACTTCAAATCTTATGAAAGAGTGTGAAGAATTTATAAAAATAAAAATTTATTATATTATATAACTTACCAATTAATAAAATTTTTAACGAATTAAGAAATCAAAAAACAAAAACAAAAAAAAAAAACAAAAGCCCCACAAGTTACCTAAACACGTTTGACTTTTCTTGTCTTTGCTTAGCGGTTTTGTTTTAACACATCGACACGCGTCACTCATTCTCGCTACGACTTTCAAACCTCTTTTAATGCTTTGACTTTTTGCTATTTATCAGGGATTAACGTATCTATGTCAAAACAAGATTTCTTTATAAATCCATAAATATATTGCAGTGGCTTCCGTAGAACTAAGGTGGTCATCGGCCGGCTTAACGATATTTAATTGAAAAAGAAAAAAAAGGGAAAAAGAAAATTAGGGTTAATTGTGTTGTGATTACGTAAAATTGAGTAAGCTTTGGTCCATCCGATCTTCTGCTTCATAACATGCCTACGTGTGCGTAAACTATCTGTAACTAAAACAAGGAAACAGATGCATCATCAGGATATGGCATGAGACAATTGTTAAAGTAATTAGAAGAAAAAGAAAAATTATATGCAAGTGCGAATAGTGGATACAGTCGTGCTGCGATGATAAAATGATGTTACTCAACAGAATTGGATTGAGAAAAAACCTTTCTGTTATATATATATATATTTTTTTTTCTTTTTTTTCTTTTTTTGTACTTAGAAGTGTACTTTCTCCTTGTGTTGGCTGCCTCCTGTGACATGAAAGGCATCTAAGGATTAATTAGAAGTATCAAAAGGTTAAAAAAAACATTACTTGCAACTATTTGAGATTGCAAGAATATTTAATTAGAATGTAACTCCAATTCAACACTTTTGAAATTTTGAGAATAATTACTTTTTGAAAAGTATAGTACAATAAAAGTCGTAAATTGTGTCTAAGGAAAAATCATTGTTTATTATTGGTCTTTATGATAGAATTAGTCATGCAATTAAGAGACGACAATATACCCTGTAACAAATGTCAATGAGTTCACTTATTTCTAGCTCGTGAACTTAGTCAGTCCAAATATGAAATACGATATCATCCAATTTCTTGATTCTTTAGTTTAATCTATAATTTATCACTCGTAGACGTGAATAAGATCCTTACATTTGGCAGCACCTTAGGACGATGTTGAAACGAGAAAATGTTCATGGTGGATATGATACCTGGGCACCCAGAGATGAGGAATGACATAGTAAGTGACGAAGTACTTTGGCGAGTTGAAAAGAGGATCTACCGCCAACGAATCTTGCAATTAGGTCTTTTTCTTTAAGTGTGTTGTGATTGACAAAAGTACTCAGCGAGTTCCTAACGTGATAGTCCAAATCACATGTCCAGATCTACAGGCATTCACCTTTTTTTGTACAAATTGCAGGGTGTAAATTCAACGTTCGAACTTTCAAACTAGTTTAATAACTCGATTTTGAAATCACAAACTCTGCACTTTGAATCATGATACACAAATTTCACTTTGGCCTAAATATTCATCAAGAAATTGTAAATTCTAATACTTAAACTTAAACAATCTTCTTGGCCATGACTTCCTTGCCCTGGTATCTCCTTCTAAAGGCTTTACATCACCCTATTCTCCAAATTTTTATTTACACACTTGTCCAATTGTCTCCGATAAAAATTATATATTTTCTCTATCTTATAAACTCACCGAGACATCCTACACGAGAATCTTAAATGCGCTCAACTTAAGTCATTTGAATTCTTGTACTTAACCAAAGTTTTGAAAATTAAATCAGATTAATCAATTCTATCAAAAAGAAAAAATTAGAATCGATTCATCGTCTGGTCTAATTATAGTGAAAAATAAGAGAAAATTTTAATCGCCCTAAATATTGGCAAACTTGCTGGTTTGACAAAACATGGGTGAACCAGGATCGGTTCTCCAATTCGGTCAAATTGTGGACCGCGAATGTGGTGTGCTCTGGAGGCACAACGTCACCATGAAATTGATTGATTGATTGTTTAATTTATTAGACTTAAATTATTTATACCAATTAATACCTTATATTAACTATTTTTTAATTTTATCATTATATTATAAAATATAATATTTTAATAGATATATATATCTTATAACATATATATTATTATATTTTACAGATTAATATTTTTTAATATAAAATATATAGATATACATATTTTTATATAATTTAATTAAAAATCAATTTATTTAATTTAAATTTTAATTAAACTAATTAAATTAATTAAATTTTAAATTTTTGATATTTTTATTATGCAACAAAATTAATATAATACTTACTCAACTTATATACTTCTTACTTCCTTTTATTTTCAATTACTTAAGTGCTTGATAAGTTACCAAGTCTGCTAATCATTTCGGAACTCCAAGTGACTTATAATAGTTCCTAATATTGTCCTGCAGAATCCACTATTCATCTTGGCCCATTTTCTTGAAAAGTGTGCCTCTTACGCTTCGTTCGGTTCAATTGCCATTCTCTATTCTCCACATTCAAAGGTTACTTTGTCCATCATTTATTCCCGCATTCGACAACCTTTTTTTTTTTTGACAAAATTCCAATTGTCTTTTCCCTCTCACACCTATTCACTTCAATGTCTTCCCTAAACAGCCAACAATCCCATATTACGACTAATATATTTTCTTCTCACCGATTGGTGTACTCACATGCATTCATCACTCACGTATTTTTGCTCCTAGGGTCTCATGACTCGCGTCTTTTATTCTAATATAAATACACATGATCTTAACATGAGGCTAACTCATTCTCACCAAACTTAGATAGAATATTCACCTATATTTCCAAGCATTATCAAGTTCTCATTAATTCCTTCCTCTAACTAATGCCCTTAGTTTCAACGTTGCTCAACCAAGCATTTACCACTCTGACTATGTCATACTCTGTCGAGCATTCTAAGAAAAAAGGGGAAATCCAGGCAACCAGTTAAGATTATGTTCCAGCAACTCACGGGGGCAATTCAACTCTCAACAATCATATCAATCTCAGAACATAGCAACCTTATTTTTATACCAAAACCCTCAAATATGACCTCCTCAGCCAATTGTTTGTGCACAAACACCTTAGAAAATCAAGTAAACACAAGAAGACAAGAGGGAAGAAGAATTGATCCTATACAAGTGTCATATTTAGAATAGTTGCCTTAATTTATTAGAAATGAATTAATAACCATCATTATAAAGAAATAACTAAAGCCACCCTATCCAAATTAGTACAATGTCAATGCTAAATACAAGTACTATGGTGGATAAATTAGACATTTTACTGATAATTATTAAACCCTTAAATATATATTCAAGGAGTTGAGCAATAAAGAATGGATTGATTTTTCACAAGCAGAAAAGAGGTTTGATGTTAATACAAACTCTCTCCCTAATCACAAGATCATGAATTTGATTGAAGAATACTTAAGTGATGACTATTAAGAGCTGAATTTTAGTTCCCTAAAAATAAGAATGGTAGAAATTTGGGCAATAGTTTAGAAATGCCCATAATCTCATTACCAAAGGAAAGTAACACCGCCAAAAGTATTTTGGTCAACTGCTTAGTCTATACCCACTCCTTAAATGTTGCATTACTTTTATCAAAGTGGCAAGGTAAACCAATGGGACAATGGTTGCTAAGTAGATTTCCAAAATCAGACATTAACAATAAAATTCAAACCTACAAAAACATTTGACATCATGAGAGTTAGAGGTATGACTTGAAGTGTAAGATACTATACTCCAGGATATATGGGGAAACTTAAGCAAAAGAAACAAAAATTCATGATTTTCAAAGGATATTAAAGAGATCTTCTTCCAAAATGTTAAGGCGGTAAAATCCTCTAGTAAGCATGATCCTGAGCTTAAAGGAATTGTTAATGATAAGGATGATGAGTAGTTCTTTAAGTACATTAAGCAGAATGAGTGTAGTGTGGTCAAGCAGTTTAGCCAAACACCTGCCAAGATCTTAATCCTCTCTTTATTAATGAACTCTAAGTCTTATTAAAGATCTTTACTGCATATTCTTCATCAAGCATATGTTTTGCTTGATTTGTTTTTAGGCGGTTTTGATCACATTACCAATAATATCATGACAAGTAACTACATCTCATTCTCAAATGAGGAGATTTTGGTTTAAGAGTATAATCATACGAAGGCACTGTACATCTCGATCAACTATCATAGCTATAACATGTCTTGAGGCTTCACTGATAATGAATTATCCTTGAATGTCATACTTAAAGATACTTTAGAGCAATTACCAATTGATATTGCCATTAAGACACAAATTTATATAATTGTTTGAGTATTTAATGATACAAAATGAGAGGTTATATGGACTAATTGACCTTCTTATACAAGTAGGACCATGTATTTTCAATGTATCCTTCTAAGTCATGTATATTAGGATTACTTACAATTGCTTATTAGGTCATTATTTGATCCATTTAGGGGGGTTATTCCCTCCACCTTACATCAAAAGGTGAAGTTCATTATGGGTAACTTATTGATTAAAATTTGAGCAGAATATAATCTACTTATTTTTAAACCTCTAAAAATATCTTATGTTAAGGTAGTTAAAGAAGCACTAAAATGCGCATGTTGGTCCTTCAAGATTGTAAATACAACTCCCTTGTCAGAGCATTCCTCGAGATGTCATCCTAACCATTTGTAAAATTATTAAAGGCAACTAGAGTATTGGTAAAAAGTGGTTATCATCTAAGCAAAGGGATTGACAAACATCTTTAAGGTATCACATCTCTTATATAACCTAATGGGTAATAAGGGTGTTTTGGTGTTGGATACCAATCAAGCCAAGGCAATGAACCAAAGGGATATTGGCAGGATGAAATAAACAAGTTTATGCTTCCTACAATACATAGTTTCGAAAGTGTAGTATTAATCAACCAACTTGATGATGAACGTAATGGATCAACCAAAGTTACTGTTAGACTTAGTGTGCTAACAATCTAGATGATCTTTAAAGGAAAAGAAGGGGATTCACCTCAAGTTCCATTAGTTTAACCTTATGGTCCTAACCCTTTTTTCAATGACTAGCAAACTTAAGAGATTCCTCAATCACTTAAATCTTTTACAAAGTAATGTAGTCTAGTTCCTTATCTGTTGATGTCTATAACATTTAAGGATAGCTATGTACTAAAATAGGCAACCTTTTATCACATATCAACTAATAATATAAGATTATTGCATTTATAATCCTAAAATTCTTGTTTCTTTTAATACTTTAATATTCTTTTTTGTTTGTATAAGCCAATCTAATGATATTGATTCATTTTAAGCCTTTCATCTATTGTTCAAGATGTCAGAAGATAAAACCAATATTCTAGCCAATGATTGTCTTGAGACAAAATTTGAATGCACCATCGACATGTCAAACTTGAATGATTTTAAAGATAAAGAGATTTCATAAACCTTCAACACTTAGTTAAGTAAGAAAAGAGGTAGTCCATAACTAAGAAAGAACCTATTAAGCTAGTTAATTTAAGCATAATAGAAAATCTGCAAGAAGTCAAAATTAGTGCAAGACTTCCCTTGGAGAGTAGGTAGAGCATGGGTTAGTTGCTTAAATAGTACATAAACATATTTATATAGTTATACTAAGATATGTTAGGTTTGAATACCAAAAAAGTGGTTTATAAACTCCTTCTAAGACTATAATGCAAACTTGTAAGACAAAGACTCTGAAGGATTAAACTTGATACCCTATTAAAAATTAAAGAAGTCAAAAAATAGTTAGATGCAGGCTTTCTTCAAGTGGTGAACTATTTAGAGTAAGTAGCAATATTATGCCTCTATTGAAGAAAGATGGCAAAATACATATATGCATAAACTATAAACATATGAATAAAGTGAGCCTTAAAGATAACTTCTCTTTATTGCATATTAGCATTTTTATGATAACACCACTAATTACTCAATGTCTTCATTCATGGACAAGTTCTTAAGCTATAATCAAATGAAAATGACACCTAAAGATATAGAGAAAACAACATTTATCATAATGTGGGGAGCCTTTTGTTAAAGGCTTCTTGCAATATTGTGATGAGTGCTAAGAAGCCTTCAATAAGATCAAGCATTACCATTTTAATCCCTCAATTCTAGTGCAACTAGTTTTAAATAAACCACTCATATTGTATCTTATTGTAAGAGATCAATGCATGGGTTGTGTCATGGGATAACATAATGAAACTAAAAAAAAAAAAAAAAAGGCAAAAGGCAATTTATTATGTCAACAAAAGATTCACGAACAATGACAATTGATATTCACATTTGGGAAGAATTTGTTACATGTTAGCATAGACAACACGTTGGATTTGGCAATATATGTTGTACCATACAACTTGGCTTATTACTAAGGAAGACCCCCTCAAGTATATGTTTGAAAAACCAGTATTGTTAAAATGGATTGCTCACCAGTAAATTCTTTTGTTAAACTATGACATTTAATATGCCAACCATAAAGCAATTAAAGGTAGTGTAATAACTGACTTTCTAGTAGATTAATCTATTCTAGATAATAAGTTTGTGCAGTTTGATTTCTCAAACGAACACATTCTAGCCATAGATCAAAGTCAAGATAAGAAAAAGATAACAGATGAATGACAAATGTGGTTCAATGGAACATCTAATGCATTAGGGCATATAATCAAAGCAATCTTGATTGCTCTTGAAGGTAGGTACCAATAACATAGCAGAGTACAAAGCATATACCATAAGCTTACTATATGCCTTAAATATGAAACTTAAAAGTTTCAAGGTATATAGTGATTCAACGTTGATCATTTATCAATTATTGGATGAGTGGAAAACATAGGATGATAAGCTTATTCCTTATCACCAGTACATTAAACAATAGGTGGAATGATTTAATTAGATCACTTTCAATCACATGCCTCAACAAAATATTCAGATCTCTAATGATTTAGCAACTTTGACAACAATGTATAAGATAGATCTTGGAGCCAATATGCAAGATATCCATGTCAATGTCTATTATATTCTAACTTATTATATGCAAATAAAAAGGGAGGAGAATGAGAAGCTTTGGTATCATGACAGAAAGCACTATTAAATTAGGGAATATCTTAAAGGAGTAACTAAAAATGATAAAAGAACTTTGTGAAGGATGATAATGAATTTCTTCCCCAATTAAGACATCTTTTACAAATGCAACTATAAGTCAGTCTTATTATGGTATGTAAATGCAGCTGAGGTGGAAACTATTATGAAAGAAATGCATGAAGGCTTATATGGGTCATATGTTGGCGATTATTCCATGGTTAGAAATATCTTGAGAGTAGGATACACTAGTTAATTATGAAATTAGATTGCCTTTGGCATGCCCAAAATGCCATGAATGTCTGATATATGCAGATAAAATACATACAGCACTGGCTTAATTGTATGCTATGACATTCTCATGGTCATTCTCCATGTGGGGAATGGTTGTGATTGATCTCATTACACCAAAAGCATCCAATAGGCATCAATTCATCTTAATGGCAATTAACTACTTCATAAAATAGGTTGAAGCAATATCTTATATGAACATTATTCGCAAAGCAGTCATTAAGTTTATCAACAAAAAGATATCTTATGTTAGTATAGCGTACTAAATTGTTGATTACAAATAACACCATTAACTTGAACAATAAAATGATGATAGACCTTTACAACCAACTCAAAATTAAGTACCATAACTTTATTCCATATAAACCGAAGATGAATAGAGCAATTAGAGCTAAGAATAAAAATATCAATCATATCATTTGAAAAACAACGGTTACATATAAAGATTGACATGTAATGAAATACTACTATTTGCATTACATGCCTATCATACCACAATATGTACTTCCATAAAAGCAACCTCATTTATAGTAGTTTATGGAATTAGGTAGTTCTACCAATTTAAGTCAAAATTCCCTCTTTAAGAGTTTTGATGGAGGCTGATTTAAAAGAGATAATATGGGTCAAATGTAGGTATAAGCAACTAAATCTTGATAAGGAAATAAGGCTAAATGTAATCTGCCATAAATAATTATACCAAAGACAAATGTTACAAGTGCATCAAAAGAAGATGTATCCCAAATAGTTCAAACAAGGAGACTTGGTCCTTAAAAAGGTCACACTAAATTATAGTGACCTAAAGAGCAAGTGGACGTTGAATTACAAAGATCCATATGTTGTAAAAAAGGCATTTTAAAGCAAAGCCTTGATTTTGATAGATATGGATCACAAAGATATGCAAAATCCTATTAATTTAGAAGTGGTTAGGAAATATTTTGTCTAAGTAGCAGCTAAGACTAAAATTCTCATTTGAGGAGGAAACAAAAGGCATAATAAGCAAGTCAAGGTTGCAAAAGGGTGCCTAACAATTAGACTATCATCCACTGGTTAGGGATGAGAGCCTAATAAATAAAATCAGAAAGAATGTAAGACATAATTAAAGAGATAAGGTTTACACATGAGAGGCATTCAAATTATACTTATGTTGAGTTGTTAGCTAAGCTCTTGGTCTTTATCAATTCCCACAACATTAGTTTAATTATCTTTTCATCTTTTTATGTGTAAATACATCACTTTGATTATTTATACTGTAAAGGGTTATCATTCTCCCTTTATATTTGCTTATAAACTTCTCATATTATGAATAACAATCTTTTTTGTTACGAAAAGGGTCTTTTACATAACCCTTACCCAAGTGCAATTAATATAATTGTATTTTATTAGTTGAAATATGCTAATATGCAAATAAATAGGACATAAACTATATTACTTGGTTTAGGATTTATAAGGGAATAAAGAATTTGTTCTAACACCTTGTCGAGAGTTCTTAGATGACATCAACAAGTAGGGAAGGATCAATAATTTGAGATTCTAGTAAAGTAAAGATTATGAAGTGGATAAGTCAATGAGTTAGGCACTTCTTAATAAAGGGCCCTTAAAAAATAAAGTAAGCATTTTGAAGGCACAAACACTTAATTTTGAAAGCAATGTGTAAGAAGGGAAATTGCATCTTCTCTGGGTAAGGCAACCTTTCTAGAAAAGAGTATGTGAAAAGAAATCTGTGAGCAAAAGCACATTAAGGAGAAAATGAAAGTTTTCTTTAACTAGAATAGTAAAGAGATCAAAATAGTTGTTCTAGGCTTAAATGATTAAGTAAGAAGCAATTTATGAGAAAAAGAAAGAGGTAGGGATGCTTAAGTAGAAAGTAAGTGATAACAAAAAATTTGTAGTAACTTAGTTTTTGAAATGAGCTATAACTTTGTCCTTTAAGTGGAGAGGCAAACAAAAGAAAACAATGAATATAAAGATGAAGATTTTATATGGAAAAAACACGACATACTATAGGTTATGTGAGCAACTATAGACCATATTTCTTGATAGATGGAAATGACAGAGTAAAATTAATGGGTGTTATCAAAAGCATTAAGTACCAAGGTGGTCATTAGTCACGATTTGTAGCAATAAGTTAAGAATTGAAAAAAGCAAGGTGAAATCACAAGGTGTCATAGGAGGAGAAGAACTCTAAGCAAGGGCATGATGTTAACCATGATGAATTAATGTGAAGAAAGATTTTTGAATGATGCCTCCATCTGTAGAAATATTTAAAAAGGGCATGGACAAGTGTTGATGAAAGAAGATAAACTTATATATGTTTATTAGGTCATAATTTATTTCTTAATAATTCTAGGCATGTTTAAGAATACATTTTTCACTCAAAACTTGGCAAGTAAGGTAGTGTAGCCACGTTGAACAAACCTAAGCATACTTGCAAGCATACACAACTAACAAATCAAGTTTGGAATGACAACTATAGACTTGTTCAAGAATGTGCTTTGCAATTGAACCTTAACAAGTAAGGCAATTCGACCATCTTAGATATGTTTAAGCATGCTAAAGATAATCATACTCCAAACAAGTTAGGATTTACATATTTGGCTTAATGCAATTTTGATGACCTGTTGACCTTATTTCATCAGTAGTGACCTTTATGGTCACTATAAATGCAATTTTAGATAGATTTCTTACCTAAAAATCAATAAACTTTATCAAAATTTGTGATGCATTACAGTAGGCTCACCTACAGGGAAAAAAAAACTCCCTATGAAGATATTGTAGTTCTCCTTAACATCATATGACTCTCGGTAAGGGCTTTAAACAAATAATAAGCAAATGAGTTATTCTTGTCATGTAAATTACAAACAAAGGATAACCAAGCAAGTTGATCTTATTGGCTCCACAATTTAGGGCACATTCTCAAGGACTCATAACAAGCAACACCTTTTTCTCATATAAAGGTTTAAAAGAGTAGGCAAAATAAGAATCCAAGAAATCCTTTACTCATTCTCTTATTCTAAAGTAACTCATAAAGAGGGGTCGTTATTGTATCTCTATTTTGTTCATCCTAATATGAAGTCTATTCTAGACACACACTTTCTTTCTTTCTCACTACTTTTTAAAGATCATTAGGCTTAGGGCCTTATTTTGCTCATCCATTTAACTAAAAAAAACAATAATGATAATAACAAAGGTCCATTTACATTGCCAAGTAGGGGTTTAAGTTAAATACAATTGACATTTTACAACTAAAGAATATAATGGGCAAGCCCACCATAATAGTTTACAATATATTTTTTTTCTTCTTTTTTGAGTCCTATCAAGACTTTATACCAATAACCCATCATTATGCCAATAGTCTATTATTCCCATAAACCTTTAAGTTCATTTTTTAGAAAGCCTTAATTAGCCCATAAGTCCTTAAAACCTATAATCCTTAAATAAATGCCAACAACAAGTTAGAATTGGACTCAATCAAGCCAACCACTTGTCTAAGTTATCTTTAACTAACTATGAATAATGATAAACCTTTTGTATTTATCTTCAAGTATCCAATAGTAAGAAAGCAATGGTGGAGGAATCCATTCTTAATTGGCCAATCATATAGAAGCTCTTAACCACTTGGAAAAGTTATAAAAATGACCACTTTCTTACTGAAGGCAAGAAGAAGAAAGCACTTGAAAAAAAAAATAGTAAAGATATAAGCACATAAGGAGCACCCAAATGACATCAAAAAAGCACTTTTGAGATTCACTAACCCATATAACTTTAAAAACAAACAAGAGCTAATTATAAACACATTCCTAGATTGTTGAGAGCTTAAAAATAAGTTAGTAAGCAATCACCATCATAAACTACCATATAGAAAGTAGAAAACAACATTTAAAACTATAGCTGAAGAAGAAAAAGTCTACTTATCTTGCCAAACTAGTTGTTGTTACCATTATAAAATCCAATCTCATATTACTTTTAGTCCATTACAGTCAAATTTGGATTGGTTAATGCATTACAACCTTATAAGACAACAAAAGAAGACCCTAAAAAAGCAAATCAAATCTCAATAGTTTAGAGGACAATGAAGTTCTTTGAATTGGTGATTAAAGTGTTCTAACCACACCTTAAAAGGTTAGTGAAAACTTTGATATCTTGAGTGTTAAGGGCAAATTGAGTAGGGCACCTATTGAGCATAGTTTACGCCTATTATTAATAATTCCTCATGGCAACATTATAACAATTACTAATGACCTATCGCCCATCATTTATCAATAAAGGCCCCTATTGAATATTATTTATTTTTGTGTTTGGTCATGATAATGCTTTAGTAAAGATCTTATCCTTTTATTGAGAATTTAGACTGAATTGAAAATTCATAGTTGCTTTGCTCTTGTTCAAATTAACCCAATCTTGAACGGAGTCCCACATGAGCAAGGGAGGCTATGAACTCTTGTTTTGTTTTTGTTTTCTTTTATTGGTTTTTCATAGGGGAAAATTTTGAAGCTTTAGTTCTGATTTGTTGGAGTTTTGATTTCAAAGTCTTTTAAGTCTTATTTTATGTTTAGTTTTGTTGAGTGGGGCTTTGATTTCATTAATGGAGTTTGAGGGTGATTTTGGTGCTAGAGACTTAGTTTACTTATAAGGTTTATGATTTTGCTAGAAATTTTGGTGAGGTAATCAAGCTTAATCACTGAAGGATGGATGAGGCTCCTATGTTTTTGGTTTAAGTCTTTACTTATGTTTATGGTCTTAAAGCCTAAAGGCTTTTGTAAAGGTGACTTTTCTTAAAGAAAACGGTTATGTTCCTTAGTTATAGATATTTTTTTATCTGTTATTGTGTGTTCTTTAAGAGTTTAGGTTTTAATCAGATTGTGTTTGTGGATTTTTGAGTTAAAGAAGCACCATGTGTCAAGTCAAGAAAGTTAAGATTAGATTAGGTTGATTTGATAACGAGTCAAACTTTTTAGCTTAAGCCTTTATAGTGCCCTCTTGGAGTCTACTTGTCCATATTTTTTGTAAATTATAATTTAAGTTGTTTATGTGTCTCAAAATAGGTTTTCATACCTTTTCTTTAACTAAAAAATTCTATTTTTATTTATGAATTACATCACTTAAAATTAAGAGTCAGATAAAAATGAAGAGAAAAAATCTCAAAAATTTTCAAAATTTGTATATTCTTCTTCAAAATAAAATTTCTTTTTTTTTTCATGTTCCTTTCCAAAAATATCCAAATATAATTTCTTTAGCCTTTATACTTAAAAAATGGATTTCCATATATCTTTCCAATCCAAAATCTCTAAAAACAAATTTCTTATGCATTTCAAATTCTTAATTTCTAAATTCTCCAAAAAAATTAGAAAATTATGGACATTCTTTTTAAAATTTTAAAAATTTTAATTTCTTGAGATCCAATCATTTTTCAATTACTTTGATGCAAAAGATTAATGAAAAAGACATCCAATTATTTTTTAATTCCTTCGATGAAAATGATTATCATATAAAACATCTAATTATATTTCAAATTTGTTTAGCATGAAGGATCATCATAAAAAGCATTAGATCATTTTCAATTCATTAGGTGTGATCCATAAAAAGCATTCGGTCTTTTTTCAAATTCTTCAACGTGAAAATCATCTTAAAAGCATTTCAAACCTTTTTTTTCTTCTTTTTTTACTTAGTCCTAAAATAGGTAATTTTGCTAAAAGCATCTCATAACTATAACAAATTTTCATTCTAAACCCTTAAATCAAAAGTTGGCTAAAAAGAGCTCCAAGCAGGCAAAAGGCCATAAAATTAAATAAAAATTCATAAAATTCAACTTTAACCATTCAAAAGTGGTTCATACATTTGCATCCTATAATTGCATTGCCAGTAGTTTGGGGTTAGAGGTTCCTAAACAAAAGTTTTCATGTCTTTTTATTTCTTTTTCTTAAGATTTTATAACTTACACTAAGTTATAATTCTCTTACCTCTTTAAAAGACCAGTTTTACTACTAACTTGTCCTTTAACCCTCTATACATTCTCAACCTTGTATATATTCTCAAAATCCTAGTTTATGCATCTATGATAAAAATTTGTTGACTACATGCAAATGAGAGAGAAAAGTAAATAAAACATTAGTAGAAAGAAGTATAAAAATAAATTCAAGTGAACATAGTAATATTATTATTTGCAATAGAAATCCAGGTTGGATACATTATCTGTTTAATGTAATAATACTTTTGAACTATGATGAATTTTGAAGAAGTAGACCGAGTGTTATTAGTTTAGAAAAAAAACTATTCTAAATTGATGATTTATAATGTTTTAATTGTATTTTAAATTAATGGTTGGTGGTAATTTTAATGCCCTAGGGTCAATTTAGGACCTTAAGGTTCCTTTTCCTTTATGTATTTGTCCCTATTGCATCATAATGATTGAACAACCAGTGGGGGTGAATTGGCTTAATTGCTTGTAAGCATATAATTTACCTTAATTCTCAATATTTATCAAAGGCACAAATGCAACCATTGCTAATAGCACATCACCATTTAATTCAATCATTAGGACCTTAAAGCACTTACTACATCCATTATGTTCCCCTTCTGTTGCAACAATTATTAGATAACATATTATATGTATAGCTTTAGATGTATTAAGCTCGTCATTTTTATTCTCATTTGGATTGGATATATATGGGAAATTTATAAATCTTAGTAGTCTAGTTTGCCAACCTCTCTAATTAATATACTATATGTCATACTTGAGTTCAAAATGTGATGAGCACATATTAGGATTTTAAAAGGAGTGAGATTAAAGTTTAAGAAAATTTGTGAGACACTCTATATGGAGGACCTATGTATTAGTGGGAAATATGTCAAATCCCTTATATCCAAAAAAAAAAATGAAAATGTTAGGATTTTTGCACAGTGTCAAAAAACTTTAAGAAGAATATGATGCTTTTAATAAAGATTACTTACTTCAAATTAATTTTCAAAAGATTCAAAATACCTTTTATGGTTTTTTTTTGCACTAAAAGAGAAAAAATATATTTTTTTAGATTTTTATTTTTGAAGGAAAACATAATTTTGAAGTTTTTGGATTTAAAAAAGAGAAAAAAAATACGATTTTGGGATTTTATTTGAGTAGGTGTAATTTTAAGTTATTAATAAGAAAGAGTGCATAATTTTAATTTTTTTTTTAATTTTAAGGTTTTAACATTTTGTCACTTCGGAGTTTATTTGAAAAAAAGAAAGAAAAAAGAAATTGAGGGGGAGGGAGTTCAGATTTTTTTTTTAATTGTGAAATTTTGATAATTTGTTTTAGATTCTTAGATTAAAAGACTCAAAATTTTGTTTTTAATAAGAAGTAGTTATTTATTTATTTATTTGAAAATATTATGTACAAGCTAAATTACTTTTGAATATTGCTGCATTTAAATTTTGAAAATTTTAAGATATTTAGTCTTTGAAAAATATATTCTAAAAAAAAGGAAAACGGAAAAAGTAGTTATGCCTATAGGGAGCCATAAAAATAGGGACTATTTTATTGACAAAAATGGGCTGGATTATGACTAAATGGGTCTAGTTATGTGATTATGGGGACTAGAAATAAATGGCTATGGGCCACGAGGAAAAGAGATTCGAGCTTGCCGTGCTAGACCCTCCTTTTACACTTGCTGCCATCCGTTCTTCCTCACACAAAACGTTGTAGTTTTGGCTTATATATATATATATATATATATATATATATATATACACACACATTTTGGAAGTCTATGCAGCCAAGTCCATTTTCCCACCTTTTTATTTTATTTTATTTATGTTTCTAAGTTATGTCAATTTTCCCCTGATACACTGGTTTTAGGAACTCATTTGTCAAGTTGCAATTTATTCTTTCATGTTTTTCCCCTGCAAATCTTCTTGACGTGGTTTCAGAGGAAGACAAGTGGTTGTTTGTCTCTTTTTTTTTTTTTCCACCTTTTCATTTCGAAAAACAAATTGGTTTCAATTCAAAAGCCCAATCTTGTTGTTGTGCCATTTGTAAAGTTTGGTTTCGTGACCTTTGAAGTTTTTGAGGTGGAGCTTTTTCTTTCCTTGCCTTTTTTTTTTTTTTGGATGAACTTTCATTTGTGTCTTGGATTAATTTTGGGAGAGGGATTCCCATTTTTTTCCTTAGAAAATTGCAAGTATTTTATGGGAGACAATTGGACTGATGAGGAACCTTGACTTGCTCTTGAATTTAAGATTGCTTCGGTCTGGTTGGGTGGGTTCATATTAATTTTCAGCTTAAAGAAAGGAGCTTGTTTTGAGTTGATTTTTTTTTTCTTTCATTTTTATTTTGGGAGACAAAATGGAACAACAGTTATATTTTGGTATGGTTTGCTTTAAGCAAAGAAAAAGTTGGGCCTTGATGGAGGAACGTCACGACTGTTAGAGTTTTTTTTTTCTTTTTTTTTTAAGAGAAAAAAAATGGTCTTTGAGTCAATTCTTTGTTGATCTAGTTGACCTGGTTCTTGAATGGGTTATTATTTAAGCAGGGTTTTTGAATTCAGTTATTGAATATGTGGTCATTAATATGTGATGCTTGTTTTTTTGAACGGGAATTTGATATTGTTTGTGTCT
This sequence comes from Bruguiera hainesii, assembly GCA_023213295.1. NCBI lineage: Eukaryota > Viridiplantae > Streptophyta > Magnoliopsida > Malpighiales > Rhizophoraceae > Bruguiera > Bruguiera hainesii. Next base: position 4,227,686 of record JAHOYR010000008.1, read on the forward strand.
GTGGTGTGGGAAAAGGATTTCTGAAAAAGGCTTTAGAAGTTATTATTTTGTGAAATTTTATGGGACTTGATATGGCCAAAAGGATACTGCTGTTGCAGGGTCGTATTTGTTTGCCGTTTCCAGACTTGGGCTTTTTGGGTTGTCCATTTCAATTTTGAATTTTTAGGTAAATCTGGCAATGATGTTTGAATTTGGAGAGGTAGGCGATGACTGGACTGGGAGCTTCTCTTCTATGGTGAGAATTATGACCCCAGACTTGCCTTGCTCTTTTTATTGATTATGACTTCATTTCTGTGTCTTTTTGTCTATGTGTTAGTTCAATGAATAGTAGATGAAAATATAGACCGACAAAGCATAGGACAAAATAACAGATGTTCATATAAATACAACAGTAAGAGAAAGGAGCAAAGATCACATAACAAATATTGATGGGATGAAACTCAAGAAAAAGGATAGCAAGTTTAAAATCATAAAATCGTTAACAAAATAAAATTAATATTCCGAATTATTGAAGTGTTAAAGGGAATAAGATGCAAAATAGAAATTGATGAAGTATGAAGCAAAGTAAAAGATAACAATATAATTGGTAAATCATAAAAAACTAATGAGAGATATCAATAATTGATAAAGCATTGGATCAAGATAAATGACAAGTAATGATGGACGAGTAAAGCATTAGATCAAAATAAAAACTAGCTAAATATGCAATGATAAAGCATCGATGACAAGAGAGATGAGTAATGAATAAAGCATTTGGTTAAGATATGATATCGTGATACAAACTTTACATGCAGCTGTTAGCTCTTTATTTTTTGTCTTCCAAACACACAACGCAAGTACAAGTATTGGTATATAAAATGCTTGAGATAAATACTAACATTTTCTTTTCGGCTGTTTTGTTTTTGTTGATGGAAACGATTGTGATACAATATTTGCTTGGCAACCTGGATTTGGTATGGATGTGGCCTTCTTGCACCTCCACCAATGGCAGTAATTCAGCTATGTAGTATTCTTTCTTTTATTACTTTTATTGCTCTTGATGTATTTCTGTTGTTGTCAAATGTTGGCTTTGATAAATATTTGGTTCCCTACTACTATGAAAAGTGATTGCTTGCTACCCCCAGTGAACTTCCATAATCATTAATTGCCAAAGGAATAATTTTTGATATAAATATTCTGTTTTGTTGCTTTTTGGTTGAGTATTTGATAGTAAAGTATTACTTTTCCTTGATTGATTTGCCTTCTTCACTCCCGTGATTATTTACCAGTTCAAAGGTGAACTTTCAGCAATCACTGTCAATTAAAATGTTTGTATACTTTGGTTAAAGCTCTTGGTTGTTGATTTTTATTAATTGATTAGGTTGACGATGAGTGGAAGTCTACGTGCCTCCCTTGTTCCCTTTTTATCAAAGAGAATGTTGCCCTAAAGCTTTTCTGCTTAATCATTGAGGGATGAATGATTTTGGTGAAATTTCATATGTCATTAATATAAAAATTTAAGATGAAAGTTAGAACTATTTTAGAAGGTATACATTAAAAAGGTTTTGAAAAGATATAGGATGAAAACTTGTTCTTCCATTGTAGCACCTATAATCAAAAGGAATAAATTAAGTTTCACTCAATGTCCTCCAAATGACTTGAAACAAAAGGAGATAAAGTGTATATCATATACATTTATAATTAGTAGTCTTAGGTATGTATAGGTTTGAATTAGACCTAATATTGCATTTGTAGTAAAAATGTTGTGAAAATACCAAATTAATCTCAAATAAGATCATTTGAAAGTTGCTAAAAAAGTTATATGATATCTACAAAGAACTAAAAATTATAGGCTTACATCATATATATTAACCATTTGGAAGTAGTTGGGTATTCAAATGCTGATTTTGTTAGTTGCTTAGATAATATAAAATTTACTACTAAATGCATTTTTATACTTGTTGAAAGTACTATATCATAGAGAAGCATTAAGCAAACTATTGTTTCTTTTTTCACTATAAAAATGAAATTCATATATTATCATAAAATTGTTGCATAAACTTGATGGTTAAGAAATTTTATCACAAGATTGTATATTGTGGATTATATCTTTAAACCAGTCAAAATATATTATAATAATTTAATTGCAGTGTTATTTTTAAAGAACAACAAAAGTGAAAGCCAAAATAAGCATATCAACACAAAGTACTTAGTTGTCAAAAATTCTATTAAAGAGCAAGTAATTGTTATACAACATATTAACACTTAACTTATGGCTATTGATTAGATTAAGTGGTATAAAAATTATGTTAAACATATGTGACTAGTTGGCTCAAATTAGTTTCTTTTACAACCATATTCTTTAATATTTTGGCTTTATGGAAGACTTTTTGGTTATTTGCAAGTAAAGACTAATTTCATATATATAAAGTTTATTTGCATACAATTTATTTGCAATTTGAATGAAGTGAGGGCTAAATTATTTTTTCATTCAATAAAGTAATGCCTCAACAACATATTTAATTATAAATTCATTAGCATTATGATACATGGAAAAAAATTTTTTACAAAAGGAATGTAACATTACCTATCATGATCCATGTATATAAGTTTTTATTTAAGCAGATTGACTTATATGGGCATTTAATATATGGTCATGAATAAGGATATTACTTATTTAGTATCATGTGAACCAAGTGGGAGAATATTATAATATCTTTTAAACTGTTATAATATCTCTTCAACGAGATTATCATCTCACTAGTGATTAGTAAGATCAAATCCTTAAAATCGTCAAAACTATAAAAGATAACGTACCTATCTTAGATAGCTCAGGAAACGTTATCAAAGATACTATAACCTATCTTATTTTTACAATCTCTTTTCATTTCATAGGTGACCCTTCTCACCTTAGAGATAAAAATGCTAAGTTACTTATAAATTTTAGATATAAGAAACTTAGTGAGTTCCAAAATTACAAAAATACCTTTCTTACTAGAATCTTATTTAGAGAAGACTTTAACCAACCTTTTTAGAAAGAAAAATTCCTTACAGGACTCCCAACCCTTTTAGGAGAAAAGGTTTGACAAATCATCAAAATAGTCTATAGTAACTGTCACAGGGTTAAACGTTCCACATAAATTTTTAACCTTGTGATGACACTAAGTAGCCCACTTAATCTTAGCCAACTCACTCACACCAAGAGACAACAACACACTTACGAGAAAACTTTACAACCTTTATTACTTTCCACAAAGTACAAAAAATTGTCAAGATCACATACAAGTGTTTCTCTCTACACTCTTTTCTCTAGTGTGTTTCTTCCCTCTGGTGTCTTTTAGTTGATACCTTACAACATATATATAGGGTTACATGACTTGGTTGCCAAGTATTTAATAAGGCATCCCTTACTACTAGGAGTATTTCCTACATTCTAGGTAGAATATAAGTCTACATTCATAGAAGGCCTGTCACCTCACGTTAGACTCGTTCAACCCTACACCTGCTGCCTACCCACGTTCTCTTTCCTTCAAGGAGAACCTGCTAGCACATCACACCTATGCAGTTATCACTCTTTATGATCTCTGCAGATAAGGTTGCAGAGGCTTGGTGGTTCTATCCCATATTCCAAGAACTCCTATTTTCATGGTGCATGAGCAAAAGCTTATCCACACCACCACCAATCCATCTGCTACCCAACTCGTATATGCTCACATAGTGTTGCTCCATAATGTTGCTAGCTTAGACCTCTACTCATGCGCTAGTCTTATGTGTGTTGTTGTAACCAACTTGTGGGGTTTTTATTAACCAACTTGTTCTTTGGCTAATCTCTTAAGAGAAATATGCACCCCCCTAAAGAGTATTAGAGAATCTGACCTTCTAGTAAAAGGACATATTAGGGTGCTTGAATGATCACTCCCTCAATCGGTAGCTTATTGGTGTGTTGCAGTACAACCTGCTGCCCAACTAGTAATCCAACACCCTTCTCCTTTGCACCAATGCCCTAACTCGTTGCCCTTTGACTGCAACACATGCTTTTGCCTATCCTTGCTTGGTGTCAATGCCAAAGCTCGCATTTGCCTCTCTCAGCTTGCTGACATGCACATTGACTCCTATGTTTACCTTATTTCTTTTAATGTACTTAACTCACACCAACTCCATGCCAAGCACTGGCACAAGGTATCATCAATACTTGCATTCTTATATCTAAGGACTCTAAAGGGTTAATAAACCCCCCCATCCGTTGAACCCAATATCATCATTGGTAAGGTTGATAGGTAGCTATGGTTCTGCTTCTTAAATTACCACAACATCACATCCCTCTCCTAACTAGACTCACTATTCAAAGCATTTTTCCATTTCACCAGGTATTCAACCCAACAATTTTTCTTGCTTTGTCCCTGTGTTTTGTGATCTAGAATCTTTTCCACTTGATGTTGAAACTTTGCTTGAATGGTTGGGGGAGCACATCTTGCCTGCCTCTTTGAAGGTTCAACCTCGTCTTCTTCATGAAAGGGTCTCAAGAAGCTCACATAGAAGGTCAGATAGACCTTCAACCTTTTTGGCAGTTACAATCAATAAGCAACGTTGCCAACTTTCTTTACCACCACGAAGGGACCATCATACTTGGGAACCAACTCGAATCTTCTTCCATATTTAAAGGGTTAGTTTAAGTAAAACTTTGTCCTAAACTTGAAACTCAAGGTCTCACCTTCCCTTGTTCACATACTTCTTCATGTGTCTGGTCGCTTTGTTTAAGCTGTGTTAGGCCTCATCAAACAACTCTTATTTCAAACGAGTATACCGGTAGGCAGTTGGACACTTCCTTCTAGGGCTTGTTCGTGCTATCTCATTTGGAGTAGGGGGTTAATGCCCCATTGCCAGCTCAAAGGGACTTATCCTTATTAATGATTCTTAGTGAAGATTGTAGCAGAACTATGCGGAATCTAATAATTCTAGCCAATTTTGTTGGCTTGTAGTCATATAGTGCTGAAGATATTCCTCTAATAAGCCATTAATTCGTTTCATCTGGCGACTAGTTTAAGGATGGTTGATAGTGGAAAGCTTTAACTTCGATCCCATCATGTTGCACAAAGTTATCCAAATCCTACCCATAAAGCTAGGATTTTGATCACTTATAATATCTTCCAACAAACCAAAGTACTTAACCACCTACTCGTAGAATAATTCAACAACCATCTTTCTTGACAGTAAGATAGAGCTGAAACGAACATAACATACTTTAAGAACTAATCAACCATTACCATGACAGAACCCTTGTCATTAATCTTTAGAAACCCATCAATAAAGTTCATCGAAATTGACATCCAAGGTTTCGTTGGAATAGGAAATGGTTGCAACAACACCACTTCCTTTTGTCTCTCAACCTTATCTTATTGACAGACAATGCACGTCTTTACATAGGCCTCTATGTCATCTTCCATCTTTGGCTAGTAATAGTTATGGACCAATAAGGCTATCATTTGTTCCATGCTCGAATGTTCAACTCATTAGGAGTCGTGGCACTCTCGCAGGATCTCCCTTATAAGGCCTACACCTCTGGGAACATATAACTCATTACCCTTCGCATGTAATAGTCCATCATCGAGCCAGTATCATCTTACCACACCCTTGTTCATTTGCTGCACAAGCTTTTGATAATCACTATCGTATGACATTTGTGCCTTGATTTAGCTCAATAAGTCACTTTGCACTTTTGTGAGGGCAGCTATAACTCCTTGCACTTAATGACTTAAGGTATCAGCTACCTGGTTTTGCCTTTCTGGCTTGTGTTCCTATACAAAATCGTATTCTGCTAAGAGCTTCAGCCACCAGGCTTGTCTTATGAAGAGTTTATGGATATTACTGCCTTTAACTTGTCAAAGGCTTCTTGGCACTTCGTGCTCTACCTTTAAGGTCGATCTTTCTTGAGTAAGTTGATAAAAAGGGCAACCTTTTTGGAGTAACCCTACCCAAACTTTCTGTAGTAATTAGATAAGCCAAGAAAGAACTACAATTCTCATACTTTAGTAGGAAGTGACCATTCCACAATGACCTGAACCTTTCCCTCATCCATTCTTACATGTCTTTGACTGAGCTTATATCTAAGGAACATAATTTCCTGATGACCAAACTCACATTTTTCCTTTTTCACATATAATTGGTGTTCCTTTAATCGATAAAACAACATTCTTAGGTGGGTCAAGTGATCCTTAAAGGATTCCCTATACATAACAATATCATCCAGGTATACTACCATAAAGCAATCAATGAAATCATGAAACACATCATTCATCAAATTGCAAAAAGTAACAGGGGCATTAGACAAATCGAAGGGCATCACCAAGAATTTGTATGAGTCTAAACTTGCCAATACCCTGACTGCAAGTTTAGCTTTGTGAAGTAAGAGGCTTTTGCTAGCCAATTAAACAATTCTACAGTCAACGAGATAAGATTATTGTTCTTCATTATGACTTTGTTCAAAGCTTTGTAGTCCACACACATTCTCAATGAGTCATTATACTTCTTTTAGAACAACACAAGGGCATCAAAAAGGGCTTTTGAGGGCTAGATTAGGCCTGCATCCAACAACTCCAACAATTGCTTCCTTAATTCGATTAACTTTATTGGACTCATGCGATAAAGGGCTTGAGTCAGAGGTCTAGAACTTTGAATCAAATCAATTCGGTGATCCTAGGCATGCCTTAGGGGAAGACACTTTGGCAACTCCAAAGGCATCACGTTTGCAAAGTCTTCCAACATATTAGTAACACTGTTAGGCACCTCGATGGTCATCCCCTCCTTAACTTCAATTGAGGCTGCTAGGTAAATGGCTTCTCCTCTTTTCAAGCCATGCTCGACTTGCACACTGATATCATACCACTTGATTTCCCTTCAGCACTTACTGGAGAGGTAATCTCACCTGCAACAAAGTATGGATGGTTCTCGTGCATGATCAACCCATCTACATGAGGTAATAATGTAACCTTTGTATATGTAAGAACTTAACACCTAATATAATATTAAAGTCATCCAATGACACAACTGTAAAATTAAGATTGTCAATCCAATTACCAATGGTTACCTTCATACCTCTGGCTATGCCAAGCACCTCACGGGTAACCGAATACACTACCTTGATTTGATTGCCACTTTTCGTGACCTTCAGGCCTAACAACTCTATCATCTATTTGGCAACAAAGTTATGGGTGGCACCAATGCCTACTATCGCCATTAACTCCTAATTTCTTAACCTAATCTTTACGTACATCAAGCTAGCCTATGGTGAAAGTTCCCCTTGAACCGCATTCACTAGTTGTTGAGGATTGACATGAGAGGGGCTAGTATCACCCGTACCCTCTTTGGCAACCATGACACTCAAATTTTTCCTTTTTGGTCATTCCCTAGCCTAATGAGGGCCATTAAAAATGAAACAACTAGAATTAGACTTACCTTTGCCTGGATCTCGAAGGACAACTTTGCCTTTGCCTTTGCTGTCATCTTGATGTTTCTCTTTCTTGTCCTCCTTCTTTTTCCCTTTGTCTTTAGGTTGCTACTATTGCTATTATTGTTTCTTTCCCCTAGCATCACAATCTACAAACTTTTTTAGTTGAAAATCGACTAAAGTATCTATAACAACCATGACGGACAACAAGTCTTTGACACCCTACCTACGAAACTCAATTTAAACTCATGATTGGAGACCCGAAAGGAAGTTGAAGAGCTTATCTTCATCCAACATGTTGTGAATGTTGAGCATTAAGGAACTAAATTCCTTCATATAGTTCTGTACCATGCCATTATACTCTAGTTCCTTCAGGGAGCCCCGTGTAACCCACAATGTGTTGCAGGGAAAGAATTGATCCTTTACTCCTTCTTCAAGTTTTCCCATGTTTTTATCTGAGGTCTACCAACACTAGCTTCATTATCAAGCCTTATTCGCCACTATAGTTTAACATCCTTGACAAGATACATATTGGTAAAGGTCACATTTTTCTCTTTAAGCACCCTCACGACCATTAAGTATTGTTCTATATCTCACAAGAAATTCTTGATTGCTTTGACATTCTATTCCCTCTCAAAGGCCTTAGGTTCAAGGACCTTCATTTTTCTGGATGACTTAGCAGCACCACTAGGTTGGCTGCTTATGGCCTTCTTGAGGACAATAACATTATGTTCTATGTTGCCAAAAGGCTATCATAACGAATTTGTAAGAAACTTACTGATTTCCATAGTTTGTTTAGCCTTGCCAAGACAAAGAGAGTTTGCTCCTTTGAGGCATCACCGAACACCTTTTCAATCTTAGACACCTGTTCCTACACTAATTCAAGTCTCGATCCTTCAAACATAGACTGAACTTACTTTGATACCAATTGTCATAGAGCCAAACATTTTACATAAATTTCTAATTTTGTGATGGCATTAAGTAGCCTACTTAGTTTCAACCAACTCACTCACACCGAGAGACAATAACATACTTACAAGAAAACTTCTCAACCTTTATTACTTTTCACAAAATACAAAAGATTGCCAAGACCATATACAAGTGTTTCTCTCTACACTCTCTTTTCTGGTGTCTCTTAGTTAACACCTTACAACATATATATAAGGCTACATGACTTGGCTGTCAAGCCAATCATGCTTAGTGGGGCATCTCCACTACTAAGAGCATTTCTTACATTCTAGGCAGAACATGGATCCACATTTATGAAGGGCCTGCCATCTTATGTTAGACTTGTTAAACCCTAAATTTACTATATGCCTACATTCTCCTTCCTTTAAGGAGAGCTTACTAGCACATCATACCCATGCAATTATCAATCCCTATGATCTTTGTGGATAAGGTTGCAAAGACTTAATGGTTTTACCCTACGTCCCATGAACTCCTTTTTTTATGGTGTATAGGCAGAATCTTACTTACACTGCTACCAATCCCTTTACTGCCCAGCTCATATATACTTCCATAATGTTGTTGGCCCGGACCCCTACCTATGTGTCGGTTTTATGTGTTATCATAACCGATCTGCAGGGTTTCTATTAGCTAACTCGTTTCTTGGTTAATCTCTAAAGGAGACATGCACACTCCCTAAAGAGCATTAGGGAATCTAGCATTCTGGTAAAGGACACATTGGGGTGCTTGAATGATTACTCCTTCAATCGACAGCCTGTTACTGCGTTACTAACACAACTTATTATCCAACCAGTGATTCAACACCCTTTTTTTTCGCGCCAATGCTCTAACCTGTTACCTTTTAACTACAACACATATTTTTGCCCATCTTTACTCCAAGCCTGCATTTGCCTCTCTCAACTTATTACCATGTACATTGACTCCTGCATTTATCTTATTTCCTTTGACATGCACAACTCACACCAACTTTATGGCAAGCACTAGCATAAGGTATCATTAATGCTTGCATTATTGTATCCAAGAACCCTAAGGGGTTAACAAACCATCCCACCCATTGAACGTAATGTCCTCGTTGGTAGGGTTAATAAATAGTTCTAGATTTACTTCTTAAATTGCCATAACATCATATCCTTTTCCCAACTAGCCTCATTGTCCAAAGCATCTTTCCACTTCACCAAGTATTCAACTTGATGATTCTTCTTGCTTTGTCCCTACGTTCTATGGTCTAGAATCTTCTTCACTTGACATTGGAATTCTACTTGAATGGTTAAGGGAGCACGTCTTGCTTGCCTCTTTAGAGGTTTGACCCCGTTTTCCTTATAAAAGGGTTTCAAGAAGCTCATATGAAAGGTCGAATGGACCTTTAACCTTTATGGCAATTGTAATTGATAAGCAACGTTGCCAACTATCTTTACCACCACAAAGGGACCATCATACTTAGGAACCAACTTGCAATACACCATTTTGCTGTTAATCTTCTTCTATATTTGAGGAGTTAATTTGAGTAGAACTTTGTCCTTAACTTAGAACTCAAGGCCTCACCTTCCCTTTTCTGCATATTTATTTATGTGTCGAGTTGCTTTGTTTAAGCTGTCTTAGGCCTCATCAAATAACTCTTGTTTCGAACGAGCATACCGATAGGCAATTAGACACTTCCCTCTAAGGCTTATCCATGCTATCACATTTGGAGTAAGGGGTTGATGTCCCATCATCAACAACTCAAAGGGACTCATCCCTGTTGATGATGCTTGATGAAGATTGTAACAGAACTATACAGAATCTAATAACTCTAGCCAATTCTGTTGGCCTACAGTCACATAGTGCCAAAGATATTCCTCTAATAAGCCATTAATTTGCTCCATTTGACCATCAGTTTGAGGATAGTTGGCAGTGAAAAACTTTAACTTTAATCCCATCATATTGAACAAAGTTGTCCAAAACCTGCCTATGAAGTGAGAATCTTGATCACTTATAATATCTTCTAGTAAACAAAAGTACTTAACTACCTGCTTATAGAATAATTTAGCAAGCATTTCTACTTAACATAAAGATGAGGTTAGAACAAATACAACATACTTTGAGAACTAATTAACCACCACCATAATAGAACCCTTGCCATCAACTTTTGGAAACCCACCAATGAAGTCTATCGAAACTGACACTCAAGGTTTCATTGGAATAAGTAATGGTTATGGCAACTTTAATTCCTTTTGTCTCTCAACTGTGTCCTATTGATAGACAATGCATGTCTTTACACAGGCCTCTACATCATCTTCCATATTTGGCCAATAGTAGCTACGGTGAATTAATTAGCTTTACCCAATAAAAAGGATTCAAGATCTCCCAAGATCTTAAATGGGAAATGAAATAGTATTATTTTGAAATTGAAACCTTCTGCCAGCAATTTAACTTAGGAATTCTAAAACTTTCTAAGCCCAGTAAAAAGAAATATACCAAATTTTTTGTACTTACAAAAAATCCCAGAAGCAAACCTATTATTCCAAACCCAAGAAAGCAAAAGCTTTCGAACCATAACTAGAATCAAAACTAGTTATGTCTTTCTACAAATATCTTACTTGCTACAAATGCCAAAAGAAAGGACATATATCCAAATACTGTAAACTTAACAAGAAAATCCAAGAGCTTTATCTAGAACCCAAAATCATTTCAAAATTGGAAGTTATACTCTAAAATATTTCCAATTCTGATTCTAACCTTTCTCATGATCACTCAAATGAAGAACTTCTTCAAATAGATGAACTCTAAATCACTACATTTTTAGAATTTAAATCTAAAGAAGTAAAAACCCTTACAAAAAACCAATAAACTCTCATAAAATTTATCAAATACATCATAGATCTCAACCTTCAAAAAGAATACCTAGAAAACCTTCTAAAGCCTTTTCAAAAATAAGAAATGAAATCCCCTGACATTACTCCATTAACCTCTAGGCCTCCTTATAACCTTATTACAATTCTTGCCATAAAAGATTCCAAAAAATCAACTCTTACCATACAAGAACTCCAAATAGAAATCAAGGTCATCAAAAAGGAACTTAGATAACTCATGTAAAACCAACAAAAAAATAACCAAACCCTTTAACTTTTTCTTTCAAAACACTTAGAAAAAACCCCAAAAAGTGATCTTGAACTAGATCAAAAAGTTCAAAACTTTGAAAATCTTGAAACAATTCCAAATAATTTTCTTTTTGCTTTGGAACAAATTACTTCTAGGAAATATTTTATCAAAATCTCATTGGTATTTTCAAATGATTTCAAATTGGATACAATAATCTTATTTAACATAGGTGTAGACTTAAACTGTACAAAATAAAGAATTACTCCAAATCATTTTTAAGTAAAAAACCATTGAAAAACTTTCAGTTACAAACAATTTCAAAATGACTATTACTAACAAAACCACTACTTTAATCCAAAATTAGTATTTTTGAATTAGAACTTCTTTCATTTTTATTGAAAATATGCATTATTTGGTGATCCTTGGAACACCATTTATAAACCTTATCACTCTTTATATTATCAATTATGATGGTATAACTTTCAAAACAAAATTCCAAAAATTTCATTTTTCTTTTCTTAAACTTTCAAAGATTAGGAATTTGAATTTTATCAAAGCTCATTCCATTCATGAAAAAAAACAAGATCTTTTTTACTTACGAAAGGACCTTTCTTTTTAGAGAATTCAAAAGTAGTTACAAGACCCTACAACTTTACAAAAAATTTCTAATTTCAAAAAAACCCTTAAAAATGAACTTTGTTTAGATCTTCCAAATGCTTTTACAAAAGTTAAAGTATTTTTGTAAAAGTAAAGGTTACTTTATAAAAGCAGATCTCCCTTTTACAAAAAGAAAGTGACTTTTCCAAAAAAAAGATGTAAACTTTACAAAAAGAGATTCCATCTGTCTACCGCAAGCAACTTGACTTCTCCACTATATAAGTAGACCTTGAAGCCAGTTTGAAGCAAAAGCTTTTAAACTCTCATTTAGGAATTCTCCCTTTCTCACTCCCTTTCATTGTAATCTTCTTCCCTATTCCTATTCTATAAATCTCCTTATCTTCTGTACTTAATGTTTTTATCAATAAAACTTTAAAGTTTTCAAAGTGTTTAGGCATTGTGCATCCCTAAGGGGTACCAGAGCCAATTCTTGATTATTTTCATTGCATTGGAAGATACTATACATGATTATTGATTCATATTTTTATATTGTCGTGTAAAATGCATTTTTGTATTGTGGTATAAAACATACTTCTACATTGTAGTGTCAAGTACATTATCCCTTTTGGAGTGTGTTATGCCTAAAGCCCATTAGTTGTTATATTGTATGTAAGACATATGTGAGTCGTTAGGACGTTTGTGTGACCATTAAGAGCTAGTGGATTGCAAGAAGATTATTGTACCTAAGCCCTAATTTTTGAATCTGTGTACAACTCCAATTCTTAAGTGTGTGTAAAACTCCAATTGACAATTATGAACTCAATTCTTTACTGAATTACTTCCTATTCCAACACTTCTACCACAAATTACTTTAAATATCAAAGAATAGTCAACATCGAGGAGATTACTCTAGAAGATTTTAATAAAAGTATTGATAATTGGGAAATTTCAAAAGTCCAAAAAGATTCCATTTATAAAATTTCAAATTTCAATATTTTCAAAAATAACTTTACAATCAAAATTGAGGAAAGAGATATACAATTTTCAAAACTTTTTAAAATTATTCATCTTTTTTCTTATAACTTTTTACAAAATCACAAAAACAAGTATTACAAATACATTCATATTGGTTTAATACAAGTATGCATCAAACTACTTACAAAAGAAGGTCTAAACACTTCCATTCTAACAGTTCTTAGAGATACTAAATTTACAAACTTTCAAGATTCTCTTATTTCTTCAATAGAGTTTAGTCTCTATTTTGAACTTATTTCTTTAAATTGTTATCCATACCTCACCATGTTTTTATCTAATAAAAACATCTTACAAAATGTGGTTTTACAAATCAAAACTTGTAATTATAATATGTTAAAAGGTTTCATTCCGGTTGCATTGATTTACAAAATTTATTACAAAAGAATATTTTTGCATTTGCATCAAAATACAAATTTTAATGCCAAAAAGGAGAAACACTTCTTTTACAAAACAATTTGTCTCATTGAAATATTGTTATTTCCAAATCCATCCAATGGAAACATATTACTTTTCTGGATGACTCGATCCTCGAAGGAGCAGTAAAATCTCAACTTTCAAAATAGCTTGAATCAAATACAAAAATTTCCAAAATAGACAAACTCCATGACAAAAAAGTTGTCTTAACTTTTTATAAGAGATCTACAAGTTTTAAATCTACTAATAAAGATTCTACTTCCTCTACAATTGACCTATGACATGTTTTTAACATCTCATTAATTATAAACTCACCTACAAAACCTCTGAGATTTTCAATATTAGACATTCCAAGTACTTCTTTCCAAACAACAGATTACCATTCAAACATTTCTCATCTGATTTACACAAACCCTTAAAAACAATCACCTTCAATCTCTCCAACATCTTATGTCATTATAGAAAATATACAAAATGAATTGCTTGTTTTAAAATAATCTTTTGGAATTATTTTTGAACCTAACAAAGAACTTTTACATGATGATTTTTATGCATCATATAACACTACAAAAAGAAATCATTTTTTTCAAACATTTTCTTAAGAAAAGACAAGAAATCCAAGAGGATTACTATACTTTTCTCTTTTTTCACAAAAAACGCATGTTATTTTTTTATTGGTTTTCAAACTATACATATCAAATGGATTACATTCAGCCATTAAAAAATTTTCATTTTAAAAACTCTTCTTCTAAAAACTTTACAAACCCTGTGACTTCTTATAGTAAGTTTACAAAATGGACTACTCCTAATAACCAAGTCATAAAGTCCGAACACTCTCCTCTAAGACAAACTAAAATCACTTATCAACATAATACTATTGATCTTGCACCTTACAAAATTCTCTAAGAAACTAATTCCTTTGAAAAAAAAAATCCAAAATGATTATCCAACAAATAATTTTTTAAATGCTTATCTTTATACCATAGGTACTCAACTAAATCATATAAAATTAGATTCAACAGTTTACAATCCAAAAGACTATTATAAAATCTAAACCCACAAAAATCAAATACCCATTATTAAACCATTTTAACCTTTTAAATTAGAAAACCCCCAAAAACTTGCAAATCCCTTCATTTAAGAGATTAAAGAAAAACTAGCTATCTTAGAACCATCTTCATCTTCTACAAAAAAAAGTAAGTCAACACCTTAAGAAACAAATCTCAAACAGATTCCTCTCAAACTGAAAAATTATGTTTCTCTTCCCTTACAAATTTCAAAACCTCAAATCAATCATATTTCATGGCCAAAACTCATTTTTGTACTTATAGCCCTAAATTTTGACCTTGAAAACAAGCCAAACACATTGAACTAATACAATTTTAATGCTTCTTCCATTTACAAATGGAATATTTGTGGTATATCAAAATACCATATCTTTAGTCTTCTACAACAGATGCTTATGGCAACAAATGTCTATAAAACCCATAACAACACTCTAGATAAAATTGTTGCTGAACTCCTTATAGTAGGATTTTCAAGACAATTCAAAAGATAGTGTATTATCATCTTACTAGTGATCACAATATTCTTTTTAAAACTATATGATATTATGATATTGTGAAATTTAATACATCATTATTAAGAGACTTGCTTGAGCTCAGCTATGGATTTCTTAAAAGTGCATATTAGGCAACTTCATTAATTAGTAATGAAACCTTTAGGTTGACTAATGTATACTTTTTTTTGTAAGTTTTTCATTCAAGAATGTTAGTTTAATATATGTTTGATGTAACACTAAGTGAAAAGGAGCCATTAAAATCATGATCACTTTAAATGAATCCATCTTTATGATTAGGGAGAAGGTTTCATAATAATAAATACTCTCCATTTAAGTGAAACCTTTGACTAAATCTAACCTTGTACTATTTAACATTACTAGATGAGTTCCTTTTAATTTTATAAACCCATTTGTAACCTATAACTACAACTCCTCTTAGTAATTCAACAAGGTCTCAAACTTGATTTTTTGACAAAGATTTTATCTCTTTGTTTAAGGCATTAGACCATAATTTTTGAAGTTCCCAACTTCACCCTAAGATCTACTAGTTTGTGATACTGAGAGGGGGGTGAATCAGTATCACCACAATTCGCAATTCGCAGGAAAGTGAACAACTCCAATCTCTTCTTAAAAGAAAACTCTTTCTCAGATTCGACTGAGGTAGATCTATTGCTACCTACTAATCACAATAGTCCCCAAAGTCACCTTTCAGACACCTTGCCTAATAGACAATTCGGATGTTCTTGTTTAGGTCTTCGTTAGGTTATGGGTTGGCTGATACTTTAGCTGCGTTCACAACTCAATTCAAAACACAGAACGTAAAGCAAATTAAGGACACACGAGATTTACGTGGTTCCGTCAATGTGACGTACATCCACGGTGGTAGGGACTCTCCCTTACCGAGACTATCCACTATACTTGAGAATTCCAGTTACAATGGATGTCTTAATCTTCTGCTCCTTTCACTATTGCAATTACTAAGCAAGTACAATACAAAGAGTGTCACTTACTGTGTCTACCCTTCGTCTAGCTTGTCTTGCCTCTGTTGAATTGAAAGGCTGCTCCACTGCTGCTTAGAAGTTCACCGCAACGCTCTCTAACCTCTCTTGAAGAAATCTAGAAATACGTTGAGTTCTTTCCGATGCTTCGCCAAATTCCTTCTCTAGGTTGTCTCACACAGCTCCTGCTTTCATCGTCTCACGGTTTCACAGCTTGCACTCAAGCTTCTGGTCTGCCGTTTCACATCTCACGGCCTGCCCCACGCTTCTGATCAATCACGCCATTGCACATTCTGGTCTCACGCTCCTAGTCTGCTGTTTCACGTCTCTTGGCCTGCCTCACACTACTGGTTTTTCTGGTTCACGTCTCTCGGCCTGCCTCACGCTTCTGGTCTGTTGTCTTCTCTTTCGGGTGGTCTCACGGATACCAGGTCTGCTGTCTTCTCTTCCGGGTGGTCTGTTTCTTATTTCTCCTCTTGCTGGTTGTGCGTTTCTGGTTTGGTTGCACTATGTGTTTCTGGTTTGCTTGCAGGAGGCGTTTCTGGTTTGCTTGCAGGAGGCGTTTCTGATTTGCCTGCAGGACGTGTTTCTGGTTTGCTTGCAGGACGTGTTTCTGGTTTGCTTGCAGGAGGCGTTTCTAGTTTGCTTGCAGGAGGTTGCACGTTCTGGTTTGCTCTCCCGGTGGTGACGTTTCTGGTTTGCTCTCTTGGTGGTGTTGTTTCTGATCTCTTGCCGTTCTGCTCTCTCTTCCTTTTGGCCGGTTGCTGTAGGGTTGCTGTTTATTCAATTGTGTTGGCCCCCTCTCTGCCCTAGTTTTGTCTTCCAAGGCCTTTATATACTCTCTTCCATGAAACCCTAATAGGGCTTACATGGCGGATTTACGTTCTTGCCCTTATGCGGCGGATTTACTTTCTTGCCCTTCCATGTGACTTTACTGCCCTTCCATGTGACTTTACTCTCTTGCACACTTAACCCTAGTTGACAACAATTACAACCCATACAAGACTGTGGGAACAACAATTTTGGTTTTTCACATTCTATAACTTATGAAAATGTGTAATGACCATCTTTAAGATTGGTAATAATCTCCTAAAAATATATGATATAATCATTAGGAATTACAAATTTCTTTATTCTTGAAGATTTCCTAAGCCCTTCATTTTACTGATTCTCTTTTTGTGATTCACATTCCATAGGTTCTACATTTGCTTGTATTGCATGGAACATTTGATTTTGAATTAGTTGTTCTTCATTATTATTATTATTATTTAAACTTTCTTAAATAATCAAATTTCTAAAGTTTATGAAATACTCAATTGAGTCATTACTTTCCTTAAATTGAACTTTTCAAGGAAACTCACTCTCACTAAACTTAAAATTCTAATGAAATTTTGCGTTTCTAACTTCAATAATTATAGGTGTATTTAAAAGATAATAAAATCTATATCCCTTAAAGTTTCCATAAAGCCAATGAAAAATTATTAGTTATCTTTGGATCTAATTTATTTAATTTAGAATTATAAATACTTACTTTAGTAAAACAATCACATACATGCATATGTTTTAAACTTGGTTTCTATCCATTTTATAACTCAAAAGAAGTCTTAGGAATAGTCTTTGAGGGAAACCCATTTAAGATATATGTTATAGTTTTAAATGTTTCACTCCATAAAGTTAATAAAAGATTAGATTTATTGTTTATGCTTCTCACTATGTCCATAAGTGTTTGGTTTATTTTTTCAATTATACTATTTTATTAGGATGTACCCAATATGGTATATGTTTTAAAAACATCTAATTTTTCAGTTTTATCAAGCAATAAATAGAAATATATAAATCTTGTATAGTCATCAATGAATGAGATAAAATATCTCTAACCAATAAAATTAGGAGTGAAAAATGGTCTATAGATATTTGTGCACACAATCTCAAGAATTTTTAAGTTTCTTTTTACACTTTTAGTTTTCTTGTTAGTTTGCTTACCCTTTATGCAATCCATACAAATATCTAAATTTATAAAGTCAAAAGTTAAAACTTCATCATTTACTAGTCTTTTTATTTTCTCAAGAGAGATGTGACCTTATCTTTTATGTCATAAATAAAGAAGATTATTATTAGTAATATATCTTTTCATGTCAATGTTGTTATGGAATATTGCACTTTTAAGTAAGGTCTAAATCAAATTTATACAAGCTATCAACTAAACAACTTGAACCAACAGTATTATTATTATGCAAAATACTAAAATTAAAGTACTTAAAGATAAACTAATAATCTATATGTGCTAATTTTAAAATGAAAACCAAATTTCTTGTGAGTAATGGAATGTAAAAAGTGTTTTCCAAATTTAAAATAAAATCAAAATTTAAATTTAAACAATAAGTCTTCACAATTTCAACATGAAAGTGCATCTAATTTTCTAAATAGATGCCTTACTCATTTGCCTTCATTTCCTTAGTTTTAGAAAACCTTACATAATATTGACGACATTGATTGTACTACCAAAATCAATGCACCATGTATTACTTAAAATTTTAATTAAAAAGGATATCTTTTTTTTTTTCAACTATGTCTTATACTTAAAATGAGTTTTCTTCACGTGTTCATGTTTCTCATAAAAAATGCATGCATTTTTTTGTTAGATTTTTTCATTGACATCTTTGCATCTTTCTTCCAAGGTAGAGCATCCTTACCCTTCTTACTATCAGATTTTTCTCTAATTGCGAGATAAGTACTTTCTTAATTTCTATGTTTCATTCCTTTTACCTCTTGAACACATATAGTCAAAAGCTCGTTAATATACTATTTTTTATTCTATGTGTAGTAAGATATCTTAAATGGTGAATAGGTAGAATGAAAAGAATTTAGGATAAAGTGCACCCAGAAAGTCTTAGATATGTTAACCTCTAAGTACTTAAATTGAGAAGTAATGTTTCTTATTTTCATAATGTGTTTATGCACACTTTTAAAACTATTAAAACTCTT
The DNA here is from genome assembly GCA_023213295.1 of Bruguiera hainesii. Classification (NCBI taxonomy): domain Eukaryota; kingdom Viridiplantae; phylum Streptophyta; class Magnoliopsida; order Malpighiales; family Rhizophoraceae; genus Bruguiera; species Bruguiera hainesii. The sequence continues at coordinate 4,246,743 of JAHOYR010000008.1, forward strand.
TTTTTAAAATTTCCTTAATAAGGTGCTAGCCAACACCTCACCAAACTTTATAAATTGTTCTTTAATAACTTTTATGGAATCTTTAGTTTTCTCCTTATTAGGAATAAAGCATTTTATACTTTTGCTAATGTGAGTCTTGATGAACATTAAGGTTGAGCGATTAGATCTCTCTTACTTATCATAAGCAACTTTTTTAGTTAACACATTTGATTCTAGGAAAAAGTAATTGATTTACAAGGAAGACTAAATCCACCGGATAACATTGAAACACAAATAAAATTATTATAAAAAATAATAAAAATAACTACATTAATAAAGAACACACATATACTAATGCCATGAAACTAATGAATCAATAAAGAATATAAATTCAAATCTTTTTGTGAACAAAAGTTATTACATGCATTAAATTTATATATACAATATAATAAGACTAATAAATTAAATATTAAAAAAACAAAATTTTCATACATATTGGCATAGGAAATTTTAAATTTTAATGTTCAATTCACTTATTTACTCTAATTAATTTAATAAAATAAATATATTTCTATAAAATTAAATGATTTATTTGAAAAAATTGATCACAACTCTTATAAGATATTTATAATCTAATAATTATATTTTTATATAATTTTTCTATAAATCACTAATATCACAATAATTCAACATGTTACAACAATTCTTAAATTATAATGATATCTCTTATAATGACATTCATAAAACTAAAATATGGTATACACATGATAAATTCCAAATCAATTCATAGGCCTCTATATCAAAAAATTTGTCAAATACACACAATTTTGTATATGAAGAATTATGAACACGTAAGCAAAGTAGATAAATGTATCATCAAACACACAAAATATTATTTGGAATGGTAAACATAGCGACTGCTTTGGTGGCTAATTCGGTCCAGCCTTGTATTTAAGGTCATGTGTTGGAGGCTTTGCTGAGATACCATTGAGCCGTATTGATACTTTTTGTCTTTCTTCTTAGACTATACATATATATGTACCGCATCATGTATTACGCCATCTTCGATAATATTTATTATCTAAATAAAATATTTGACATGCTTCTACCCGTATGGCCAGGCAGAGATAGCTCCCAGAAGAAACTTTGACTAGTAGACATTAACAAGCCACCAAAAAGGGAGGGCCACAAGACCTTGAATTTGAGCCGTGCACATTTAGTTTTTGCTTTTTTTCTTTTTCTTTTTCTTTTTTTTATCCTTCGGTTCAATCTCAATTATATATATCTATATAATAAGATTTCATTCAAAGCATGTTATACACAAAGAAGCAGATGATGTTTTATCAAAATATTTGATTTGAATTGATTATAGGCCGAAGACAAAGCTTTAAGAAACATACAACACTCTAGTTGTAATAAAAATAATTAAAGAATTAAGCTCTAATATTAAATAAAACAATATATACCTCAAACCATATTAATCAATAATTTCCTACAATTACCAAAAAAAGATTTTAAATAGTTTTCTATCTTATTGTTTTATACTTTTAATGAAGCACAATATTGATAATTTATAAATTTATTTATATGAGTTAAGTTAAGACTTTTTTTATTACTATTTTACAACTTTTTTCATCAAAATAAATTTTTTGAAAATAGTCAATCAGTCTAATTGAATTGTTATTAATAATAATATAATTATCAATAATAAAAAATAATTATAACTTAATTATTACTTTAAATAATTTTTTTTTTTTTTTTTCATGTAAGACATTGAAGAGATATTATATGGCTTCTGCTCTTTTTCTGTAATTGGCGTGGGCGATAAATGGTATGGTAAATTCTCAAAAATGTAAAACTCGGCTCCATTTCATGAGCACAAAATGTTTTGTAGTGTATTTCTATCCAATCCGGGCATCTACTTTGCGGGCTTGTTCAATTTGCGTCCTTCTGGGGGTCAAGACGATTGACCCAAGCGTTACAGCCACGGTAACCAAGACCAGAACCCCTGACACCGAGTAGACGCCTTTTTTTACTAGGTAGCACTCCTGATCCAGCCATCCTTTTCCGTAGTCTTGGCTTCTGCTCATACTGGTGGCCGTGCTCAATAGAATTAGTGCTAAACCAAAGCTGATCCTGCCGCAAACACCAATTAAAAAACCTCAGTCATCCTTTTAATACATCTTACTTCTGTCATGGATTTTAACATCTTATTTTTCTTCCTAAGCGTTGAAGCTGAGTTTAGTCCTGGATTTGAAAGAAGAACTGGGGTACCTCTGTTCACAGTTCGTAGCCCCTCGTCTCCTCACTAAGATCATTCTACGTCCCAGCCTGGTCCAATCTGTGTCCTCCCTAACTTTTCCTGTCTAATTGATGCCAATTTTAATTTCAATTTAGGCCCCTCAGTCGTTCCTCCTTTTTTCTTTTTCTTTTTTTTTTTTTTTCTTTTAAGAAGTACTAATGAAAACGAGAAAAGGCATTGCTTGGCCATTTGTGTGTGTTACCGCCTCAAATTCAGAGATGACCCACAAATGATCGGAATCATAGGATGGGTAATTAGTGAGCCCCTGTTCGATTGTTATCGCTGCTGTAGCCTAGGAATCAACAATTAATATAAATTAAAAATATTGAAAGAGAATTTGATTGATGACCCACCAGGGCAGGACCCAAACTGTAATAGCAATCCCGGGTCTTGTAGCGCTGCAGCCATGTCTGCCGTCTCTCGAGCGACAACTGGTGCAGATAAGCATGCTGCCAATGGTTTGAGCTATGACCAGACATATCAGTGCTGCGACCCCAAAGCCAAACGCTCCACTTTCTGGCACATAACACAGTGTGCCGTCTAACTTGGCATCTTCCTTCTGCAAAATTACATCCAGCAACCCCGAAAAGCCCACCTTCAGAACGTCTTGCATAAACAGAAGAGAAAGAAAAGAAAGGGAATTTAAGAAGAGGAGATGTTTATTTGTTTCGACATATGGGCATACCTTAGCTTTCTTGGCCTCGGCGATAATACAAGAAACAAAAGAGACGAGGCCGAGGGAGACGATGATGCTGAGGATCAACGAGATCCCGTGTTGACGCTTCTCCATGCGAAAGAAGAGTGCTTTTGCGTAAAGGCTTTGGGATTACCAGAAGAAGAAGAAGAAGAAGAAGAAGAGAATAAACAGACAAGAAGACTTGGAGATTACTCCTCGAGCACTAGGGAGATAAGGCGAAGCTTCTTGCTTGGGTTTGGTCCTGCCTGCCGTCATTCTCAGGTTGCTTCTTTTTTGGGGTATTAAGTCTTTCAAGCAAATATCTCATTGCTTTGGTGTGGTAATTCCATCCCTAATCCCAACTGAATTAATATACATGGAAATTGCTTTGGAATCTGTGGAAATTTTGCGCTCACCACCCAATCCTTCCTCCTAATCCAGGAACCGGTCAACCTTCCCACTTTGTTTTTCTTTATGTATGACTTTATATAGAGAGAGAGAGAGAGAGAGAGAGAGAGAGAGCATAATGCTCCAAGATGGTCAATTAAGAGCTATATATTTTCCCAGGTTCTAGAATCCGTTTATTTATTCCTTGAAAAATAATTTATCGGGGAAATATTATTTTTAGAAAATAATTTTTTTCTACTGTTCAGCAAAGACATTGAAAATATTTCTGTGTTTGGTGAATATGTTTGGAAAACTGCAATACAATTATGCATAGGAGAAAGCACAGCTGAAATTTATACATTTGAGTATATGCATAACATGCTTAACTAAATGATAGTTCCCAAAAGAGGGATCCCATCTCAATTCCACCAAAATGACTGCCTGTCGTCAACGCTTTTTTCGCGAGCTAGGGACATTGCTCCACTTTTGATCCCTCAAAAAAAAAACACTGCATTTGGGATACAGAATTGCCAAGTTGGTGTATATGCAACAGGGGGTAAGGTTAAAAATGAACTCAGAAAGAGTTCTGTTTAGGCATAAAAAATATGAAACGGCAAAACAAAGAATGTTTCTGTAGCACTAGAATTTTTCCAATTGCGACTCTGCATGACTGGCATTAGGTACATAAAAGAGAAAAAGCACCCATTAGCTGTTGCTTTCTTTTCCTCTCAAGCCGTGTCTGTTCAATTATATGAGGGAAAGCAGGACTAGCTTCAATTACACAGAAAAACCACGTAAATCACTTGCATAAAGCAGAATATAAACGTTTCTTCACAAATATAGCTGAATTGGGCATTAAATAGGCAAAAACAGAAAAATAAAATTAAAGAAAAAAGGTAACTTACCGTAAAAATGATCAAGTCTGATGACATCTTGAAGGTAATCTTTTGTTTCTCGATACCTCTCTCTTTTTATCTCTGTTACCAATTTACTAGTGCAAAATGTCGTCTTCCGTTTTTAAAAGCAAAAGTCTTTTTTTTTTTTTTTTTTGACTTAATAGTTATTTTTCACTGACTGCAATTTTTCATCTTACCAAACTGCAAGAAAATGAGAAAAGTATTTTATGATAAATAAACAGAGCCTTAAGTTTCTTTTTATATTTGAGTGTAGACCCTACCCTGCCCAAAAAATACACGCACTAAGGCAAGTTGCAGGTGCTTTTTGTCATACAGAAGAAGATGCTTCTTACAAGAGCTAAAAACACTGGGGGAAATAGTAGAGAGTAATAGTGGGGGTGATCTCAGACGGCTTTACTATCTACAGTGCAGCCAATGACTTTGATGACAACTGTTCTTAGGTCCTACCCAACGTTTTCAAATGCAATGCTTCGGCTTGCTCCAAACATTCACATTTGGTGTTTGAGTGGCTGTTGTTCCATTTGTGTCATTTAAGGTCTGGGCATTGGTGAGACGAGATTCGCTGGAGGATGGCGTCAGTGCCGCCAATGGGACCATAACAATTGTTTGAATTTTATTCTCTACTTTGACTTAGTCCATTCTTATTCTGATCCAGCTTATGGCAGACAGGCGGGTCAACCACGGCGCATGCAGGGAGTTTTGTAAGCCGTAGATCAAATTCACGAAACAGCTCCACCAGAAGAGTTGAAATAAGGTAAACCTACAACTTTGAATTGTATACAGTCGGAAATATTAGGTCTACAATAATTATTGTCACATAAAATGACGTAAAAATAGCTGAATTTGTCACTATTTACGAAATCTTACGATAAAATCATCTAAATTATTAATTTAGATTTAGAACTCAACTTCCAGTCCTTAAAAACTTTCAAAAACCAAAAAGGGATGGGAGAAATGGTCAAATACCTTAGGTGTGATCTAAAACTAAACAGCTGCACTGGAGTTGGTTGATAAATAAACGCTTTAATTCTCTACTTGAATAAAAAACTCGCCTTCGACAAGTAGCAATTATGATTCAACTACTTGCACAATCTTTCGTGTACATCATATTTCTTGGTCCAGTTATTGCACATCACAGCTGTAATCTCCTTGTACTTTCTGGTTTATTAGCACAAAAAGTGGTTGATGCCATCCAGGCACCATGCCAGCTACACAAATCAGAAACCCCAATGGTGGATTCTAGCCTGCTGGCTTAGTACCAGCAGGAATGGCTTAACCGATGCTTTGCGAAGAACCACGATGAAAGATTTCACAGTTGGTCAGGAGATTGTTGAGCCAGGCTTGAAAGCAATTTACTTACTTTTACTTCGTCTCCCATCAACATTCAGTCGATCTCCCATGCTAAACTCAAGAGCACAAGACACAATATCAAAAGAATGAAAATATTGCGCTTCTGTATGATACAATTATCAACTGTCATCATCATTCATCACTATCATAATTCTGACATAGTGATTGAAGTGCACTGCTACTTGCATCATTTGTTTTGCTCGCATCCACTTGTCCATGCTCTTCGGCTACTGCTGGAGAGTTTCTATTGACAGATGCATCTTGTTTTTTCATGACAGAAATCTTGACATATGGAGCTCTGAAATTGGACTTAGCATCATTCCGACCATCCAAACCATTTGAATTTTCTGTTGAGAATCAAACAATATGTTGTTTCTTAGGATTTTCACACCAGTTCTGCTAAGAATTCCACAGCAGAGATATTATTTTGTAAAACAATATACATGCTTGTGGACTTAGTAGACCAGATCTGCATCTGGCAGCTTGGCACCAAGCAAAAATACAGTTTAGCCTTTTTGTAAAGTTCTGTGCACACTTCAGATAATATATGATAGTCTTGATCTTATATGCATCATGCACACATTCAAAGATTCATGAGATTTCTGATATGATTGTTTTTTTTTTTTTTTTTTTTTGGGTGGGGTTAGGCACCTCTGAATTAAAATAAATAATTCACATCCAGATTCTATCACTCATGGATGCATTCTCTTTTGAAGAAAGGATTCATGCATAGATAACTGATGAAAGTGACAGAATTAGGAATGTAAGAAGGATAGCATCAAGAATATTGTATGTATGCATGACCAGGACAGACACAAGTGGGTTGTAAAATTTGTTTTGGAGCAGTGGGAAGTATAATTGATGCCATCCAATTTAAACTTTTATGCTCTCAAACAATGACATTAGCTTTAACCAAAACATGGAAATGCCTCACTTCAAAATCATGGAGTGCACTTCTCCCGTAGATCTATATGGTTACGGCAGGCTGGCAACTGACATGGCCATAGGCATTTCCCATTGAAATGATCTCCAAAGGATATATACTATTGGGACATCCCCTACTTGCCTTATGCATCTATTCAGAATCTAAAAGTGTTTGGCTAGGAGTTAGGCCACAGGGATGCCTAGATGGCAGGTAGGAGTAGGCAGTGAATTTCATTGTAACGAATAGGTCGAGTTAAAGCAGATGGTCCAGCAGGGTTGGACTTGTTTGGCCCCTTGAATATATGGCAAGTTGACATTTCACAGAGAACATGACTACCACATGTCACGGAATTAGGCTTTAAACGTGCTAACCCGCACAGCACTTAGTCGATCTTGCGTGTGAAGATGAGCTAAGTATGCCTTGGAGAGTTTGAGAGAATCAGCAGAAAGCATTGGCTTAGTGTCCACGTGACACACAGCTTGCTTACGAGACCCTAAATGGACAGAGGAGTTTCTATGGACTGATGTGAAATATGAAAGGATTGACATGGTCATTAGAATATAATAAATAAGGTCACAGATTCTGAAAGATTAGGTGAGAAGAATGGCAAAGCAGCTAGTCCAGCAGGGTTGGACGTGTTCGGCCACTTGAATATACAGCAAATTAACATTTCACAGAGAACATGACAAACACAGCTTGCTTATGAGACCCTAAATGGACGGAAGAATTTCTATGGATTGATGTGAAATATGAAAAGATTGGAATGGTCATTAGAGTATAAAAAATAAGGTAACAGATTCTGAAAGATCAGGTGAGAATAATGGTAAAACAGTGGTCATTCAAGGAATTGGTGGATTCTACAGTAGTTATGGAAGAAAAATATCATTAGCCCAGACATGTAAAAATGATTTAGGCAGGACATCATATGAGCTCAAACAGGGGAAATTTCATTCTTTTTATTTTTTTTTATTTATTTTTGTTGTTTTCAGGGGGAGGGGAGGGGGTTGGGTATTCCAAAAGGCATGTGCAGAAAATAACACAGGAATACAGTTTTCTGCAAATCTATCATAAGGCAACATAGATTCAGCTATGACATCTGACTTTTAGCAAATAAATGGAAGACAAAAATATCATCACAAACACAGCAAAATCTTGCATTGGGCTTCAATAATCACGTCGACCTATGCTTCTATTTTGTGGTCTATCATATTTCTATTTAAACAAAGAAAGATAGCAGTGGCCTCCTTTTCTTGGCTGAGTGTGGTGGTGGGGAAAGAGAGAAGAAAACAAAATTAGACATACCTCTATTGCTTAAACTACTTGGATCGTCGGCTTTTGTTGATGAATCTGTGACCTTGTTTAGAAGTTCATTGGAAACTTTTCTCTTCTGCATTCAGGCCAGCAAAAGCAAAATTTAGTAAATGAAGTGTCCAAATTTCTATCTTACAAGCTTCCTCATAGTACTACATAACCCTCAAATAGAAAATTATTACACTGGTAAATCAAACAAGGTCTGAAGAAAAGTAAAAGGACTGAAGTGGATGCTATTATTGCAAAAACATTAAAAAGAAAAATATTCATTCTGAGGAGAAAAAGTTGAACTATATAAAAGGAAAAAAAAAACAAACAAAAAAAAAGCAGATAAGACTTTCATTATGACATAAAAGTCAATTGGATCGCTCATGCTTACAACTCTTTTCTTTCCTCACATTGCAATTTGGCTTTCAAATAGTTATTAAAATATATTGCTGTTAATTTAGTCATGCAATGGAAAATTACAAAGCTTGAAGTGCAGTAATGGTAAGGTGTTGAGGATAAAACCGAAGAATGCCCATAGCGTGCTGGATATAAGGACTGAAATATATCAGAGAAAATCATCCCAAAAGCAGTCAACAGCCCATCCCACATAATTCATATTAACAAAATGACACCGCAAAGGATAACTTTTCAAAAAGTATATGAAAATTATGACAAAACATTCAAATGTCAAACGAATGACATGATTACAGCACTATGCCAAGTTCATTTCCCCATGGGAGTGCTACACCATGCCCACAAGGGCACTTTTCATCTCCACAAAACACGACTCAAATTAAAAAAGAAAAACATGATTCTTATCAGACACAAAATCACTGTAGATTTAGAAAAAGAAACATATTTTCCCCTAAAGCTGTTCATTTATCCAAAAAGAAATTGATAAGCATTTGTAGAGGAAAAAGGGTATGACTTGATTTTAAATGGTGTAAAGGGAAATTTATGTCGACCAAACAATAAAATAGACACTAGTCACATCACTTTCATACCTTTGACTTCTCACTTGACATGCCACCACTGCTACTGGATAGATTCAAATCTTCTTCATCATCAGACTCTTCATCAGAAATCCTACAAATGATTTCTTTTGGCCTCTGTTTTACAGATAATATGCAAAGCAAATCAAGATAAGCACAATAATTTGCAATGAAAGGGTATAGAAGGAAGGGATAAAAAAAATTAAAATATAGAAGAAAACTAGCGAAAAGAGAAGGACAACACTAACCTGGAAGATAGACTTTATAAGAGCTTCATCTTCTTCTTCCAATTTCTTCTCCTGTTGGCATATGGAATTAGCACACTCGAGTGGTATTCCCATAACTAATAGTAACAAGGGTACAAAGGAACAAGTATACATTTGGCACAAGAGAAGCAAATTACCTTGTCTGCTGCTGTTTGCTGTAAGGCCTCAAGCATTGCATCTACACTCACGGTTGCATGTCTAGACTGCACAGAGTCAGAATGAACAGAGATAAATTCGACATTAAGGATACAGCCAAATGAAATGGCATTGTGGAGACTGCTGACTTATTCCTCATATCTCTTGGCTTCATAGATTTATTAGCATAACATCAGAAATTGGATAGATAGAAATAAAAGTCAACTGTACCTTCATAGACTTCATTTCATCAAGGGCAGCAAGAATATCCATCTCTCTTTTTGAATCCAGAGTTCTATTCTCCAAAGCTTTCATTGCATCGCCCATCTCTTCGGCATCTCTTTTATGTTTTGTCTTCTCTACTTCCTGGAAAAAGGAGCATTGAAATATAAACATCTAAATTAGAAAATACTCCTAAGGTAACTAGAGAGGGAAGCAAAGGTTGAACCAGACCTCATCCTCGGCACGCCAAGGCTCAAAATTTCGGGTAGCACCACTTTCAACAACATAATCAGAGTTTTGTGGATCCGTCTTAATTGTAACCTCAGCAGCGCACTTGGTACATTTGAAGTAGAATCTGAATATTTGAATACCCAAGTATGTCTGCAATTATAATTGATAGAAGAAAACAAAACACACAGAGATAGTCAGTCAATTGGCTGTTACAAGCATAAAATGAAGAACTCTCCCCCTCATTCCTTATTATAAGTGCAAAACATCTAATCCGAGTATGGATATCAAGTTAATCATATGTTCTCTGAGATTATGTTGGGACCAAATGACAAATATATCCCACACAAAAGTGTTTAAGAAAGTTCCATCTCTCCCAAAATCTCAATTTCCTATGATTGGCCAAAACAACAAAAAGAAATATTTGCACAAAAAACAGTAAGCCCCTTCCTAGCTTCATCAAGAAAGATGAAAAGAGATCATTATAGTGTGGGAAATAGGTCATTGAAGATATACAGCCCTGATACATGCAAAACTCACTTCTAGGGTTCGCTGTACCAAACAGTAGCAAGCAGAGCGGGCAACGATGATACGAAAAACACCGATGGCCCATCAAATCTTGAATGTAACACAGAGAATGTTGAACATACAGACTATACCTCGCCAATAACATCTTCTTTGCGGGAATTGAATTTGGTGCCTTTGTAAATGTAATTGCCACAAGTGCTGCAGCGTATGCTCATGGGGAGCATCATGCGGACCTTAATCTGTTGATTCTTGTCCCTCCGGAGCCGAGGCAGCTTCGATGGGTCGAAGTCCGGTGGATAATACTTGTTTAATACCTTCCTTTCTCCCATATTTCCTTCCTTCTTCTTCTTTTTATCAAGGAAATAACCAACAAGCAAAGCAACCAGCAGACTATGAGAAGATAATTGGATCGATCGAAATTACAACGTTGATCTGGCTTGAAGAAGGATGAGGAGGTTGAGAAAAGGGGTTGGGCTTGGATTTGGTGAGGCAGATTAGGGTTTAGGCCAATCACAGGGCAGCAGGTCGGTGGCTGGAGCAGAGGAAGTTGGTCTGCGTGGCGGTCCGGCGTAGGTAAGTGAGTGGGTCCGTTCAGATTTATCGAGTACACGGGATTAAGCGGAGGCGGCGGTTGCCACAAACTAAAATGCCATTCTGGGTCGGGCTCATATAAGGCGAAGTATTAATATTTTGATTGGGTGGGCTACGTGTTAACTGACTGCTTGCACGTTAGTTTATTCAGCCGCGCTTTGCTCGAAATTATGCAAGACATTTATTTTGTTTTTTTAAATTAATAAAAACTAGTATTAGATTAACATAATGTATAAATTTATTAAAAATATATATTTTATATAAATTAGAAATAAAAATCCTTAAGTTATGATTATTTAAAAAATAAAAAATAAATTTAAAAGTAATTTAAAAAAACAAAAAAACTAATAAAAAACTTGAATTATAATTTTTTTTTAAAAAAAGGTAAAGTTGGAATTTTTTCTTTATCTAAAAACATAAAAATTAAAGTTTACAATTAATTTTTATTTTTTACAAATTATTTTTTTATCTTTTATTTCTCTAATTATAAATATTTACATTATATGACTTTTAGATGTATATAAAAAATTATTAACATATATAAGATAATTTGTAATGTATACAAGATTGAGTAAATTGATTAATATTACGTATATTAAAATATTGATTTTATTAAAATAAAAAAATACTACAAACTAAATATTAAATTAGTATTAAATATTTTAATTATATGAGTTTATTCAAAAATTAAAATTAAAATTAAATATTTTAGATATTTTAAAAATTAAATAAATATCATCACATATTTATTTTATAAGTTTTTTTTTCTCAAACTTAGTAATTATAATATAGACATTAGTATTAGACTCGCATTAAAACTCACTTGTCTTGACAAGTTCTAGGTGGGGAGAGCTCGGTGGATAAGGAGGAGATGTAGTTTTCAATACTTTTTATATATCAAAAATGGAGGGCAATTAAAGTGTGTTTAATATGAGACCTTAATAATAAACAATAAGTGATAGTTCACTAGTAATTGTTGTAATATCATCATAACTAATTATTGATGATAAAGGCAAATTATACTTATGGGTTACTTTACTTGATTTCCCCTCACTACTCATTTAAACTATGCAAGGTTTGGATCAATTCATCGCCTCAAGTCATCTTTAGAATACAAAAGTTACCACCAATCATTTTAGATATAATTTGAACATTATGGATGACTTAGTTTACTTTATTAAGATTTATCGAGGTTTACGAGTATGGTTACATTTGGTGAAAGTTACAACCAACATAAATGCCTGTCACACACAAAGTCATTACTATTTACCTATTTTTATTTCTATACTTTTTTTTACTAATATTTTATTTATTTTTTTCTCTTTTTTATATATGATTTGGTATAAAGACACACACTGGGACTTTAAGGAATTTGGATAAGTAGTAAAAATGAATGAATTTTCTTAGAAGTTTTTAAAGTGATTTAAATGTTTTTTACATCAACCTATACACCAAATTGTGAAAGGAAATTTTTGAAGAAAATTAGAATACTTTTTACGATGATCTTATATACTAGATATTGAAAGCAAATTTTTTTTTTTAAATTATGAAAAAGTTAAGATGTTTTTTGTGTCTATGTGCTTACCCAAGGTACTTGAAATAGTACCATCACTGAAAATTTTGTGTTCCTTTTTTTTTTCTTTTTTATTTTCCATTTTTTCTTTTTTCCTTTTCTTTTTTTTTTCTTTTTCTTTCATTCCTTTTCCTTTGTACCTTTTTATTTTCTTTCTTTTGTTTTTTTTTTTCTTTTTTCATTTGAGGTAGACCCTTTGTCTCTCTTTCTCTCATTTTTTATTCAACACTGTTCTTTCTTTCCCCACACCTACCATCCATTTTGGCCATTTTCTCACTTTTTTTGTTTGGAGACTCTTGAAGCATAAGGTTTTAGGTATGATTTCTAGTGTGAAAACCAAGATTTTTGTTTCCTAAAAATGGTGATTTTTGCTAAGTTATGGGGTTGTTTAATGTAAAAAGAGATAAGGAGGTTGCTACCGACAGCTAGGCATCACTACCCTTTAATTGGTGAGTGGGAGCTGCCATTGGCTAGATCATTGCTTGCCGAGTTGACCTATGTCAATTTCATGTCATGATAACACCTAAAGGCAACATGTGTGAGGGGAAGAGTGAACAATGGTTGTGAGCCTCCATCTAATAATCAATGCTTCCCTATGCTTTCATCGACATATATAGGGCATAATTAGACAAATTGGTACCTAACAAATTGATTAATACTAGTCTTATGCAAAGATGGTGGCTATCAACAATACGTACAGTGGTGGCATGGCAATTAGTTTCTTGGTTTTCCATTGATTTGCGTACTTTCTAGCCTCTGCTTAGCGTGTGGCCTTAAAAAACACATAGGTCAGCATTAGTGGACTCTTATAATGGTGCTTATGGTGCTTTCTAGCAATGCGAATAGGCCCTTTAGGTGCCAAATACTTGCCTCAGGGTACTTTCTCCTCCTCTTTGGTCACTTTTGTGTTTTTTTGTAGTTATTTTCTTTGTTTTTTCAACTTATTAATGTGTGCTATGTAGGAAAAAAAAAAAGAAGAAGAAGAAGAAGAAAGAAAAAGACAATCTTCTAACCTTATGAAATTTTTTTTTGTAAGGGGACTCAAGTGAGTCTTTTGATGAATAATGATTGCAATGTTTAAGATAAATCTTTTTTTGATCAATTTTAGATGTTAGATATGTGTTTGTTAAGCTGATTCTCAATGCTTTAATGTTGTTGCTATCTTGTTTATGGGTGCATTTGAGCTTTGGTTTGCCAATTTTGGTTATTTAATGCCAAATAAATCATGATAGATTGTTTCATAATCATTGATGGGTGTAGTGGTAGGTGAAACAGTGCTTATAGTTAGATATTTAGTCATGAATACTTGAATTTAATTTTATTCTTTGGCTTAATTATGGTAATGAGTTATACTATGATAAGCTATTAGTTGACTAAGACAATGTTCACCATATTGTTTCTTAGGAGCTACTTCTCTTTTTAGGTAATTGCATAGATATTCTTTTTGGTGTTTTGGTATTGTCATCTCTTTTCTTTTGGTAGCCTCCCTTTTATGGCCTTAAATGCTCTTTTAATTATTCTATTCTATTGTTATGTGCCTTTAATTATTTCTAACTTTTTTTGTCACTCTCTTAACATTAATGCACTCTTTTCTCTCATATACCAATAACTTTTCCAGTTAATTAATTTCTCCTCGTATGCTTATTGGTGCTTCTCTTTTATGTTATTTATAACCCCTACTTTAATGCAAAAAGGACCTTCATTTTATAGTGAAACTTGTTTGATCTTGATCATTGATTTTTGTTGAATGGTTGAAATTGATTCTTCTTTTTGTTAAATGGCTAAGATTGATTATGTATATATTTAATATTTTATGGGCCTTTAACTTACAAAATTAACATTTCAATAGTGCATTCAAACGTTAAAGAAAGGGTTGATGGACTGATATTGCTACATTTAGATATTTAGTTAAAGGTCTTTGAAAATGAGAAGGCCCCTCCTTAGGTTTTAATGCTGTAAATTACACTTAAAAGTAATTTTTTTAACTTTAAGTTTAATTTTAGGATAAAAAAGGTTGTTTGCTCTTTCTTTCTTAGGTAAGGCATGTTTTGTATATTGGATGTTTAACTATACATTTAATATTATACATTGATTTGCAACAATTCTATTATTATTATTATTTTTATTATTATCATTATTATTATTATTATTATTTTGCTTTTGATTTTTTTTCCTTCATTTTTTTTTGTATCCAAATGAAAAAATTGTAATCCAATCACCATCATACTTATCCCATAAATTAACCTTACATATATCCAAACACAAAAGAAAGAGTGATATCCTTCTCAATCAAGGCAGACAAAATAAAAATACAATAATTACCCCTTTTATGAATTGTTATGACACAAACTAATGAATAAAGAATTTTTTTTTTTTTTTGCCTCGTGAGTGTTTATAAGGTGATACCTTTATTTTGAGTAAGCCTTTTTAAGAGTGCACTTAAGATTAAGGAATAAGTTCACGATGTATACTTGGTTGGCATAAAGTAGCTAACTACTATTTATATGTTAGGAGTAACCATGTCGATGATGGTCATGCAAAAGCCCTGTCAAGTGTTTTATAATGTTTTTAAAAATTACAATGTTCTCTACTAGAGATTTTTCTTACTAATAATTTAAACTTTATAGAAATAATTGATGCCCAATTAACAACTTTACTTATTAGGGTTAATTTATGAAGATTGTGATTATTAGGATGTGAGAGGATTTCAAAGTGAGTTTAAGCTAGTGCAAACAAAGTTTTCAACCATTATTCTCATTTAAAATTTGAAAAATAAGTTAGTATGTTATCTAAACTTGCTTAAGATGACTACATCACTTTATCACTCGAATTGCAAATGTAGGACGCATTTTCAAGTTTACACAAAATTGCTTTTAGCTACCATTTACAATTGAAATTCAAAAGTAAGCTATTAGTATATGTCAGCCAAATAAATATGATTATATTAATTACAAATATGTTAAGGATCGAGAGAAAGCTATTATTCATAAGACAACTAGTTGTAAATGATAATTCTTTATGGTTTAAATAAAGAGAGTGAGATATTTGGATACAAAATGGCGAAAATGTAGTTAGACTAATGTTGTGGGGATGAACAAAGATTGATAGTATAACCAACAATTGGGCCTATGCTCGGTCCAAATGTCCTTCTTATGTAAATCTTATCTCTTTTATTATGTCTTGCATCCTTTTTTATCTCATTCATTGTGCTTTCATTCCTAGCCAACAATTAATGATTGGCTAATTTCAAAATACTTTTTGATCATATTTGAATTAATGAGATTTGGCATATCTTTGCCATTTATATTTTTTAGAATCAGTACTTTACCTAAGAATGTCTTTTTTACAACATATAAACCTTTGTACTTTGCCATTCACTTGCCATTTAGGTCACTTTGATTTGGTGTGGTCCTTTTCAAAATTAAGTCTTTTTCTCTGAAATACCTTATGTTATTTTTCTTTTAATGTACTCACTTCATTCGACTTTGATGTAATTATTTATAACAAATTACACTCAACCCATTATCCTCAATAAGATTTAGTTGTTTCTATTTGATTTAACTCATTTTGCCTTTTCTAATTCTACTTTCATTAGAATCCTCAAGGAAAGAATTCCAACTTCAACTAGTAAAATTGCCTTAATCCCATAAATCAATGCAAACGAGATTGCTTTTGTGGAAGTATGTATTATGGTGCGACGCGTATGTAATGTGTATGATAACATTTCATGCTAGTCTTTATATGTAACTATCATTTTTTTAAATGATTTGCTTAAGATTTTTATTTACCACTTTAATTGCCCCATTCACTTTTGACCAATATAAAACAAAGTTATGATACTTGATTTTAAACTGGTTGTAGAGGTTAATCAGCATTTTCTTACACAGTGAGATCCAATATAAACAATCCATATGGCATTAACAACACTAAAATTAAAGGGTTAGAAAGGTAATTTTTAATTTTGTCAAATGTTGCTCCATATTTATCATATCATTTCCTTAGATTTCTTTTTCTAAACATCTCAAATATAAGCTTGTATAGTGAGTTTGGAGATAAACCTAGCAATATAACTAATCCTTCCTATGAATCCTTGCACTTTTTTTTTTTGTGTGTAAAAGATGTGGACATTTCTTTTATGACTTTAATTTTATCAAGATCAATTCTAATGCCTATTTGACTTACCATAAAACCTAGCAACTTACCCAAACTCACTCTAAAAGTGCATTTGGCTGAATTGAGCTCAAGTTATAACTTCCTTAATAGGTTAAACATCTTTCTAATGACTAGCAAGTGATCTTTACTTGTTTAGGACTTGGTGATTGTATCATCAACATATACTTCAATCTCTTTATACATTATATTGTGGAATAAGGGTGACCATTACTTGTTGATAGGTGGCACCTACATTTTAAGGTCAAATGGCATGACCTCATAGTAAAAGGTGTCATACATTATAACAAATGTTGTTTTCTCCATGTCTTCGGGCACAATATTGATTTAATTATAACCCAAAAACCCATTTATAAAGGAAAACATTAAATGGCCAATTGTATAATCCATAAGAATATCAATGTTTAGCAAGGAGAAGTTATCCTTAGGGCTTGCTTTATTTAGGTCCTTATAATCCATATACATACAAACGTTGCCATTTTTTTTTAATATTGACATGGTATTAGCTACCTATTTTGGATAGTTTGCTATTGAAAGAAAGCCTACATCCAATTACTTCGTGACTTTTTCTTGGATTTTTAGTAAGATTTTAGGTTTTATTCTCTTAAGTTTTTACTATATGGGTTTGCACTCTAGTCTCAAAGGAAGTTTGTGCACTACTATATCAATGTTCAAGCTCAAAATGTCTTGGTATGACTAGGTGAACACATCTATATATTCTCTAAGCAACTAAATTGTGCTTTGCCTACTTAGGAAAGTCTCACACTAATTTTGATTACCTACAAATTTTCTACAATGCTTAAATTTAACTAGTTCAACTAGCTCTTTCTTAGCTATGGATGACCTCTCTTCCTATTTCATTAGGTGTTGGAGATTTAACAAGATCTCTTTGCTTTTAAGTTTGTCCAAGGTTAACACATTGAGGGCACTGTTAGATTTTGTCTTAAGACAAGCATTAGTTACCCTATCAGTCTTGACTTCTAACATCTTAAACAATAGATAAAAGGATAAAGAAAATGAATAGGTGTTGTCATAATAGCTTATGCATATAAAAGTAAATGTTGAGATAATAGTTAAAATGACAAAACTAAGATTATAAATGCAAATGACATAAACATATTTCATTAGTTGACATATAACAAAGGATTGTCCATTTTATTACATACTTATCCTTGAATGTCATGAATGTTAACAAGGGAGTTTAGGTTATATTACTTTGTAAGAGACTTGGGTGATTAAGGAATCTCCCAAGCATGTCAATTGTTCACAAAGGCACTGAGGTTACATGGCTAGATTAATGGAACTTAAGGTAGCGCTTTTCCCTCTTCTTTAGAGATTATGTGGATTGTCGAAGTGTCAAGTTCAACATTGACTTTGGCTAACTTATTACATTCATTATTAGTTTGATTGATAAATCTTACACTCTTAAAACGGTGAGTCAAGGGAAGCTTAAACTAACTTACTCCATCTTTTAAGTGCCCTGGGACAACATAGCTGTGCGTAGGTCAATATCCAATTTTATAATGGCATAACTACCCATTAGGTTGTAATAAGTTAATGATACCTTTAACTAGGTGATAACCATTTTTCATCATCACTTTAGCCACTTTTAGTTGTATTTCAAATGGTTAGGGTGGCATATTAAGGAATGACTCCTCTAATAAGGAGATCACATTTGCAATTATGAAAGATTGAAAATTGCATCCCAATATTTCTTTAGCTGCCTCGACATAAGGTATTCTTAAAGATCTAAAGACAAGTGAATTACATTTTGCTCAAACTTCAATTGATTGGTCACTTACGATGAACTTTAACCTTTAATGTAAGGTTCCCTCTTCTTGCATGGATCTAAAGGCAACCTAATAAATAATTGTAGGTAGTTTTAATGTTCATGACCTAGAAAGGCATATTTAAAGTAAATGGTTCAACCTATATTGGAAGCTTAATAATCCTTATGACATATTTTATATTATTAAATGTCCAAAGAATCCTATGACTTAGTGTTATAATAGTAATATCAATTGGTAACTATTTCAATATATCTTTAGACATGACATTCACGAATTGTCCATTATCAATGAGGACACGAGACATGTTATAGCCATAACAGATGACTAAAATATGCAATACCTTGGTATGGTTATACCCTTCACTTAGAATTTGTTCATCTAAAAATGGGATGCAATTATCTGTCATGATATTATGATCAAAGCTAGCTAAAGAAACGTTAGGTGAGACATATGCCTAATTAAGAATATGTAGCAAGGATCTTCAATGAGACTCAAAGTTTATTAGTAAAAAAAGGATTAAGATTTTAGCTATGGTTCAATTAAATTGCTTTACTACACTGTATTTACTTTACTTAATATATTTAAGGAATGGTTCATCTTCTTTATCAATGATAATTTTCTTAGGCTTAAGGTTTTACTTATTAAATGACTCTACCCCCTTAACACGTTGAAGAGGGATTTCTTCAATATTATGAGATTGCAACAACTTTCTTTTTCTTTACATAAACTTCTATATGTATTATGGAGTGTAACATCTTTCACTTTTAATGATGCTCCTAACTCTTGTGGTGTTGAAAGTTATTACAAGCACTAATTCTAGTGTCGAGGCTTAATTATAGGACTCTACTTAACAATTATAGTCTTATTAGATTACTTTACTACTATGATAAAGGTAATAAAGTGTTAGTGAAGAAGGTGAAGCCTAAATAGCTAAGTGAAATACTTTTGGTGGTGTTGGATTTCTTTGGTACTTAAAGGGTGGGCACATATGGGCTAATGCCCCAACTTTAAGCATGTCAACCTATGAGGGCTAACATGTTATAAGACTAATATGATTATTAAGGGTTAAACTACCCTCATAGGTTGCCAAATGATTGGTAAACTAGGCATGGTCTTGAATGATTATCATATTTAGTCATCTAGACCTCACCTTCTTTCTTTTTAGTCACACCTATTTTCTTGGATGTCATAAAGTCAATAATAGTATTAACAATTTTACCCTTTTAAATACTCTTATTGACTCTTTCTCCTATAATCACCAAATTGGCAAAGTTCCCTAATTCTCTTCCTACCATCATTAAGAGTTTTTTATTATAAGCATATGTTACCATCATTTGGATATACATAGTCAAATGGTTTAAAAATGGCCTTAAGTGATCATACTTTTTAAATTTTGAAACTTTGAATTTTGGCAAAAGGATTATGTCTTGAAATAAATAGAGATATAATCTACTTAGGAGAGTGTGCATATTGTCCCATTTTATGGCTTTGACTTCCTCTTATAAGAGATCAATCTTTTGTTTTCATGGAATGTCTAGTTCTTCCTATTACTTCATCCTTCAATTTAAGAGTAATTTTAAATTCACCAAAAGCAACATCAATCAAGTGAAGTGTTGGAGTGACTTTAAGTTTATACATCTTAATGCCAAATGATTGCGCAGTTAAAGAGGAATGCACTGTTGATTGAGAGTGGATATAGAGTGCTAGAGAGATCCTTAACATTAGGGTAGTTTGAAATATTCTACTAGTCATGGTTAGAAAGTTTTCCTAAGAAATTACATCCCCTACAATTTTTTTCCTTTGACAAATTCCTAAACTATCTGTTGTATTTACTCCTAAAATTTTTCAATTAAGATTTGAATCTTGTTTATACAATTGGCTAACTCTTCAACTTTTTCCTTCATTCTTCTTGTACAAGACCAAGTTAGAATTTTACATTGTACCAGTTATAAGCTCCTTTTAGTTTATTGTTTGTACCTTTGATAAGGAGCACAAAATAAGGTAGGCTCAAATGGATGCCATGAGGAACATATCAATAAAAAAATACAAGAAATATGTTAGTATAGGGACCACAAAATTAAAGCATAAATTATAAAATATTGTAATAAAGACTAAAAATCAAATGAAATGATGTATAATGGAATGAATAGGTAAGGATGTCTTAGGTTTCTTGTTTAATAAGGGATGAATCTAATAGGTAGATGACTTTATCAATATGAAAATGAGGCATATGGTTTGATAGATCTAAACTAGGTGAAAGGTTCCTATAACATTCTTTTCTTCACTATTAAAGGCTTAAGTAAGAGTTACTTACCTAAGTGAGAGATTTTAGAATTGTCCTACATAAAATAAAAGACTTATACTTTCTTTCATTTAAATTAGATAGGATATAGGATAAATTCCAAGATCTTTATGAATATGTGTAATTAAAGTTATGATAGAAATGACAATCATAAATATTAGAATAAGAGAGATAAATAAATAAAATATTAGGTAGGAAATAAATAAAAGCATAAAAATAAAAATAAGTCAGAGTAGCTTGTCTCTTAAGGAAAAATCCCTAGTAAAGTCACTTAGCTATGACATTCGACCTAAATAAGGCATGACATTTGATGCCTTTTGTGTATTAGAAATTAGGGGTAACCAAGATATGTTTGACATGAGGCTTTACTAATGAATGGTGGGTGATAAGCCATTGATAATTACTATAATGTTGTCATAATGAATTTCCAATAATAGAGGCAAACCATACTTGGGAGGTGCTTTACTTAATTTACCCTCACTACTCATTTGACTCATGCGAGGTTTAGATCAATTTGAGATTTTTGTCACCTTAAATCATCCTTAGAATACAAGAGTGGATACTAATCATTTTAGGTGCAATTGAAATATTGTAGGTAATTTAGTCTATTTTACTAAGATTTATCAAAGTTTAGGAGTACGATTACATTTAGCAAAGACCACAATTAACCTAAATGCTTGTCACACTCGATGTTACTACTATTCACCTATTTTTATTTCTATACTTTTTCTACCAATACTTTATTTATTTCTCACTTTATTTTTTATGTATGATACATTAGGATGTTAAAAAATTTAAATTAGTAAAAAACAAATGGATTTTTGGTTTTTTCTTGTTTTTGGAAGTTTTCGAAGAGATTTGGATGCTTTTACTATAATTTTTCACATTACATTATCAAAAAAAAAAAAAGATTCTTTTTAAGGCATTTTTGGAGAAAATTGAGATATAGATAGTAAAGGAGAATTTTTAGAAATTTTTAAAGAAAATTATGATACTTTGTAAGTGATCCAACTCACTGAATATTAGAAGGGAATTTTGTTTTGAAAATTTTGAAAAGAGTTTGGATATCTTTTGCATATATAGGTTCACTCAAGGTGCCTACAATAGTATTATCATTGAGAAATTTATGTCCATTTTTTTTTCTTTTTCTTTTCTTCCTTTTTTCATTTTCTTTCTTTCTTTTTCATTTTTTTCTTTTCCCTTTTCTTTCTTTCTTTCTTTAATTAAGGCAACCCTATATCTCTCTTTCCCTCATTTTTGGTCCAATAGTTCTCCTTTTCTCTATACACCTACTACTACCTTTTTAATCAATTTTTTCACTTTTTATGTTTAAAGACTCTTTAAACACAAATTTAAGGTATGATTTATAGTTTGGAAGTCAAATTTTGCCTTTAAAATGTTGATTTTTGTTGGGTTTTGGAGCAGTCTAAGGTTAAGAAAGAGAGGGGAGGTTATCGGTGACGACAAGGTGTCGCTAGCCAAGGATTGGTGCATAGAAGGTTGCCTATAAAATCAACAAGTGTCAGTGCTATTTTGTGCTACAACAACACCTAGAGGCTATGTATGTGAGGGGAAAAAAGGGCAACGACAATAAGCTTTCATTAAATAGATTAGTGCTTGATGAATCAATCAATACAAATTTTGTGTGAAGATGATGGCTAGTGGTAACATGAGCAATGGTGGCACAGTAGTCAACTTCTAGGTCTTTTGTTGATTCGCATGCTTCCTAGCCTCTCTTTAACGTGTGGCTTTTAAAAATGCATAAATTAGTGCTAAAGGACTCTAGTGATGTGCTTGTGGCACTTTCCAATGGCACTAACAAACGTCTGACAGGTCTTTTGAGGGGTAAATACATGCCTCAAGGTACTTTATCCACCTCTTTAGTCACTTTCATGTTTTTTTGTTGTTATTTTCTTTTTTTTTTCAACTTATTATTGTATGTTATGCAAGAAAAAAAAAAGGATAACAATGTGTTGACTTTATGATATTTTTTACTACAAAGGGACTTTAATAGGTTTTTCGGTGAATAATGGTTGTAATGCTTAAGATAAGTTTTCTTTTTGGCTAATTTTAGGTACTGAATGGGTGTTGGTTAGGCTAATTCTCAATGCTTTGATATTGGTGCTATCTTATTTATTGGTTTATTTGAGCTTTGGTTTGTCAATTCTGATTATTTGGTGTCAAATAAATCATGGCAAATTGTTTAATGGTCATTAATGGCTATATTAATGGATGGAATAATACTTATAATTAGATATTTAGCCATTAATGTTTAAGATTAATTTTATTCTTTGGATTAGTTATGGTGTTAAGCTTCCCAAATGGTTTATATGTGATTATATTCTTAAATTTATGACTTAGCTTCCTTTCCTATAATAAGCTATTAGCTTGGTAAGAGAGCATTTCCTATATTGATTCTTAGGAGATTAAATTTAAGTTGAATTAGTTCATTTTTTTTTACTTTAATTGAAAATATTGAGTACAATGTTTAACAAAAATGAAAAGAAAGATCAAAAGGGCTTCATAACCCTATTATGAGTACTTTTATTCTCATTATTAAGGGCCTAAAGGTGTTGCTCTTCCTTTTGGGTGGTTGCTTGGATATTCTTTTAGGTGTGCTTTGGTGATGTTGTCTCTTTTCTTTTTGTATCCTTCCTTTTATCGCCTTAAATGCTCTCTTGATTATTCTCTCTCATTATTATTTGCCTTTAAATGTTTTTTATCTTTTTATTTTTCTATTGACATTAATGCACCCTTTTCTCTCTTGTGTGCCCATAGCTTTATGATTAATTAATTCTCCTATTTATGCTCATTGGTGCTTCTCTTGTTTGTCATGTACTAACCCATTTCTTTAATGCAAAACAAGATCTTTCTTTTATAGTGGAGTTTGTTTGATCTTAACTATTGATTTTTATTATATTTTGTTGATTAGTTGAAATTGATTTTCTTTTTTCTTGAATGATTGAGATTGATTCTACCCATATTTAATATTTTGTAAGTTTTTAACTTGTAGAATTTGCACTTGAATCATATTTTTGAGCTTTAAAGAAAGGGTAGATGGACTAATATTATTATACTTAGATACTTAGTTAAGGGAAAAAAAGGAGGCTCCCCTCGCCATTTAATGAAGCAATTCGTATCTAAAAGATTTTTTTTTTTAATTTTGGGTTTAATTCGAGAACCAAGAAGATTATTGGTTATTTTCTCCCTAAGTAAGGCATACCTTGTATATTGGACCTCTTCTTATACATTGAATATTGTAAATTAATTTACAATAATTTAATTATTTTTTTGTTTTTTTATTTTATCTTTTTTTCTTCATGTTTTTGTTTTTTTGTTTTTTCATTTCAAATGAACAAATCATAATTCAATTACAATCATACTTAATTTATAAATTAACTTTATACACATCTAAATATAGAACTAAGTAAAAGTGAAGTCCTTCTTAATCGAGATGAACAAAATAAAAGTACAATACCACTAAAACCAAGATCAATTCTAGAATCAAAGAATACCTAAAGAGATGGAGCATTTTAAATATGCAAACCCAAGCCATTGTCCTAAATTTTTCAAAGCATATCGGAATTTCACCATGGAATGATGCCAAACTAGCACCAAAGTGCATAAAAATTGAAAAAAACAATGGATCAAATGAAGGTTTCAAGGGAAAAATGATATAAGGTTTGAGTGCCGAAACAAACCAGCCACCTCCCTCCATCTAGCACCAAAGTGCATAAAAATTGAAAAAAAAAAATGATGCAAAATGAAGGTTTCAACGGAAAAATGACAAAAAAGAGGTTTGAGTGCAGAAATAAACCAGCACTTCTCTCCCTATAAAATCAATGTCAAAATTAAAATGAAGAATGTAAAGAACCCAACATAACTTGGAAAAATTGTTGATCTTCTATAAAGAAAAATTGAAAAAAACAATCAAGAAAAATCAAAATGAAAAGAGAGAAGGAAATGAGAGAAGGGTTGTTAAAGGCATAAGAGCGAAAGAGTGGGGGAAGGTGCGTGAGGGTGGGTGTTGAAATTCTTTTGATTTTCTTTGATTTTGAAAAAAAAAAAAAAAAACAATTAAGGGATGAAGTGGTACCGTCTGGCTTTTGGATAAAAGGGCATGTTGGTGTCCTTTCCAAATGGCACTACTTGCGGACACACAAAAAAAAATAAAAAATAAAATTAAATTAAAAAATAAAAAACGATAAATAATATAAGAGCGTAAATAAAAATGAGTGAGGGGTGTGTCTCAGCAATTAAGTTTAAGAAAATATAATATTTATACTCTAGTCCAAACTACAATGTTTTAGGCATGAAGAGGAAGTTGGCAGTGTGTGTGTAAAGGCTTCTTGGGCTTGGACGAAATAATTTCATTGGGTTTGGCTCCTCTTTTTTACGGCTCACAAACACTTGTTTTGGGTCTTTTATGAACGGCCCAATTAGCATAAGCTAATTAGTCTCCCTTGTAATTAAGTAATTTCTAGCTCTTGCAATTCACAAAAAAACTTTTCCTAAAAAATCAAAATAATAATAATAATAATAGCAAAATTTTCAAAATTTCAAACAAGCTTGCATATGTTGTTTCAAAAAAGGAATAGATCTCTCCTTTCAAAATTTGAAAGGTTTTCAATTATGTATATATTTTCTAAAAATAAAATTTTCTTATAATTCTTTTATTTTGAATTGCTCAAAAAAAAAAATCCTTTGTCTTTTTGTTAAAACTTAAGAGTCTAAAACTTTCAAAAGGAATCCCTCTAAGTAAGGGATCAATGCAAAATGTACCTCAACATTCTTAATTTTTTTTTCTATACAAGAGATCTTATTTAAAAACATCTTATTGTTTTTAAAAATTACTTAAAATAAAAGATTTTTATTAAAAGTATCTTTTTTTTTTTCAAAAAAATTACTGAAAGTAATGAATTTTTGTTAAAAATATCTTCTTTTCAAAAATTACTTGAAGTTAGCGATATTCCTTAAAAGCATTTTACAACTTTAACACACTTTTTACTAAAGCACAAAACCTTTTAAAAAAGCATCCCTCAAATTTTCATATATTATAATCACACTTTCTATCTCACCAACAGTGTCAAAATCTTAATGTATGGCTATGAGAATATTTTTACAAAAAAAAAAAGAAATAAATAAAATATTAAAATACAAAAAGTGTATAAATAAAATTAATATTAAAGTCATAGTATTGTCATTTATAGTAGGTGTTTAGGTTGGACTTAACTTCTACCAAGTGTAATTATACTCTTAAATCCTAAAAAATCTTAATAACATAGATTAAGTCCTACTAATTTAGAAAATAAGGCAATTCTTTAAATTGGTAGTTAAGGTGTTCCAATTATATCTTAAATGATTAGTGGTAATTCTAATATCCTAAAATTCATTTGAAATGGAAGCAAATTAGGTATAACACTCTACAAGTCTTGAATTAATTAGGTATCACACAGGCCAAAAGAATGAAGGAAGCAAATTAAATATAACACTTTACAAGTATAATTTGTCTCAGTCATCAATAATTCATTGTGCCAATATTACAATAATTACCAATAGCTCATCATACACTATTCAATAGCAAAGACTCGCATTGAGCATTTCCTTTTGTATTAGGTTATACCCTATCTCTCTCGAGGGCTAAGTCACAATACTTTACTTTACTTAACCAAATTACTTAATTGCATATATTAATTTTTTTTATCCAAACAATTTTTCTTTAAGATTAAGGCCTATAGTTAATTATAATGCTAGTATTAAACACACATAATGTACAAATTTATCATATTTATTAAGAATAACATTTTTGTTGTATTTTATTTAGATGAAAAAAATAAAAAAGATACATAAATTATGAGTATTTCTCTTTTAAAAAAACAAAAAATAAATCTAAAAGCAATTTGTTGTATTTTTTTAAAGAAAATAAAAGGCAAAAAAGAAATTTAAATTATGAGTATTCTTTTCTTTTTAAGATAAAAAAAAGTAAATTTAAAAATTTCTTTGTCCTCTTTAAAAAAACCATAAAAGGAAATTTTGATTAATTTTTCTTTTTTCAGAAATTATATTCCTTTTTTTTATTTTTCTTAATTTATAATATTTGTGTTATACAAATTTTATATATATGTAAAAAATTGTTAATATAAATTGAATAAATTTTATATTATATTTAAATAAATTGATTAAATTAGATATATATTAAAATGTTAATTTATTAAAATACTAAAAAAAATTACAAATTAATTATTATATTAATGTCAAACACTAAAAACTATGAAAGTCTAATAAAAAAATTAGAACTTAAATCAAATATTTAGGTAACTTTAAAATTAAAAAAAAATGTTATCGCATAAGTATTTTATTGATTTTTTTCTTAATTTCAGTAATATTACTATATATATATATTGTTGCAAAATGTTTTGAAAAATATTTTATAATCTTAAAATTTAAGAGTTATAACATGAATAATAAAAAATGCATACACATATATAATGAAAATTGACCAACCTTGTTAATAAATACTAATTAAGTTAGCAGTAGAGATAAGTTTGTCAATAAATGCCTAAATAAAAATAAGAAAATAAACTAAAAAATGAACAAAATTAAAGCTTAATGTCTATTAATAGAAAAAAAACTATATAAAAAGAAGATATTAGTTTGAATATATACATATTATACATACATCCACATAATTACTTATTTAAGCTACCACACATAACACATATAGATTGCTTTTCTAACTTTTAAAGGAATAAAACTCATGAACGAATAAAAGCATTGTTAGAATTTTTCAATTAATCATGTTAAAATATTCCTAAATAATATTTTTATTAATAACTCATTTATAATATGATCCAATAATGTTAGGAGAGAA
The DNA here is from genome assembly GCA_023213295.1 of Bruguiera hainesii. NCBI lineage: Eukaryota > Viridiplantae > Streptophyta > Magnoliopsida > Malpighiales > Rhizophoraceae > Bruguiera > Bruguiera hainesii. Next base: position 4,274,246 of record JAHOYR010000008.1, read on the forward strand.
AAATTAGTTATCACATTAAGGAGAGTTCTTTAGATACATCAATAATTTCAATAAATTTAAGTACAATATTTATGATATCATTTACATGAAATTCTTTAGTTTCAAGATTCAAAATTAATATTTAATTAGGACATTCTTATTAAGAAATCAAATAAGTTGTATCAAAGTAAGTTATTTTGCAAATTGAATATTTTTTATTTAATTATAAATGATATTTTTACTTATTTTATGATTATTCTTTATTCGTATAAAAATAATAAGACTTTATGTTATCATTTGGCTTTTATATAATTTAAGGGGAAAAAGAAAAGGACCCTAATTACATGGCCAAAGAAAAGACATGACATTGATTAATTTAAGTCACAAGCTTACAATGTTGGCTTCCAAATATGATGTTGCTAAAGAAAGTTATGAATTAAGGAACTTGAATTCATGATTGCTTAAATTTTATTAAAATAAAAGGACTTACAACAAATTAGAATTGGTAGCAAGTTAGTTGCCAAAGATAATTGTCGATCCTTTATTGTTTTTAAAGGTAAAAGGTTATAGAGTCATACTAAATTAGATCTTATGAGAATTGAATTCATGTTTCATATAGAAAAGGATTGTTAGCAACCATTAAGTTGCAATGATTTTATTAATTGAAGGCAAAATCTATAACAAATTATAATGTATAGTGACTAATAGTATGATCTGCATCATTAATAAATAATAGGCTATATTCATGGATTTTTTAAGGCATGTATTATTGTTATGATTTGATGGTTATTAAAGTGACCAAATAAATATATTTCATATATATATTATAATTATAATTTGTTAGTCATCAAAGTAATCAAAGTAGAACATTTAAACTAATATATGTGTATTATTGTTATAGTTTGTCAATAACTAAAGAGGTCAATTTAGTATATTTAATGACACATATAAATGAAAAATGATTGAATAAATTAGCATTATTAATTATTAAAATTTTAAGATTTATTTAAAAATAAATTATTATTTCATTATTAATAGGTACTTATTATTTTATTATTAAAAAAATAGTTAAGGTATATTAATATTTTTATTAAATATATATTTTATCCAAAGATAGTAAATATATTTAGTTGAAAATATTCAATTACCTATTAAAATTAATTGTATTATTTATGATAGTATATTATATAATTTTCCAAAAGAGAACTATAATATATTCTAATTATTTTATCTAATTTATGATTAATAATAAGCATTTATGGTTATATAGTTTTTATAATTCACTTACATATTTTTATTGTTATTTCGTTCAAGGATTTAACTTCTTAAAATGACATGAATAAGTCAAGGTTTACTTGATGTTATAAATGTTAACTTGTACTATTAATGAGTAAACATACCAGTATTACAAATTTAAACAATGAGGAAGAGAAGTTACATCATGAATATAAGAACAAACAATAGGTTAACCTTTATGTTTATAAAAGCAATTATTATTAATAACATTAAGAAAATTATTTCACAAACAGAAAGTGTAAAAGAATATTTATAGTTTATAAAAAGATGGTTCCATTTTATGGATAAGTCATTCATTAGTACTTTTATGACAAAACCCATGACCATGAAACTTATTAAGTCATGAACTATAAAAATATATTATTGAGATGACTAATCTTGTAATAAAATTTAAAACCTTAAGATTAATGGCAAATGACTTTTTTCTAGTGTAGTTTATTTTGAACTTGCTATGTCCTGAGTATAAGTCATTTCAAATTCATTACAACACTATAAAATATAAGTGAAATGTTAATAAATTGGCTAGTATGCTTATTTCGGAGGAAACAAGATAAAAAAATTGAGTGATTTCATTAATCTCATGGGTAAGAAAGTTAGGAAAGGAATGAAAGTAAAAGTCAACCAATTAAGAAAAGAACGAGATTGCTTATGTTTCTCAAGCTAAAAGGAAGGAACAAAAAGGGTAATAACCTTCACTTTTGTAAAAAGGGTTTGACATTATCAAAAAAATTACCTGAAAAGTAAAATTTGATATGAAAAAGAAAAAGAATTAAAAATCTTGTTATTTTTCAAATTAAATTTAATTAAAATTCATTATAATACTATACATCCATAATGATTTAAGAATTCATTATGATTTAATTATTTCAATTAATATAAGAATACAAACCTTTTTAATACATTCTTGTAATATTTTATGTCAACTAAAATATAATAAAATTTAAAAGAATCTTTACTTATCGTGCATTATAATATTGGAATTAAGTGTAGTACAAAAAATAAAAATTTTACTTATTTATGGTATAAATGTTTGAGTTATATATCCAACAAAATGTTAGTGAGATTAATTAATAATGAGATTCTTTGAAATTTAAATTTTATTGATCTCATAACATGTACATATTGTATTAAGTGTAAACAAACAAAACATAGCATGAAAGAAGCCATAAAGGGCACTTGACTTCTTAAAATTATATACACCAATATTTATGAACCTTTTAACACTCCACCTTTTAATGAAGAATTTTATTTCATTACCACTATAAATATATATATATATTTTTCATATTATAGTTATGTCTATTTGCTTCATGAAAATCTTAATTATTGAATACCCTTGAGATATATATAAGGAAAGTTAGAAACAATTAGACAAAGGTGAAATTGTACTATCTTAAACTGGTGGTGAATATTATAGAAAATATAATGATTTGAGATAGTATTTAGGTTCATTTATGAAATTTCTCAGAAGTCATGATATATGTGTATAATTAACTATGTCAGACACATTATAGCAAAAGGTATGATAGAAAGGCATGATAAACATTAATGGGTTTGGTCAAAAGCATAATGACTAACTCCTTCTTACCTAAATTTTTGTGGATGAATACAATTAAAACAACAAATTATTTGTTAAATAGGATTCCTAATATAGTAGTTTAAAGAACTCTTATTAAATTGTAGACGTGAAAGAAATTTAATTTTGAATGTTTAAGATTACTTAGTGAAAGTAAGAATCCATGTGAAAAGAAATTAAATTCTTAAATGATAAATGATTACTTTATTAGTTACTTAGAGAAGTTTAAATAGTATAATTATAGTCCAAAATTATAAAAATTAGAAATGTAAAATTCAATAAAAATAGTAAAGTTACTGAGAGTAATGAATGTTAAAATGTGAAAAAAGGGCAAATATTTATTTAGTTATAATAGTTCTTTTGTTTATTATGACATCAAAAGTTGTCTATAAATTAAAGGACATTTGGATGAAAAGACATTCCCTGAATAAACTAAATCACAATTAACTAATATAAATAAACTATAAAGGATAATATTAAAAATATTTCAAAAAAAAAAGATCAACTATTTTGGATGATTATGTGATTTATTTATAAGAGTTAAGATTTTAATATTAAAATCAAGAAGGTTAAATATTTATTTAGTTATAACAGTTTTTTTGTTCACTATGAAAAGACATTTGGATGAAAAGACATTCTCTAAATAAGCTGATTCATAGCTTACTAATATAAATAAAATATAAAGGATAGTATTAAGAAAATCTCAGGAAATAAAAAAAATCAATTATTTTGGATGATTATGTGATTTATTTATAAGAGTCAAGATTTTGATATTAGAATCAATAAGACTTAGTTTCATTTTCACATGTCATAGAAAGTATTTATTAAAGATAATTATTACATTAGTGGCTTATTATGATTTAGATTTATACGAGATGCATATGAAAATCATCTTTCTTAATAAAAATCTTAAAAAGGAAGTTTACATAAACCAACTTAAAATTTTTGTCATTAGAGGTAAGATCAAATAATGTATAAACTGGAAAAGTTAATATATGAATTGAAATAAGTTTTCTTGCAATGATATATTAAATTCAATTATATCATGATCGCTTTTGGATTCAAGAAAGAACATTATTGATTGATATTATGTATCAAAATATCAGTGGAAGTAAATTTATTTTCTAATTTTATATATTTTTTGTTACTAATAATTTAAGTATATTATGTGAAATTAAAGATTTTCTTTAAAAGAAATTTATATTGAAAGATATGAAAAAAAAAAACATTTTGTGTGATAGGAAAAAAAATATTTTGTAACAGATCACTATAAATGATGATTGTCTCAGAATAATTATATTGAGAAAATTTTGTAAAAATTCTACATAAGTATTCATCTAGAGTTATTTCCATACAAAAAGGTGACAAATTTAATCTCATACAATATTCCAAAAAATGATGTGGAATGTAAGAAAATGTAATTAATTCTATCTACCTTTATTACTGTTAACTTAATATATTTCAAACCTCATCAGACTAAATATTAGTTTTGTAGTCAAATGTTAGACAAATATAAAAGTAATGTTATAATGGATCACTAGAAAATTGTACATAAAGTATTGAGGTACTTGAAAGAACAAATAATTACATGTTCATGTACGAAAAATCAAACTATTTAAAAGTTATTAGATATTTGGATTTAAACTCTTTTGAATGCATTAATAGTAGAAATTTATTTTGAGTTATTTATTCCTCTTAAGAGAAAGAGAAAGATTATAAAATGATGAAAAAATATTTATTATTTATTCACTTATTATAAAAGTAAAGTTTGTAATATAATTTAATATAATTTAAAGTTATAATTTATACATTATAACTATGGAACTTTTTTTAAGACTTAGAAGTTGTCAATATTATTATCAAATTATTAAAAATTTATATGATAATTTCATAGTAATATCCTTCTCTGAAAACAACAAATACTTAAAAAGGTACTAAATTTAATGAGAATTAAAGTATTTTATAATTAAAGAGAAAAGTTAAAAATAAATAGTATCTATAAAATACAAGTTAATCTCATGATAATAAATTAATAAGAAAAGAATATATTCTCAAAATAAAGTTTAATTGTATTAATGATAATTGATAATCTATAATGTAATTATAGTTTGAATTTGTTGATGTATTTTGGCATACATAATATATTTTCTATTTTCTTATGATTGTGTGCAAATTAATATTTTAAAATTAATAAAAAAAATTATGAGACATTATTGTGAATTATTATAAAATTATATATATCTTATAAGTTTTATATGGTAAATTATAAATGTTGTAATATATGAAATCAAGTGTTCTAAATAAATAGTATATAATCATTATTATTCACATTAAATAGTTTATTATACTATAATATTATGATGAAATTACAAAAAATTGTTATCATTATTTTCATATAACAATTAATAAAATATATTTTAATCGAATTAAGTGAAAAAATATTAAAATTTTTCAATTAATTATATTAGAGTATTTATATATAATATTCTCATTAAGCACTCATCCATAATATAGTCTTATTAATAAGAAATAATTTTATATAATATTGTATTATTAAGGTCTATAACATTAAATTTTAATTTTGATATTGATAAATATATTTAATTTAAATTATACAATAATATATGTGTATTTATATATAATTAGTTTTTTCCCTTCTAACATATATAAAAATTTCATATGAAAATATATGGTTACAGTAAAAGTAAAGGAAGAGAAATTAATTATCAGATTAAAACAAATATTTTTAGATACATTAATATTTTCAATTTTTACTCATTTAAATATATTATTTATATAAAAGTATTTAGTTTCAAAATTTAAAATTAATATTTAATAAAGATATTCTTATTAAAAAATCTAAAAAGTATGGCTAAATATACTTGTATTATATTTGAAGCAATTATAAAATATTAGACGGGGACATACCTTTCAAAATATCGGTTGTGATGTTGTCTCCAGTATTTGCTATTAGACATACATAACCTTTGATACTAAAAAGACTTAGTGTAAATCACAATTGGACATAGGCATTGTCTATAACAATATGACATAGGACCAAAGGGCAAGGAGAAAGGCTCCACAACAACTTTTAGAGCTCACTTAATTCTCTTCTTATAACTAACTCAATAAGAATCATAATTTTAAAAATCAGCTTGAGAGTCAAATCAGTGAACTAACTTAAAATTTAGATTAATTTAGTTCTCTTATAACTGGGCAAAGAATCAGTCGAGAAAAATACTATGGGACTTATTTAAATCAATAAATTTTACTCGTTTTTCTTAAAAAATATATTTTTTAATAAAATTACATATAATTATATTATTTTATCAATAATATTTATTGATATGTATTTAAATTTTATTTTAATAATATTTTATTTATTTTTATATATAATATAAAAATATTAATTATTTTTTAAGACAAGAATTAACCCTATGAACCAGACTCTTCCTTGGGTCAAGGTTCAATTTGATTTTAAAAACTATGCTAAAAATTATAAATTGCCGCTTTAGTTTACTCAATAGATCTTGTTATTACATGGTCAAAGTTGGGATTGATTCAGCCAAGGTCAAAGATCATGACGAAGATATAAAGGCTCCATATTTGGGTCTCTTATTCTGAACCAACGAAGCCAATGACAAGATGCTGAGGAGAAGATGATATAAATCTATATATATTTATATATATAGTAAATCTATAACAGAGGCCTGCCATGTGACAGATATTTTGTTCTTTTTATGCTGGTTTGAACAACTTCTAATTTTGTTTCCTTTGATATAATAAATTATTAAAAATTCCACAACATTTATTTTATTAAACTTGAAAAGATGAAGAGACACAACCCTTTACTTGGCAGTTAACCTTTTAATATTTTCTACAACCCCACTATGCACTCTCAATCGGATTAAATAAAACAGTTATATAATGAATATTAATGAACTTAAGGAAATGGATCTATAATATTTGATAGCTGAAGGGACAAAACCCTTTATTTGGTAATATAATTCCATAATCAATATTATGGAGTTAATAGGAGTTATAACGTGTGATTCTTTGAAATTACTATTAAAGAACGTTGTCTGGGCTAAGAGTCTTTTCATTCGAGTGTCAAGGATAGTTCACTTTTGATTTTTCCCAAGCTAGTTGCATTGTTGTTTTTTTTTTTTTTTCCTTTTGTTAATAGTGATTTAGTTGGCTCGTGTTGTTTAATACTTTTTTGGGGCTTTGTAGTACTTGCTTCTCTCTCTTTAGATTATGTTTGACTTGTGATTTTGTTGAATTTATGCTCTCTCGCTGCTGAGATTATGCTTGTTTTTCTTTTAGCTAAATCTTTATTCGTATTAGAAATTTTTACCTTTCGTTATTTTTGTGATACTTTGGGGGATTTTTAGAAATATTGTGAGATTGTGTTTCACTTCTGATTTTGTCTTAGTTTGTGTTGAATTATTGTTTGCAGAATTAAGAAAGGCCATGATATTGTAAGATTTATTTATTGATTTATTTGTACCAAATTATTTATTGTGATAAATTATATATAGAATATTTATTTTATGATTTGATTTTCTCCTCATGTCAATGCTAAGTACAAATTTTTGAAGGATTAAGTTTTATAAGCATAAATTATTTTTATTCTTATATAATTTTGGAAATTATTTTTATTTTAATATTTTTTCTACCATTTAAAAAAATATATTAGAATAAGTGTAATTGATTTGTATTGTATGAATTATTGTGACAAAGAAATGGTAATTTAATTAGAGAGATTAAGAAATGACTTGATATATTTGTAGGAAATATTGTTTCATCACCTATCAAAAGTTTTATATATTTATCGTAAAAACAATTTTAAAATTATATAATGCTCTACATAGAATATTAAACATATATCACCCGATATTGCTTGGATATCCTCTAAACAAATTTTTTTAATAAGAAAATAATAATAATAAGGTATATTTAATGATATTGCTAATGAACAAGCCATAAAAAATATGACATGAGAGGAAAACAATTGTAATGCTTTTCAAATTCAAGAAGAAAAAAAAATTATATTTTGATATTTATGCATTTGTTTCCCCTTCGTACGCCCATTACATTTGAAATAGATATATACATGACCCTAGGCAATTAGTTATAGTGAAAAATAATTTGAAGTAATAAACAATCCAAATAAATTCATTTTTATATTTTATTTTGATATGAATAAAATGGTTTACACCTGTCATATTCAGAATTTGAATAACTCCTTTAATGGTCAAAGTAAATTTTTTTACATATATAACAATTTTATAAAGCAAAAGATGAATCAGATATATTTAATAATATATAATTTTTGTAAGAATAATTTTTCACAACAATAAAAGTATTATCATAATGTCACAAATTCTTAAAGTAAACTTTTTCATGAAAAGTGTAAGAAAAATACAAATAATTATGTTTTAGTTCTCACAAAATTAAAAGGTTTCGTACATTAAATAGCCAATATATATATATATATATATATATATATATATGTAAATTTTGCTTCAACAAATTATATAATATTTATTTAAGATTTTAATAGTTATCTTACTGAATTCTTTTTTGAACAATATAATTTTAATAATTTTTATGAATTTTATGATATTATTTGTTAAGTATAAGTAATTTTGTCTCAACTGACTATACTTCCTAGATCCGCCCCTGGTCTGAAGATCATCAAATACATCTTCCAATGCTTTAGTTTCGTGGAATGATATCGTCATAGGAATGTAGAAAGTAGATTGCTGGTTAAACATTATGATAGAACTCCTCGGTAAAAATTACATTAGTTGTAGGAACTAAATAAAGGAAACAGTATTTTCTTTTTCATTGTTATCTTTTTCCATTAATCCTAGGAAGAGATGTAGGATTTATGAAAATATAGAGAATTAATGAATTTTTTCATGAATAAAAAAAATTAAAAAAAAAAAATATATATATATATATATATATATATATATATATATTTTTTTTTTTTTTCCCGTGATGAGAATTAATACCAATTGAGGAAAAAATAAAAAATAAATATAAAAGTAGTAATATTGATCGGTGCGGAGTCATCATTCCTTCCCAAGTGAGAAAGACCTAAAATAAATCTCATGTTAGTTACTCAAATATATCAATCATTAATACATTAAACATCAATGATAATTAATAATAGTTGAGATTAGGGTTGCATAAAGAGGAATGGTAGAAGAAATAAAGAAACGTGATCATGGCCGGAATCGAAAAGACCTCAGTTCAGTCACAGTAAAAAGGGAATAGAATTTTAGGAATTTTAAAAATACTAAAAGATCATGCAATCAAATTATTACAAGAGTTAAATTAGTTAAACTATCATTAATTATAAGTTAGTTTAGTAGTTTTAACAGTTTGAACTATGTTTATAAAAAAGTAAAATTTCAAACGTTTAGATAAAAATAATTACTTAATAGCATAGGTAAGATTTTATTCTAAATAAACTATTAATAAATTAATTACATTTAAAAACAAATGTAAATGGATTAAAATTCTTAATTTGATAAAGATGATTAAGTTTTTTTTTTTAAGAGGTACATGTTTTTATAATATATAATTTTCGAATTTAGTATTATTAGGTCAGTTTAATTTCTGCAATTTTTAAATTTTTAAAACTATAACCAAACAATTTGATGCAATTTGCTTAAATTACTAACCATAACCAATGTGCTTTTAATGGTTTTAGTCAATTTGAGTAGATTGTAGTTTCATGTATACCAATGTCCTTATATATCTCAAATATTGATCAATTATGAAAGATTGGTGAGAGTGAAATTAAAATTGACATGATGAAAGGCAACAAAATATTTTATATATATATATATATATATATATATATATATATATATATATATATATATTATTTGGATTGTTTTCCTTTTATATAATTTTTTTTGACCTTTTTCAAGAAAATGTATCAAATTGGTAGAATTGTTTTCTTTTTTAATAAAATAAAAAGGGAAAAATTAAGAAGGGTTTAAATTGATTTTTTCATTTTTAAGGAATCAAAATAAAGAATTTGAGAGTATTTTGTTTTTTACTTTCTAAGAAAAAATAAATGAATTTAAGAGTTTTTTAGGAAAATAAAAAAATTTAAAATTAATTTTTTCTTTTATTTTTTATAATTTATAAATTAAGGAGAAGTTATTCTATAAGCAAAAGTCATAATGTAGCTAAAAAAACTAAATTGAAATTTTTCTCAATTTTAACTATAAATATAAAAATATAGTAGTGTTAAACCTATGATAGGTGGTGTTATTATATATATTAAAATATATTTTTATTTATATTTTATTTAAATAAAAATATAAAAAATAAATTATGAGTACCTTTTATTGTTAAAAAATAAAATATAAAAAATAAATTTAAAAGTATTTTTTTTTCTCTTTTTAGGAAAATAAAAAAGGTTAAAATTATGAGTATTATTTCACTTTTAAGAAAAAACCAAATTTGGAAATATTACTTTCCTTTCCAAAAACAAAAAAATATATATATAATTATTTTTTAAAAATTTTTTGCTTAATTATAAGAATTTTCTTTGCTTGAATTTTAGGAATATATTAAAAATTATTAATATTAATTAGGTAAATTATAATATATAATATATCGTAATTGAGTAAATTGAATAAATTAGATATTTTTTTTAAAATATTAAAAAACACTTCAAATTCAATATTAAATTAATTTTAAATATTAAAATTAGAAAATTTTATTAAACAAAATTAAAATTTAAATGAAATACATAAATATTTTTAAAATTAAACAAATATTATCATATAAATGAGTTATTCACTTTTTCTTACCTTTAATAATATATATATATACATTAATATTAGAGTTATATAATGTACAAATTTATTATATTTATTTAAAATTATATTTTTATTTATATTTTATTTAAAAAATAAGAATACAAAAATTCAAATTACGAGTATTTTTTATTTAAAAATAAAAAATTAAAAATATTCTTTTTTTAAAGAAAAAAAAATTAAAATTATGAGTATTGTTCCCTTTCAAGAAAAAAAAAATTTTTTTAAAGACATTTTTTTTCTTTGTTTCTTCTCAAAGAAAATAAAGGAAAAAATTTATTAATAATTTTTTATTTGAAAAATTAATTTTTTAATTTTTTAATTACAAATATATTAAATAAATTATAATATATATATATAATTAAATTATAATTAATTAAATAAAATTTATTAATTGTTATTAACTACTAATAACAAACTTTCTTAGGTTCAATTGTTACGTTATCAATTTTTTAGAATAGTCTTTTTGTTGAAGAAAAACAAAAGGTTGAAATTATGAATATTGTTCCCCTTTCAAAAAAGAAAAAATTTAGAAATATTTTTTTTTCTTTATTTCATCTTAAAGAAAACAAAAGAAGGAATTTATAAAAAGAGGAATTTAAGAATAATTTTTTATTTTTAAAAATTATAAATTTTAATTATATGTAAATAATTATCAAAATATATTAAATAAAATATAATATATGTTAAATTATAATTAATTAAATGAAATCTATATTTAAATATTAATTTTATTTAAGATCTATTAACATCTATTAATTGTTGTCAACTACTAATATCTAACTTTATTATATTCAATTGTCATATTATCAATTTTTGAAGCCCGCACTAATAATTATTTTAAAATAATTTTAAAAAATTAGAAATTAATTTTTAGAAAAAAGAAAAAGAATTTAAAAAAAATATAAAACCCTGTTAAAGGAAAAAAAAAAAAAAACAAAGAAAAAACCACGGAGCTCCTTCTCCAACCGCCAGATCTGCCAATCTTCTCTGGCAAAGTCTAGTTCAAATTCACGATCTACGCCGACCGACCGGGGAGGCTCTGCGATTTCACTACTTTTTCTATTTCTTACTGCAAATTTACGATAATTTCAATTGAAATTCGAGAGTCAGACATCACAACTTAAAATTAGAATCGTAAACGACACACCATCTAAAAGATGGGATCTATTAAAAATAATACAAGTCTTAAAAAAAAGAAAAAAAAGCTCAACTTCCACTTTATAATACGCCATAAGTCAAAACAATACCCACAACACAGGTAAGTGGAGCCACCAGAACTCATACTATAAATAATGCTTAATGTAAACAACATAAATTACAAATGATGAATTTTAACATAGCACTAATGAAAATAAATAGGATGAATGTGCAAAACAATACCTCTGAGTCTTGTTAAGAATCTAAGAATATTTAAGTAGGTGACACCAACTATAAGCTATTTGAAAATATTAAAAATAACAAAATAAATATAATAACATGATAAGCAATTATAATATATACAATATATAAGAAGAACTTAATTAGATAATGATAATAGAATAAAATATGGAATTTTATTGTAAATAAAATTTAATAATAAAAAATAATTTGTTTATTAAAAATACAACCCAAATATTCTTTATATGAGTATTAACATATAATAAAATACAACATATCACCAAAAAAAATTAGTTTTTTTATTATATATATATATATATATATATATATATATATAACTTCTTTTGATTAAAATCAATCATCCTCAAAGCAAATTGCACATATTATAACCAACCAAAAATTACGTAGATCGAATCACAAATTTGAGTTCTAATATCTATGGCATAGCCTCAGTCGAACTTAAATTTAACATGATATTAATAACGTTAATAAATGATAGCAATTAACACAATGAAATGGAATAATTGGCGTCGGAATCTAGCCCCTTTAAATAGAATAACCCAATTAATTATATATAAAAAAATATTCTGTTGCCTTTAGTAATAATTTTAAAAACATCGTTTGTATGCTATTATTTCAATTTCCTATATCGTCTGAGATTTAATGGATTGGAATCAAGAAATGCATGTTAAATGCATCTCTAATGGAGTTCAATCACTTGAAACAGAATTGTGGGCTAAAGTTCTCTGTTGTTACCTAGGCCCAAGACCGAGAGCAAGAAGCAGACCTACAAGAAAGCCTCCCCTTGTATGTTTCTTGTTCCACTAATTCACTTCGTTGGGCATTAAGGTCTCTCTATCTCAATAAATCATGTCATACGCTCGGTATTCCACTCCTCTCGCCTCATGCTTCATCTTATACACAATGTCAATAAACTACATTTTCACCTACGACTAGTGTCTTAACACAAGTTTAGTGTCACGGGGTTCTTATTTTCTCCCCTAATCCATCCGTGATATAACCCGTCACTCTCCGTAATATAATTTATTTGTAATATTTTTTCCTACCGAATTTATTAATATTTTTGTAAAAAATCGAGGTATCTCTTATTTACTTTTTCCACGTGAAGTATTTGATAAGAGATATCAAAATTAAGGTCTTCTTCCACATAAAACGTTTGGCAGGAGATACTGAAATTAAGGTCGGGTCAGTTCTAATATCATCTATTACAGAATTATTATTTTTTTCCTAAAAAATAACCTGTTAGATTATATAGTACTCACATTTATATGACTTAAAATTTTCTTTTTTCTTTCTAATATGAAAGTCGAGTTGTATCTAATCCGTTCGTAATATAACTTGTTATCGTCTATCATATAACTCATCTGTTACATTAGTTTATGTGGTAATTATAGCATGCCTCACATTTAATAAATTTTAATAGCTTTATTCAAGCATATTTAAAAACTCCAAAATTATATATTTGGATCTCTATGCATATATTTTAAACTAATTTAATAATATGATTTTAAGTTCACAAATTTTGCACAATCAATCAATCTTTTTGGTTATGGCTTTCTTCACTTAATATCTCCATCTAATTGCCTTACAACACTATACTATTCAAAGTTCTTATTGGTACACTTGTTTAACTCATCTATGATCAATGTTATACATTCTCTCACACTTTATAACTCATCGGGGCATCATCCTAAACAAAGGCCTTAAATTCTCACCTACTTAAAAATTGTTGTCCTTAACACTTCACTCATCTTTTAACTCTAATTCTTTTATTTATTTAACATTTTCATTTATTACGTAATAAAATTAATATAATACTTGCTTAATTTATATATATCTTACTTTAATTCTTTTTTGTTTTTTTGACCTCTTGAGTTATATGTTACAATTCTTTACATTTAGAGATGAACAATACCTTAAATGTAAATACTTTCTAAAAAAAAAAATAATATTATGAATGTAGAAAATTCATAGGGAGAGAACAATAAATTGATATGCCAGTGACACGTATATGTCACTGATTCTGCTGATCACTTTGGAACTTCTAGCACATTTATTCATGAATGAAACCTTCCAACGATTTCTACTATTGTCGTGCAAAGCCTGACAATTTTCCTTACATCATTTTCTCGAAAAGTGTTGCCTCTTACACTTTGTTTGGTTCAATTGTCGTTCTCTATTTCCCACATCCAATTGTAACTCTTTAGAACTTGATAAATTGTTACTCGCAATTCTAATTCCTCTATTACTCATTCCCACAATCGACTACATCTTTTTTTTTTCTTTTTTTTTTAAATTGTAGATATTCATTTTCCCTCTTACCTATGCATTTTCATATCTTCTCTAAATAGCTGCCAATCTCACATTATTGCTAATGTATTTTCTTGTCACCGTTTAGGGTACCCACATGCATCCATCATTCACGTTCTTTTGCTCGTAAGATCTCACGAATCGCGGTTTCTTTCTTACCATAAAAACCAACGCTTTTAACATCAGACAAACTCATTGCCGCCAAATAGAAAAGATATCCATCTGTATAACACAGATATTATCTCTTTCTCCTGCATCCCTTCCCATCATTGATGCCCTTAGGACCACCACTGCTAACTATGTATTCGCCACACCCACCATGTCATTTTTTTGTTGACTACAATATCTTGTCACACGCATACACAATCATGTTGTACACTCTGACGTCACCTACCCTGACGTCGTTAATATAATCAGCCTCAACTCCTGCATAACTTATTCCTATCACGCCATTATGTCCCTCGTCATCATCATTGGACTACCGATCTTCTGTTGGTTCGTGATACAGTGCGCTTGTATAGGCAAGCACAGAGAAATGACAAGATTCATCCACAGAGCAAAGTTAACGAGCTCACAAAAAGTGTCTCATTAATAGTCACTCCTATTTCGCATCCTCATACTAGTGTACGTGATCTCTCTTATCTTGTACTTTGGCCTTACACTATTGACATTAACTCTAAATGACACTTTTCCAATTACTTGTATTTGATCAAAACTTCATGTCCTAACCTTCATTGATCGAATGCTGTAGTTCCACTCTAGTGTCTTTGCATGAGACTTAATAAGTCATCCTCACAATTCCGTTCGTATATTTTCTTGAATCTAGCATTTTTTTTTTTTCTTGTCAAGTATACGTACAACTTGCTAAATTAATATCCTCGTTCACACTCACTGTAATGCAAGGTTTCACTTGATAGTTCTCTCAACTTTTCAATCTCGTCCAATCTAAATCTCTTATTTGACATCTCTTCTTTTTCGTTTTTTTTTTATATTTTATTTTGGTGTCTTCTTTAAATCTATTATCGTTACATAAATGTGCTCAAATCATATTGATCCCTCTAATGTCATACACACCAATATAATCTTCTTATTGTAGTTTTCTTCTTTTGTTTTTTTTTTTTTTTACAATATTCACTCAAACTAAATAGGCATTGCACAGATCTTTTCTGAACCCATTTTAACTTAAACGCTCCATGCATTCCCAAATTATTTTCTGCCTCGAAGGTTGTTACTTCAGTGCCATGCATACTCATATTTCTCTACCATTGTCATTCTCCAAAATCACAAACTTCTTCTGATGACTTTGTTTCACACATTCACTAATCTTGACTTCTTATTTCCACTCACTATTAAATCACTAGATTTTGTACACACCTTACCTCTTAACTCTTAACCACTAGAAAACTTATGTGATTTTTTTTTTCCTACCAAATACATGTTTCTCCCAAACAACCAAACATTGATTATCTTTACCTCATCCAAGTCACTTCCCTTATCACATTAAACCAATTACTTATCATACTATGTGATGTGAATTCTAAAAGATGTGACTTAAAGACACAATACAGATAAGAAATCAAACAAGAACCTAATAAAGTTCAATTAGATTTCAGTTATGGAAGACCTAAACCCAATGTTTAAAGAAATATGAACCCAAAGTATACAAAAAGATATGAATACCATGCTTTAGAAAAGAACAAACTTTGAAATAATAAGTCAGATTGAACATCACAAGAAGAGTTAGTTTTTCATAAATTCTTTAATACTTGAAAGAATTGAAAGGAAAAATTCTCACTTTTATTTCACTTAATGATTTGCTCATTTTAAAAATGAAATTAAATCTATTTATAAGTTGAATTAACAACCCTATAAATAAGGATAAACTTTTAAATAGAGTGACAATAAATCTACTCTTATTTTTTAGAGATTGTTGTAAAAACTCTTACAATTACTTAACATAATCCCACTTATACAATTAATAAAATCTTGACTCACATTAAAGTATACTTTATCATCTTTCAAACTCAAATTAGTTTATTTAACCCAAATCCTTAGATGCCCTTCATGCATTGATTGCTTTGTGGATCTCATTTTTCTCTTTCTCCTCAAAAGGATTTGCTCTTAAATCATCACTTCTATCAAAAGGAGAAAGATCAGAAACATTAATGTTTCACTCACATTGTATTCATTGAGAAAGTCTAATTTATAGGCATTGTTATTAATTTGTACCACCACTTAAAATAGATTATTTCCTTTAGTTTATAGCTCTAAATGCCTTTGATCCATAAACCTTTCTTTACACATATGTACCTAAACTCAATCATTAGGTTCAAATACCACTTTTTTTTCACTTTTTGTCAACATATGATGCATGTTGGTTAGTTCATTTTGCAATTTGTTACCACACCTTCTTTTGTAAATTTTTTACCATTTTAGTCTTGCATTCACCATCTAAATTAGTATACTCATCAATAGTTAAATGTATCAAATCCAAAAGAGTCAAAGAATTAAATTTATATATAATTTCAATGAAAAGTAACTAGTAGCATAATGAACATTGCTATTATATGCAAACTCTACATATGGCAAACAATCTTCTCACTTTTTCACATTTATTCAAATAATAGCATGCAACAAAATAGAAAGAGTTTGATTAACTACCTCATTTTGCCCATCTTTTTGTTGGTGATAAGTAATTGAAAACAATAGTTTAATACTTAATTTACCCTACAAAGTTTTTTAGAAGTAGTTCAAAACCTTTGTATTCCAATCTAAAACAATGCCCCAAGTTATGCCATTTAAGTATATTACCTCTCTAAAGAACAATTCAAC
The DNA here is from genome assembly GCA_023213295.1 of Bruguiera hainesii. Taxonomy (NCBI): domain Eukaryota; kingdom Viridiplantae; phylum Streptophyta; class Magnoliopsida; order Malpighiales; family Rhizophoraceae; genus Bruguiera; species Bruguiera hainesii. Next base: position 4,291,490 of record JAHOYR010000008.1, read on the forward strand.
TATGTTATTTGTGTCATTAGTTTTATAGTATAAGATGAAGTATGCTATCTTTAAAAATTTGTTAACAATAACAAATATAGAATTCTTACCCCTTTTTTTATTGTGACAACCCTAGTAGAAAGCTTATAGATAAAACAACTTAGAGTTGGCTAAGTATGCATAAAGGAGTGTATAAGTCATGAGATAAAACTTTAAATTTAACTTATTTGTATGTTATGCACTTCTCACACACCTTTTTCAATGTCTTGTTTCATATATGACCAATAAAAATACTTAACTAAGACATTTAGAATTTTCTAATTCCAAAATGACCCATTAGAATATCCTTATGTATTTCTCTCACAACCAACTGTCTCAAGGAACTCATAGGGATACAAAAACAATTTTCTCTAAATAAAAAACCCTTATACTTATAAAATTTCCTAGAGGCTGACTTTTTATATATCTTATACATATTAGCAAAGTTAGAATCTTTCACATATAAATTTTTAATATATTCAAATCCCAATAATTTCACACTAAGTGTAAAGATAAGGGTATACTTGCGAGATAAGACATTAGTTATCACATTCTCTTTACCTTATTTATATTCGATGATATAGGGAAAGGTTTTAATAAATTTAACCCACTTGATATATCTTTTGTTCAACTTCCTTTGTCCCTTTAAGTGCTGCAAGGATTTGTGGTTAGTATGAATGACAAACTACTTATACCAAAAATAGTGTTACCATGTCTTTAAAATCTATACCAATCCATATATCTCTTTATTATAAGTGAGATAATTAAGGGTTGATATACTTAGTTTTTCATTGAAGTAAACAATAGGTTAATTTTCTTGCATCAAAATAGTTTCAATGCTAATATTTGAAGCATTACACTCAATTTTAAAAGTTTTAGTAAAGTTAAGTAAAGTAAGTAAGAGTATAAAATTTAAGTTTTCCTTGATCACATTAAAAGCCTTATCTTGATCATTATCCATCCTATTTAAAACTCATATTCTTTTTAATAACCTCAATTAGTGGTGTAACAATAGTGTTAAAGTCCCTAACAAAGTATTTATAGAAACTAAGTAAACTATGACAACTAACTTAGATGTAAGCCAATCACATATTATCTTAACCTTTTTCTTGTTAACCTTAATAACCCTAGCACTTATAACATAATCAAGGAAAATGATATGATTAGTGCAGAAAAAGTATTTCTTGAAATTAGCTTACAATTTCTCAAAATGTAAAATATTTAAAACATAATATAAATGGTCAAGATGCTTATCTAAGTTTTTATTATATACTACAATATTATTAAGCTATGTAGCTATAAATTTACTAATGAATACACGTAAAATATGATTCATTAATCTTATAAAAATACTTGGTACATTAGTGAGATCAAGTGATATGACAAGCAATTCATGTAAATCGTACTTAATTTTGAAAATTATTTTTCATTCGTCTCTCTCTTTTATCTTAATTTGGTGATATCCATTTTTTAAATCAATTTTAAAAAAGACATATGAACCATGTAATTTATTTAACATATCATCTAATCTTGGTTTGAGATGATGATATTTTATAATGATTTTATTGACCGCTCTATAGTCAATGCACATCTTTTAAGCATTATCCTTCTTTGGCACAAAAAAATATTAGAATTGTACACGAACTCATCCCTCATATATCCCTTTGCCATAAGCTCCTCAACTTCCCATAAAGCTTTTTTGTTTTCTCAAAATTACTTATATAGGCCAATCAATTTGAAATTGTTGCATTAAGGATGAATTCAATTTGATATTCTATTACCCTCAAAAGTGGCAAAATACTTGGTTTTTTTTGATAAATATCACTAACTTCTTATAAAAAGAAACAACACTACTAAGCAAAAAGAGTTTAAGGTCGTTAGTACTAGTCTCTTTGTATAATCATAGACTGTTTTGAATAGAAAACTCTCATAACATTGCTTTCTTTTGCATATGAACTCTTAATTTTTCTCTCTTGCCCTTTTCCTTTTTTTCTTTTGGACTCATCTCCTTTTTCTCATTTATTTCCCTCTTTTCTCTTCTCAGCCTTTTTTATTTTCTCTCACTCTCTTTTTTAATCATCAATTAATCTTCATAAACTTACTAAGGTGTCAAAGGTATAAGAGTAACAAGTTTATCATTTATTACAAAAGAGTATCTATTTTTAAACTCATTATGCATTACACATAGATCATATTATTATGGTTTGCCTAACAAAATATGTCTAACCTACATAAATACAACATTACATAAGACCGCATTAGTATATTTTTCAATAATAAATAACACTAACACTTACTTATTTACCTTAATGTCTTTACATTCATTGAACCATTAAAACTTATATAGTTTAGTGTCTTTCATAATAGGTAAATTAAGATTTTCAACTAGAGTAGTGCTAGTTACATTTGTATAGCCACCCCCATCTATGAACAAGTAACATACCTTGTCTTTGATGTGGCATTGTGTATGAAAGATATTATCTTTGTGCACTTCTTCATCTTCCTTAGTTTGTGCACTTAATGCTTATCTAACCACCACCATCACGTCTCCCTCAATTGGATACTCCTCTCCATCACTTGCATTTTCTAATAGTGGCATGAAGTGATCATTAAACTCACTTTCAGTCTCAATATCACCATTACCTTACAATAGTATAGTACATCTATTTAGACATTAAGATGCAATTTGTCCCTTTCTTAGACATTTAAAACATTTAACATATCTATTTTTACTAGGTTGTAAATTACAATTACCTTTCTCCTTTTTAGGGTTTGCTTCTTTACTCTTGGAAGATTTAGCCTGGGGCTTGTAATCAACCCTCTTCTTTTGCTTCAATTTGACTTTTAAGATGAAGTAAAACTTGAATTTTATCGAAATTATGTATAACCTTTATGTTTACATTGTCTCTCAACTTTCATTATTATGTGTACCATATCTTCCAACTCTATATAATTATGCAATTCAACTACATTAGCAATGTTTTTATTCAATCCTTGCAAGAATCAAGTTATGATTGCTTATCTATCCTCCTCTACATTAGCTTGAATCATGGTAATCTCTCTCTCCTTATGGTAGTCCTTTACACTATCATGCCTTTAGTTAGCCCTTATAGCTTTTTGTACAAATCTTTATAATAGTGATTAAAGATGAACCTCTTTCTGATGACAACCTTCATCTCCTCTTATGTATTAATATGTCTTTCATGATTCTTGCTCCTAATCAAAACAAGTTAATCTTACCAAATAATAATATAATCAATAAACTTAATAATAAGAAGTTTTACCTTTTTTTCTTCAAATTAGTTGTGTAGTCAAAGACTAATTCAACTTTTTTCTCCCATTTAGATAAGCATTAGGATTGTTTTTCCCTCATAATGTTGGTATTTTCATTTTAATGCTATCAAAATTGCTTCCTAAAATTTCACCAACCATTTTTATTATTGGCAATTTTGACCAAAGTAGTTGGACCATCAAATTCATTATCTTTTACATCATTTACATGGTCATAGTCTCTTCTCTCTTACCTTTTTACATTAGGAATCTTATGGCCTTTATGCCTCCATTACAACTCTGTTATTTTATTGGCTTACTTCTCCATCTTATCCCTTATATCATCAAATTTGATGTTCATACACTTAAATTGTTATTGTATAGTTATGAGTATGAATGACACATCATTACCTCCTTTCTAAACTACACCTTTATCTTTGAAAGATATATTATTAATTTTGCACAAAATAGTTAAGATACCTCACAAAATACTCTCTTATGTGTTTACTAAAAAATGGTGTCTCACACCCTTGTGTTTACACTATTTAAGGTTTTTTCTAAATGTATTTTTACACTCTTCCCTTTTATCACGCAAATTTTCTCTCTAAATTCTTTATTGAACTAAATAACCTTAATCAAAGTCACCTTGTAAATAATTAATTCCAAAAAATTAGAATCAAAGAAATTTAGGAAATCACAATAGATAAAGGTTGTGGATTAGAAGAAAATAGTGAGATTAAATTGTAAGATATAAAGAAAGATTAACTAGATCAAATCATTATAGGAACTAGAAAGAAATAAAGTATATTCCTTTAATTTAGAATTTTCTTATGTTGTAAGATGCCAAATTAAGAAGGAAATAAAGTGAAGTTCCCAACTTCACCCTAGGATCTACTAGTTTGTGATACTGAGAGGGGGGTGAATCAGTATCACCACAATTCGTAATTCGCAGGAAAGTGAACAACTTCAATCTCTTCTTAAAAGCGAACTCTTTCTTAGATTCGACTAAAGTAGATCTATTGCTACCTACTAATCACAATAGTCCCCAAAGTCACCTTTCAGACACCTTGCCTAATAGACAATTCAGATGTTCTTGTTTAGGTCTTCGTTAGGTTATGGGTTGGCTGATACTTTAACTGCGTTCACAACTCAATTCAAAACACAAAACGTAAAGCAAATTAAGGACACACGAGATTTACGTGGTTCTGTCAACGTGACGTATATCCACGGTGGTAGGGACTCTCCCTTACCGAGACTATCCACTATACTTAAGAATTCCAGTTACAATGGATGTCTTAATCTTCTGCTCCTTTCACTATTGCAATTACTAAGCAAGTACAATACAAAGAGTGTTACTTACTGTGTCTACCCTTCGTTTAGCTCGTCTTGCCTCTGTTGAATTGAAAGGCTGCTCCACTGCCGCTTAGAAGTTCACTGCAATGCTCTCTAACCTCTCTTGAAGAAATCTAGAAATACGTTGAGTTCTTTCCGATGCTTCGCCAAATTCCTTCTCTAGGTTGTCTCACACAGCTCCTGCTTTCACCGTCTCACGGTTTCACAGCTTGCACTCAAGTTTCTAGTCTGCCGTTTCACGTCTCACAGCCTGCCCCACGCTTTTGATCAGTCACGCAACGTTCTGGTCTCACGCTTCTGGTCTGTCGTTTCACGTCTCTTGGCCTACTTCACGCTACTGGTTTTTCTGGTTCACGTCTCTCGCCCTACCTCACGCTTTTAGTCTGCTGTCTTCTCTTCCTGGTGGTCTCACGAATACTAGGTCTGCTGTCTTCTCCTCCGGGTGGTCTGTTTCTTATTTCTCCTCTTGCTGGTTGTGCGTTTCTGGTTTGCTTGCAGGACGTGTTTCTGGTTTCCTTGCAGGAGGCGTTTCTGGTTTGCTTGCAGGAGGCCTTTCTGGTTTGCTTGCAGGAGGTCGCACGTTCTGGTTTTCTCTCCTGGTGGTGACGTTTCTGGTTTGCTCTCCTGGTGGTGTTGTTTCTGATCTCTTGCCGTTCTGCTCTCTCTTCCTTTTGGCCGGTTGTTGTAGGGTTGCTGTTTTTTCAATTATGTTGGCCCTCTGCCCTAGTTTTGTCTTGCAATGCCTTTATATACTTTCTTCCATGAAACCCTAATAGGGTTTACATGGCAGATTTATGTTCTTGCCCTTACACAGCAGATTTACTTTCTTGCCCTTCAATGTGGCTTTACTTTCTTGCCCTTCCATGTGGCTTTACTTTCTTGCACACTTAACCCTAGTTGACAACAATTACAACCCATACAAGACTGTGGGAACAACAATCTCCCCCTTTGTAATTGTTGGCAACACTCACAACAAAAACCATTATGCAGCAGTCCTTCATAATCTTCTTAGAGTAATAATCCAAAAGCAGATGGATTACAACTCCCCCTAAATATGCACTCTCCTTTCCTTAACAGCTCCCCCTGCACTGTTGCTTCTCTCCCCCTTTGCCAACCAATTACAAATTTGAAAAACCTGCAAAGTAGAGATGGAAGATTCACCTGAACTTCAGGCTTGAGGAGGCATTTGCACAGATAGACTCATTCTGTGTTTTTCAAACAGCTATGTGGATAGAGGTTTAGTTAGAATATATGATATTTGATCTTTATTACCGACATACTCCAACTGAATTGTGCCCTCTTCCACTTGATCCTTGATAAAGTGATACCGGATGTCAATATACTTGCTCCTTGAATGTTGAACTGGAATATTGTTAAGATCAATTACACTTTGATTATCACAAAGTACACTCACTGGTAACTTCACTTCAACACCCAAATTGGCCAATTGTCTTTGCATCCATATCACCTGAGTACATGCTGCACAAGCAGCCATATACTCAGCGTCCGCTGTGCTCAAAGCAACACTGTTTTGCTTTCTACTTAGCCATGCAACACACTTTGAACCCAAGTTGAGTTTAGGCTAGGCTAGTTTGCAAAGGCTACACTCAGATAGAAGGAGTAGATGTTGATGAAACTTTTGCACCAGTAGTAAGGTTGGAAACTATCAGAATGTTCTTAGCTTTGGCAGCACATAAGAGGTATAAAGTTTACCAGATGGATGTGAAATCAGCCTTTCTGAATGGGCTCCTAAAAGAAGAAGTGTATATTGAACAACCCAATGGAGTACAAATTAGTGAGGATGAGACACACGTGTGCAAGCTGAAGAAAGCCTTGTATGGCCTTAAACAAGCCCCAAGAGCATGGTACAGCAGGTTGGACGCGTATTTGAGAAAGTTGAACGTCAGAAGAGGAACAATTGATAATAACCTATATGTGTTCAACTCAGAGAAAGGCCAACTAATAACTATAGTATATGTAAATGACATCATCTTTGGAGGGGATCACTCTGAGCTATGCCAAGAATTTGCACAGAAGATGAGTGAGGAATTTGAGATGTCATTGATTGGAGAAATGACTTACTTTCTTGGATTACAAATAAAACAATGTGAAGAAGGTATTTTTATTTCTCAGACAAAATATGCCAAAGAGATGCTGAAAGAGTTTGGTATGGAGGATAGCAGACTTGTCAGTACCCCTATGACAGTGGGTTACAAGTTAACAAAAGATCATGAAGGAAGGAGTATAAGCCCTACAGAATACAGGAAGATGATAGGAAGCCTTCTGTACCTTACAGCATCAAGGCCTGATCTCATGCAAGTTGTGTGCATCGCCAGCAGATTCCAAGCTGATCCTAAGGAATCCCATGTGTTGGCAGTGAAAAGAATCCTAAGATACCTCAAGGGGACACTGGAAATGGGCTTGTGGTATCTTGCAATGGATTCCGTAAAACTACGAGCATACACTGATGCAGACTGGGCAAGAAGCACAGATGATAGAAAATCAACCAGTGGCTGCAGCTTCTACTTGTGATGCGGAAAACCCCAAAAAGACGTGGCTTAGGGACCCAACGCACACAATGAATCAAATAACAACCAGTAAAGTTAAATCAGAGTTTAATAACACAAACCCTAAACCCTAAACCCTAAACCCTAAACCAGTAAAGCTAAATCAGAACTAACCTCTTTGGTCTTATACTGCTTTCTGACTTATTTTCCTTTAAAGCATCCTGAACAAACATACTCCCTCTTTCTTTTGAGGTATGGAATGTTTGTGATTGCATGAGTAATGGTCAGCTTCCTCATGTTCTTCTGTGTTAAGTGTCCCAGCCTCTTATGCCAAAGTTGATTTTCTTCTTCTTTTGTAAGTAAACAACTGTCTGTCTTGTCCTCATCAATTACATATAAATTTCCAGCTGTTCTTTTCCCAGCTGCAACAGTATTGCCTTCTTTGCTTTTTACTTGGCAACTTGTTTTTGTGAATATCACTTTATGGTCTTCATTGCATAGTTGGCTGACAGATGCTAGATTATATCTGAGTCCTTCAACATGCAGAACATCTTTCAGCTTTCCTTTTCCAATATTTACTAACCCTTGACCACTGATGTTGAGTGAATCATCATTGCCAAACTTGACTCTGCTTTCTCTTGACTTGTTTAGCTTTGACAATTTACTCTTGTCTCCCATCATATGTGAAGTGCATCACTATCAAGGATCCACTGCTTATCCTTGTAGTCAGCTTTGAGTGCAATTTCAGCTATATTAGCCACCTCCTTTTTAGCTTTATATTCCTTCTTTTGAATTGGCTGGAAGATAACTTTCTCCTTTTTCTCAGCTTTGACTACACTGCTTGTTTTCACTATGCCATTGAGTGCCTTCTCTTGCTCAGGGAGAAGTGTCATGCATCTCTTGGAATTATGGCCATCCTGCCCACACCTTTCACACTGTTCCAAGTCTCCCAATATAGCAAACTTGTTTTTTGAAACCACTGGTTTGGACTTCCACCAACAATCCTTGTCAGTATGTCCTTGCTTTTTACAGTATGTTCTCCTCTGAATTTTGTATTGTCTCCCCCTGTATGCAGCATCGTATCTTTTCAAGTTGGAGACATATACTGGCCTTCTCCACCAGCAGTTACTTGCCTTATGACCCCAAACTCCACAATAAAGACAGTGACCTTAAAACTGCCTCTTCTTGGGTCTAATCATAGCTTGTTTTCTTTTGTTCATTACTTGCTGTGTAGGCAATGTGGCTGGCTTCTTTGCTTGTGTGGCTTTCATTTCAGCCACCTTTTTCTCCTTCTTCTGTTCAGCCGTAGCCCTTTGCTGTCTGACCTTCTTTTCTTCATTTTTGTTTTCCACCCTAGGTTGCTTCTTCAAATCCTCTTTATTCTCAGCTATCTTCTCCTGAGTCACAACCTTCTCTTTCAACTTCTGTGGCACATTCTTATTATCATTAGGCAATGCAGCCTCAGATTGCTGCACTTTCTCTTCATTCTTCTTTTCTCTTGCAAAACTTGTTTCTCCTATCATTTCAAGCTTCTGCACGTTCTCTTCACTCCTTTTGAGTTGTTGCTAAAGTCTCAGCAACTCTATCTCCATTTCTTCAATTGTTGAAGTCCTTGAGCCAAGCTCCATAGTAAGGTCTTCACATATTTTGATATGTTCTTCAAATCTTCTCTTCAAGTCAATATGTTCAGCCCTTATCTCATCCTTTTGACTTTCAGCTTCCTCAAACTTTGCTTCAACTTGTTTTATGTGGGCCTCCAACCTTCTTATGGTTCTGCCCCTTCTGATTATCTCCTTTGAAGCTGCTTCCAACTCAACTTCAAGATCTGGTTCTTCTTCATCAACCTCCTCTTCCTCTTCAGAGGTTGAACTACCACCTTGAGTTGATGCCATAAAGGCATGCTCATCTGATGAGTCTACATCTTCCTCCTCATCGGCTTCTTTTGTCTGGCTCACATAACTCTTGAATGAGCCTCTTTTCTTCTTCTGTGGGCTAGCAGTCTTCTTGCTGGACTTTCTTGACTTGAATGATGGTCTTCTCCATTTTGAATTCTGCTCATTATCACCATCCTCATCTTCATCATCAAGTTTCACTTTGCACTGAGAAGCAAAGTGTCCAGTCTGTCCACAACGATAACATCTCAAGGACAACTGTCCTTTTCCCTTCTTAGACCCCTTTTTGAATTTCCTTGTGAAGTATGCCAACACTTCACCTTCACTTTCTTCCTCATCATCATCATCATCCTCACTGGATGATTCTTCCTCTTCTTTCATTTTTAAGTGTTTCATAGCTTTGAAAGCTGCCTCTTTTGATACCTTTGACATTGAGGAGCTCTCAATTAACTTTATTCTCATCTTATATGCAATGAGATTGCACTGGAGATCATGCAGAGACATAGAATTGAGATCTTTACTCTCCTCTATAGCTGTCACCTTTGAGGCAAACCTCTCAGGCAGAATTCTCAGAATTTTCTTCACAATAAATGAGTCCTTCTTGTTCTTCCCATGACTTCTAAGATCGTTTACAGTATCAATAACCCTGGTGAAGAACTCTTGGACTGTCTCATTTTTCTGCATTCTGAGAGATTCATATCTCTCCTTGAAAACTTGAAGCTTGGCCTCCTTCATTCT